>LNAC01000098.1:2289882-2616223 GCA_002007465.1 Ailurus styani | reverse complement strand
GTGGGGGGTAGGGAGGGAAAAATAATGAAACAAGATGGGATGGGGAAGGAGACAAACCATAAGAGACTCCTAATCTCAGAAAACAAACTGAGGGTTACTGGGGGGTGGGAGGGTAGGGATAGGGTGGATGGGTTATGGACATTGGGGAGGGTTTGTGCTTTGGTGAGTGCTGTGAAAGGTGTAAGCCTGATGACTCACAGACCTGTACCCCTTGGGCAAAGAATAAAAATAAAATTTAAAAAAATGAGTAAGAATTTTAGATACTGAAGACCACAGAGTAGGGTCTAGTGAGTGATACAGAATAAAAGTAAGGGAAAGATGAATGCTTTAGGTCAGAAAAATCCCCTTGGGGGAATCTGACATTTGAGCTGAGACACATGTGCTTGTCAGAATTTAGATATGCAAAGATCAGAGAAGTGTTTAGAAAGAGTGAACTGCAAGTGATAAGCCTGTGGTTGGAATGAGCTGGACTTACTACTAAACAGAAAGGTCCACGGGCTTGGAGAAGAACAAGTGGGTGGAGATGATGGACCTTTAGGGCTTGGTAGAAGGTAAGGATGTGGAAATTATTCAAACTTAATTATTCCTTCCTTAACATGTATGTCTCAGGGCACTCCCCTCTTGTGCAAGAACCTCATTGGAGTTTTAGAGATGCTGATGCTTGTCAGACACCTAAATAGAGTGTTCATCGGATGGTCAGATGGTGTCTGAGAACTCTGCAGAGATACAGCCACTGGAGAAGTAGATTTGAGAGTGAGGGACCAACAGCATACAGGTTGCACCGGAGGGTGTGGCTACATGTTCCTAGCAAGAGGCTGTAGAAGCAGAGTCTCAAACTAGCTGTCCATATGCATGGTGTCAAGACAGGCATTCTTAAGCATCAAAAGGCAATGAGAGATGGCATTATTGTTTTTCGTTGCAACATAAGCATCCAGCCAGGCACCGCTTTTTTACATCTGGTTTGCTCCATTTATTTATGTACTTATTTATTTATGTACTTACTTATTTATTTATGTATTATTTTTTTAAATTTGGGTTTAGTTGACACACAATGTCCCCTTAGTTTCAGGTGTACAACATAGTGACTCAATTTCTCTATATATTATGCTGTGCTCACTACAAGAGTAGCTGCCGTCTGTCACCATACAATGTTATTATAGTACCATTGGCTGTATTCCCTACACTGTGCCTTTTATGCCTGTGATTTACTCATTCCATAACTGGAAGCCACTTCCCTTTGCCCATTTTGCTCATACCTCCGGTCCCCTTTCCCCTGGCAGCCATCTGTTTGTTCTTTGTATTTATAGGTTTCATTCTGCTTTTTGTTTGTTTATTCATTTGGTTTGTTTTTTAGATTTTGTGTATGAGTGGAATCATATTTTATTTGTCTTCCTTGGTCTGACTTATTTCACTTAGCATAATATCCTTGAAGTCCATCCATGATGTCACAAATGACAAGAACTCATCCTTTTTTAGGGCTGCATAATAGTCCATCGTGTGTGTGTGTGTGTGTGTGTGTGTGTGTGTGTGTGTGTGTGTGTGTGTGTGTGTGTACCTCATCTTCCTTGTCCAGGTACATGCAGAAGGATGAAACCAGACCACTTTGTAATACCATACACAAAAATAAACTCAAAATGGATTAAAGACTTAACTATGAGACCTGAAACCATAAAAATCCTAGAAAAGAACATAGGCAACAATTACTCTGAAATAGGCTGCAGCAATATTTTTTCTAGATGTCTCCTAAGGCAAGGGAAACAAAAGCAAAAATCAACGATTGGGATTACATCAAAATAAAAAGCTTTTTTTTTTTTTTTTTTTTTTTTTTTTTTTTTTGCACAGTGAAGGGAACCATCAACAAAACAGAAAGGCAACCTACCGAATAGGAGAAGATATTTGTAAATGGCATATCTGATAAGGTGTTAATGTCCAAAATATATAAAGAACTTCTATAACTTAACACCAACCACCACCACCATCACCAAAAACCAATCTGATCAAGAAATGGGCTCCATGTATTTAAAAGAAGTATATTTCCTTGGCAGGCACTCTAGTTTGGTGAAAATAAGGACGAGCAGCCAGTTGAAAATGAAATCTTGGAGAACGCATTTTCAGACTGGCCAAGCTATGGATGCCAATCAGGTATAAAATGTGGGCGATTCATATTTCTACATTCTATTCTACTCCATTATCTTGCTTAAAGCTAGCATCACTTGTTAAGCAACGAAGCTATTTTGTGTGTGCTAGAAGCTGCAGACTGTGGTCCTACACCTGTTGTATACCTCAGCAGAGTATTAGTTCTTAACTCTCGTGGGTTGAGAGTTCGGAATTGATTCCAAGTATCTCTCTTGTCTTAAAACTTGAGCCAAGTTGCTTGACTTCTATAAAGCCTTCCTTTATTTATCTTGAGTGTTTCACGTCTCTGGAGTACTGATCATGTTTGCATCATCATATGGCTCTCCTTCCTTGTATGTATGTGTACCAATTATCAAAATCTTCCCCACTTGGGTAATTTTGATTTTGAGATTATAAAAAAAGTTTGCAGATTATTAAGGAAGAAAATTCTGTTTAGCGTTATCATCTTTTTACGTCTTCTTGCTGATATAGTGGGAATTTCCTCTAAATAATAAAGCCACTTGGTGACTCCACTAACTTGGAAGGACCCGGAAGGCAGTCTGGTTTCTCCATCAGTCCTTTGACTGACTTCTTTCTGCCACTCACTCCATCTAAGGAACATGTTTGTCATCCATTAAATTGAGGTAACACAGCAAATTAAATCAAGCTTTTCTGTCTTAAAATTTGCCTAGAATTCTGTGACGATGATACTTTCGGCTGTCATGTACTTTCTTAAAGACTGAATGTCAAGTAAAAGTATATAGAGAAAGTAGGGTGTCAGCAAATAAGCACCCTTTAATAGAGGATATAATATTAAGAGCAACTACTTCCAAAAGAGTTATGAACTAGAAAGATGGATTTGTCAATCTTAAAATAAAAAGTGAGAGAAGTAACGTAAGCATATTACCATTGAGGGTACAGACTCTGGTTGATAGTTGGTAGAACAGTTCTAGGGTCCCTTTTTTGATATCCATAACATCTTTCTGCAAGAAGCCCTTTTTAGAGTTGGCAGAGGGACCAGTCTGGAGGCAGTCGTGAGCTTCACTGGGAACTCTGTTGTTATTGATTCTGGCTTGTAGGCAAATTCCAGTGGTGTCTCAGGGTCCCCAAATCTGAGAACTGGATTCCTATAGGGACTCTAACTGCCTTTGGCTATGACACACCCTTTGGCAGAAACTCTCAGCCATTGTCAGTTGCAGTTTCAATGTGAAAAAAAATGATTTGGGTGCCTGGGTGGCTCAGTGGGTTAAAGCCTCTGCTTTCAGCTCAGGTCATGATCTCAGGGTCCTGGGATCGAGGCCCACTGAGCAGGGAGCCTGCTTCCCCCTCTCTCTGTCTGCCTGCCTCTCTGCCTCCTTGTGCTCTCTCTCCCTCTGTGAAATAAATAAATAAAATCTTTAAAAAAAAAAGAAAATAAATGATTTATCATCCCCTGAAAATTGGTGGTGGTGAGCATGATGGATGGGACAACTCCCTGCAACTTTGTGGATGTGGAGGGGACTTGGAGGGTGAGGAAGTTTGCCTTTACCTTGCTTTAAAATTTTTTTTAATTATTATTTTTTAATGTTTCCTTTCAAATCATGGCTTTTTTGGGATAGAAGACAGACAGAAATAGATGAAATATTAAAGTATTGTAGGAAAGTGTACAAAGCAAATTTTTTTTGCACATAATAGGTGTTCATTGTTTGTAATGTGAGGATTTGCATGTGGATGAAGGATAACCTGTATGTGTCAAAGAGTACTCTTCCTTCTGAAAATGTGTACCTTATCTAAAATAGCTCCACGTAGTTAAAACCTTTTTCTCTTAGCTCTTAGCTGTGAATCACCAAACACTGTGTGTCAGGGGAGCTCCATCTGTAAAGTCAATGGACAAAAAGTTCAGGAAAGAGGGACCATCAACCCCTTTCCTGGTCACTGCACAACAGAAGCAGCCAGTGGGAAGGCCATACTGGATCTAAAGAGGCTGGTTCCGTGGGGCTTTTTAATGACTTCTATGAATTATAGAAATCCATTTCAGGAATTTAAACATTAAACAGCATTAAAAGGAAGGCTCAAGTTCTCTTTATCTTTGAGACCCGCTATCAAAAGGTCTCAATGAGAAATGTCAAATGACTAGTTTCTAGTTTGTCAACTTTAGAGTCAAACAGTCTTGATATCATTGAAATCAGGATTATAGAATCTTAGAACCAGAAGAGAAATTAGAACCCATAGTTACTGTTTTATATGTTATAGCTTCTTGGAGGAATTATGGGTGAGGTAAGAAAATGAGGATTTCACCCATAAGCTAAAGTAGATCTTTCTCTTTCCACTTTCCGGGATGCTTCCAGACTTTCTAATGAGGCTCAAAGAGCATTAAATCCATAACATAGAAAATAGATTTAGCTATGTTCTTTTAAATGGCCCCATTTAAAAGAAGGTAGTGTGAATCTACCTTCTTCCGGGGAGGAAGGAAAACAGCTAACAGACTGAGGGTCATCCTGAAATACGTAAGTGTCCCATGGACACTGCTCAGGCCCCTCAACCTACTGTCCCATTGGAATGAGGCTTGCAAAATGCAGGGTCCCATATCTGGGGGCTGGTCTTAACTGATGAGGTCTTCCAACTTGTCCAGGCTGCTGGCAAAAGTTACCATTTTCTCTCTACCCTCGATGAAGGAGACAGAAGTGGAGGGACGCGCACCTGTAGGAATCAAAGCGCTGATGGATGATAATAAAGGGTCTTCGTGTTATTTCCCAATGCCAATATTTATAGAATCAAGACAATAGTACCATTTATCCTGTTTTTGTAAAGAATCCAAAAATATGTTGATTCCTTTGAAGTAAGGTTGGAAAAGACTCTGCCTGGGGTCCACCCATTCCATTTTGACTGTTATTTCGAAAGGTCTGTAGGCACAGATCTTTGCATGCACACACATACACATACACACACACACACACAAACACACACCTACTGTCACCAATGTCCAATGTGTCCATCCATGCCATATACATGTATGATATATACATATGGCTTTTCTCCCAGCTTTGCCAGTAGGCTCTGTCTTCTTTAATCCTTAAGGTGAATCTTCCCTGAATGTTCACTTGCCAGAAAAAGTTTCAGAATTATGTTCAATGAGAATAAACTGGTACATAGGAGGGTTTTGACAACATGACCTGGGTGGAGATTTGAGGTTCATGTATTTTTCTGGAGGCTGGATATGAGTCTGGGAAGAACTGGTCTTTGCACTATTATCCCTACCAAAGAAGGGACTTGGATTCTGAGCTTGAGTATAATCACTACTTTCAAAGGACTGCATAATTGTTGTGCGACACTGGTGACTCTACTGTGTGATTATATTTGGGACAAGCCTAAACAGCACCTGGTTAGAAGCTGGCTTTCCTGGGGGTGATGTTTGGAAAGCACCTTGTAGCCTCACTGTGAGGCCTTCCTTAACTTCCCTATCTGGAATGTGATAGTGTCAGGCCACATGCAAGAAGACTGCTTGGGTCAGGGGGATAGCTGAGTAGGAGATCTCCAAGGAATTGCTTAAAAGGTGGTTTTATCGAAGGCAGAAGGCAATAGTCTATTGGGGGAGACAACGGAGGACACTAAATATATCCTATTATTCCTGATCCTGCACAGTCCTATTTATGAGAGTTCGGGTCAGAAGAGGCTTGGCCAAGAAGATACCTCATGGGTGGAGTGATACTCACCTAACCACACCTCTGGTATGCTGTGACATCCCAAGGGGCATGTGTGGCAGGTGGGGACACCACACCCTGAGTCAACTTCCCTCCCTGCTGTGAGAAAATAAAAAAAGAGCCTCTAGAAATCATTCCTGCTTTCCCAGAGGTCTACCACTACTATCTTGGACCGTAATGACGAGAAAGAGGACTGGCATGTGGGAATGTTTTCCTGGGGAGTTGGAAACCTATTCTCCTCAGATACTTATCTGAAAATAACTCAAGTAGTTCATATCTCATGGGACCTTGAACACGTTGGCATATGTGACTTGGGCAATAAAGTGCTGGTTGTTTTGTTGAGGATCCCATAATTGCTCTGTAAATGAGATATGTTTCCAAGAGATTCATTTCCTCCCTCTCTCTCCCATTCTCTCTCTGATTTTCTTTTCAGGTGTGAGTTGAGATAATTGGACAGAAGGATACTCCTTCTACTTTTTATCTTCTGGATAATCAAATACATCTAAGAGGTAATGTTTGCAAGGCACTTATTACATGCTAGACACATTGGTTAGCACTTTAGAAGCAATATTTTTTTATCTCTTTTATAAAGCAAGTGCTGCAATGTTCTCCATTTGACAGATGAGGAAATCAATACTCAGAAAGATTCAGAGAGTTGTTTACAATCACTCAGTTAATAAGATGCTGTTCTTGTCAAAATGACATGGGTTATGCCATAATGGTCAAAAGTCCTCACAGTCCACCAGATAGTCCTCGAATTTCATGGCTTAAACCAACAAAAGTTTATTTCTCATGTACACTACAGGCCCATGTAATTAAAGACCTAGACTGAGGGAGGCTTCACCATCTTGAAACTTCCCAATCTGGAAACATAGCCCCCTGGTTTCCATGGCAGCAAACAGATGCTACAGAGTTTCTCAATAACGGTTATGTTCTGGTAATGACATGCATCACTTTTGCTCATAACCCATTGGCCAATACTAGTCACATGGCCCCTGCCTAATGGCAAGATAGTGAGCTGGTACTCCTCCCCATGCTTTGATGAAAAGATGAACCAACATGGCTGACTAACAGAAATAACTACGTCAGAGGCAGATTTTGAACTTTTAACCACAAGGTGATACTTCCCTTCAGGAGAGTGACTTAATGCAGGATAAGTGGATCAAAGTGGCTATGTAGTGTTTCCTTATTCATTCTCCCTCATCCAGCTTTACTGTACCATGTCTGTTATTGGATCCCAAAAAGGCACCTCCACTCCGTGGTCCCGCTGGCCTCTGCTGAACTCCTGTGTTGTTCCAGGCCAATACTCAATGCCCTGTGGCCCCTGATTCACCTTTGGGATTCATGTGATCTGCACCCACACAGCTGGGAATCACTGAGTCACAGGTTGAGTCGCTGCTTGCATCTTTTGTGCCTGGAAATGAGATTTGTAGGGCAGAGTGTATCTGCCTCCTACACTTCTGGCAGGCTTCTATAGCTCTGCATTCCTGCTGCAAAGCCCTATGGCATATACCTTTGACATCTCAGGGAATTATTTGACAAATGCCACCATCCATGGGAACAGCAATCTTAGATATGCAAGTCTCAGATGTGAACCATCTTGGCAGGAATCTCCACCGTGTTTCTGGATATGGGGCTTGGGGAATAAGTTCATCAGCCTCTCCCTTTACAATTCACTGACTTATGGATTCATTCACTTTTGAACTTATCCTCCAGGTAAGATACAGTTTCATTTGGCCCAGAAGTGAACAGTGAGAGAGTCTAAGAAGAATCCAACATAGAAACTGTTTGAAAACACTGCTTTTGGATAGAATGCTCTTCCTTCTGTGACAAGTAGAGAGTAAGGGAAAAAAATTAACATCACACCTATGGGAGACAAACAGTCAACACAAAGAAAACAACTGCATCCTGAGAACTAAGAGAAAAGCATACCTCTGAAAATTACTTCTATAGGAGGTAGTAAAATTAAAAACAAACAAACATATAAAACAAGCTCTTTGTTTCTCAATCTTTCCATTTTAACCTGTTCTCTCCTCCTGGTTTCTCTCTTTTGTTTCATAGAGTCCAAGACATGTATTCATCCTTGGAGTAGAACCAAGTCAATGGTCAGAGAATATAGAGGATATTGAAGAGAAACAACTGCAAAGAAACAGAACTTGTAATGTCATAAATGTCTGTCTGAGAGATAGTAAATCATAGACTTGACAAATGAAATCAACAAACTGAAGACCAAACTTAAGAGACTGCATGAATGCAGTAAGAAAGGATAAAGAGAGTGAGAAAATCCTGAAAGGAAAATGACCAATATGGAAAACAGAGAATAAAGACTCAGTAAAAAATTCTGGATACTTTTTATAGAAGGAAATAAAAGATCCATTTTATTAATGATTATTGGTATAAAAAATCACACATGAAAACACTAGTAAATTGTGCTCCCAGAGCACCAATTCCTTAGTTAGTAAATTTCCAAATTCTCAATCCAAATCTAAATTAAGAATTTTTTGGAGACCAATTATGATAAAATACTAAAAAAATTTACTAAAAAAAATCCAAAATAGCACTTGGATAGATATTTCTGGTCAGAAGATTGAATGGTTCAAGATATACATTCTTCTAATATTTGCTATAATTTAAATAATTTTAATAAAAATCCTAATCGTATGGGCCAAAGGGATGCCTGAAAAAGCGAATCTAACATTTATCTGGAAGCAGAAATGGTGCAAGTAGCCAGGACATTTTTTAGAGCTATTATAATAGATTGTAATCAAAACAGCATGACGGTAGTAAAACTGATAGGCAAAGAATGAAGGGAAGATGTCCTGGCGTAATTTAATGAATCTTTCTCCACTAATTTTGAATGCCAAATTTAATCATAAACTCACCCTTCTACAAATACTGAAGTCTATTTTTGGAAGAAGTGGTTAACCATTTGAAATAAAGTTGGCATCATTTCTCAAAGCATATGCCACAATACAGAGACCAAAAGGGCTAAATAGTTAAATGCACAAAAAGAAGCCAAAATAAAATGTCGATGGATATATCTCTGATCCTGAGCTTGGTTTAGTTTGTCTACATATAATGAGAAGGGGAAAATTTTATTCACCACAATTCCACTGATGAATGGAACTCATTTGCTAGAGAAAGTTCATGAAGTAGAGAGGGAGGCAGGAGAGGGGGCTGAATAATAAACATTGCTCTGTGGAAGACAAAGAGAATTTCCTTGATATTCCAGTAAGGAAGAGAGGAGGAAGACAAAAGAAAAGAAAAGAAAAGAAAAGAATGGAAGGAAGGAAGAAAGGAAGGAAGGAAGGAAGGAAGGAAGGAAGGAAGGAAGGAAGGAAGAAAGAAAGAAAGAAAGAAAGAAAGAAAGAAAGAAAGAAAGAAAGAAAGAAAGAAAGAAAGAAAGAAAGAAAGAAAAAGGGAAAGGAAAAGGAAGGAAGGAAGGAAGACCAAAAAAAGACATCATAATGAGTGTGGAGGGGAAGAGGAAGTCTTGTCTAGAAGAAGCAAGATGTTGAATTATTACCAACTACCAAATCGGAGTGTGGGCTGGTTTTCAGCAATCCTTACACAACAGGAAGTGCCTATCAAGTATTTCAGTATAAAAGAAAAAGATTTTCTCAGTGGAGAAAATCTCAAAGAGGAGCAATTGGTGGATTTTCCAACATAAGATTAGAATTTTTTTTTTTTTACGTCGAGGGTCTGCAAACTACAACCCATAGGCCAAATCCGACCACACCCATTAATTTATGTATTATCTATCCCTGTTTTCCGGCAACTGGGCAGCGTTGAGTAGCTATGATAGAGAACATATGGCCTACAAAGTCTAAAATATTTACTGTCTGGCCCTTTATAGAAAAACCTTGCTAACACCAGCTCTGCATAAAAATATCATAATTAAAAGGCAAACAGCAAACTCAGAAACAAAATTAAACATGACACAAATATTCCAAAGCAAAGAAAAATATCCTAAATCTACAAAGGGCCCTTCCAGGTTTATTGAACAACTCCCAGACCACAGTAGGCAGAGGACATATATAGAGAGTTCACTGAAGAAAAATACAAAGGTATCAACACATGAACAAAAGAGAATTTGGACTCACAAGTGGGCAATCAAAACCAGCAAAATAAACCGCAGTCATATTGGTCTTGGGAGTAAGGAGGTCTCAATGTGGACACCTTCATAGACTAATTATTGGCTGGAGGTGCTGTTCTAAAGCAGTTTGGCAGTTTGTTTGAACCTTAAACCCTCCACCCCCAAAAAAGTTTATGCCCTTTCAGAAATCCCAATTCTGAAAACGTTTTGAAAATACACACATGTAAAGGTGAGCATAATCCCTGAAGGAATAGTATCCCTGGTCTACGTCTTACTAGCTTGGATGGCTCTGTGTGAGCCACCAAACCTTGCTAAGCTTCCATTTCATTGTGGGTGAAACGTGAATTTAAAAATAGTACGCAATCATAGGGCTATGGTGAAGGTCCAGTATAATGGTCCATGGACATTTTTATGAAGACATAAAATACATGTCACATAGTCATAACCATATCAAATCCCAACAATTTTTAAAAAATGAAATAATGAAAAAATTAAAAAAATAAAAGTGGGAGCACCTCAGTCGGTTAGGTGTCCAACTCTTGATTTTGTCTCAGGTCATGACTTTGGGATCGTGGGATCGAGTTCCACATGGGGCTCTGTGCTCAGTGAGGAGTCTGCATGGGATTCTCTCTCTCCCTCTCCCTCTGCCCCTCCCCGTCATGCTCTTTCTCTCATTCTCAAATAAATAAATAAATCTTTAAAAAAATAAAATAATGAGGAAATGGTTTAATAAATACTGGTATGTCCTTATAAGAGAGTATTATCAGCCATTAAATTAATTAATTTAAGTCATACCAATGATGTAGAAAAAAGTCATGGTGAAAACAGAGTACAAAACTGACTATGTCCTATTATTCCAATGATGGATAGGAAATGCATAAATGCATGTATATGCACATAAAAAGCCTAAAAATAAATACATCAAATATTCAGAATAGTCCCTGACTGGCAGGAATAAGGTTGACTTCATGACATACTATTATTTTAAAAATCATTCTTAAATATTATTTTTCAGAACCAACCAACAAGTAAACATATTTTTCTAATAGGAATTCGAATAGGTAGGGAATGACTAGAAGATTATATATGTTGAGGGAAGGAAAAACGACCAACATATGTTGACTCTTTTACCTTGGAAAGTGTTGGTGGGAGAAGCAAGGTCAGGCTCCCATGAGTGGAAATCAGCCTCCTGTCCAACGTTGGGCCAGTCTCTGTGTGTTAGGGCTCATGAGGAGTGGAAACCATGGGAGTCGGGGGGGTGGTCTGTGTTGTTCATAATTCACGTTACAAAATTCTCATCCTTTATGTCAGAAACAAGGGTCCCCAGACTTCCCTTTGCTCTCCCCCAGATCGTTATCATTCGTCCGGGCTCCTGCCATACACATTTGCCTATCTCTTCCCACTCCTTCACCCAAGTACACCCTGAGCCTGGCAGTTTTCCCCTCCAGCTCACTACCTTCACCTCTCCCATCATTAGGACACTTTCTCGGATCTCAGCCCTCCCAGGCTGACTTGCCAAAATAACCGGGAATGGGGCTCCTGTCTACTGAATAGCCACCTGCTCCCCCCCACGGATTACCACTGAAAGGTGATTGTAAATTATTTTACTTTATTTCTAGGGTTGCATGGACTCTTTTGGAATTTAATAGCTCAATTCACATCACTGAAATCTGATCATAAAATTCCTCAAATTAAAACTGATCTCCTCACCCGGGTCAAAAGGCTTTCGTGAGCTGGCCCTTGCTAATCTCTCTGGACTTCTGGCCTTTCAAACATCCCAGGCCGGTGCACTTTTGTTCCTTCTACTTAGAATGCTTTGAGCACCTGTTTCCTTCCCTCTGATTTTTACATGGCACTTCCTTAGTGGGACTTTCCCTGGTCCCCGTATCCTAGCCAAGTAGCTGCCCCATCACCCACTTTTTCTTCCCCAGAGCCCTGCCTCATATTCATTTCCTGTCACCTCCTGGTGGAAGATGAACTCTTTGAGAGAGAGGCTCTGTCTTTTGTCCTGTGCCCAAGGACCCAGTCCAATGTAGCACTCAATAAGGGTTCACTGACTGACTAATAGAGATTAGTTCTAATGACTTCAATTGACCCAATGAAGTACTTTCACATAGAAGGGTAACAACTAGCCCTAAAAAAGAAAAGACACTTAGCAATACACCCATACTATTTTTCTAGTTACTGTTGCATTGCTATTTGTGGGTTAGGATAAATAGGCATCACCATAACATTGAAAATGGGGGAAATGGGAAATAGACTGTCCTAAGAGGTTGGATAGACCAGAGAGATCACTGGATCCCGCCCTTGCCATGTCAGGGGAAGAACTGAGAAAGGCCCACAGATGGCTGAGCAGATCCAGACCGTGAACAAAGATCACAGCCAATCTTGCCTAAACAACCCATGCCCGTCCCAGAGCCTTTGAGAATTCCCCACATTCATGGATGCTTCTGTACCTCTGGTGAATCTGGGAGAGTTTAGAGAACACATCGTCTGTTGGGCTAACAGAAGCCTATGGAAGCTTCTGTTCCTATTCTTGGGATGTAGGCCCCAATAAGAGTCACTTCTACCCCTAGTAAGAAGGTGTACTGGACGAGTGAACACAATGGAAGGAAATGCCTACTCAGGGCCTGGCCCAGAGATTTGGCTTTCTGCCCTCTAGAAATTGGTTTCACCTAAGCCAAGAAACCAGTTATCAGATGGGAATGGCATTCCATCATCTCGGCCTTGGGTCACCAGAAGCCTAGAGGTGAAAGCCTTTGGGACATATTTCCCTGATTAAACCATCATGGCATCCTTCTGACACACACGTGTGGAGGGAAGGAATGTATTATGGGGACTCAGTGAACTAATCTTTTTACAGCATGACGTTGGATGTAAGGATTTGAAGGCCTGAATACTAAGAACGTCAGAAAAAAAAAAAAACCCAAAACAAAACAAAACAACACTTCAATAAAGAGCTTCCCAAATGCCATCTGTGTGAGATGGAGGGAAGAGTCTAAAGAAACTGCAAAGAACTGCATTATTTGTAAGCAGACGAGAGGACACAGCTTATTTCACTGCTGCTGGGGACAGAGACAGATCTAGTGGCCTGGAAGAGGGCAGACGGAAATATGGGCCAAGGGACCGCTGTGACATTGGAATCTCCTATCGTAGATTTTTAAGAACATGGTCATTTCTGTCATTTTGGGAATTACTTAATTATAGTCATTTTTGAAGAGAGAAGCCTAGACCCGAGTTGGGACATCAGTGCCAATACGGATAATACAGCTTAATCTGAATGAATCACGAAGGGGTGAGGCAAGGAAATGAATATTTATTGATTGTCTATGATGTGCTGGACATTTTTCAATCATTGACCCATTAATCTTCCAAAGCATACCATGAGATGATGATGATGATGATGATGATGATGATGATGATGATGATGATGATTATTCCCCTTTTCAAAGGAGAAAGAGGGAACCCAGGGAGGCTAAGGGAGCGGTGGGAAGCAGATCAGGGCTGAGAACATGGACAGCCCCCACTGTCAGATACTAATCACTACAGTTACGTTATGGAATTGGGTATTTTCTTAACAGGAAAAAGTAAGAAAGGAGGCCTTCTCTTTTTAGAGCTGAGCACCTGGGCCTTTCCACAGTGCTGGCTCATGCTCCGCTTCCATAACCTCCCGACTTGGACCTGATGCCCCTCTCTGCTGGGCCTTTTCTCCGTGAGTTTCACAGATGGGGCCATGATCACCAGCAGCCTGTCCTCGACTGTCCAGAGTCACATCACACCAGGATGAACTCTGCCCACAGGTGGGTGGAAAAGTCTCGACATGAGTGTGTGTCGGTCCGACCCAGCTTCCCTGTTTGATGTTTGTGGTCCTGACCTCCTTGGGGAGCCCTGGGCTTTGTGGTTTCTTTTACTCGTGGTGACTTGTTAGAGCCACATTTTGGCAATACACGGGAGCCACGAAGTCGGTTGTGTGCCCAACGGGGCCCTGTACCCGAGCACCAGCCTCAGAGGGGAAGGGCTGTTTAAAAAGGTAGAGGCAGGGGCACCTGGGTGGCTCAGCTGTTAAGTGTCTGCCTTCGGCTCAGGTCATGATCCTGGGGTCCTGGGTTCCAGCCCTGCATCGGGCTCCCTGCTCTGCAGGAAAGCCTGCTTCTCCCTCTCCTACTCCCCCTGCTTGTGTTCCCTCTCTCACTGTGTCTATCTCTGTCAAATAAATAAAATCTTAAAAAGAAAAAAAAAAGGTAGAGGGATACTATGCAGCCATCGAAAAAACAAAACAAAACAAAAATAAAATGAAATCTTTCCATTTGCAATGACGTGGGTGGAACTAGAGGGGATTATGCTAAGCGAATTAAGTCCATCAGAGAAAAACAATTACCATATGATCTCACTGATATGAGGAATTTGAGGAACAAGACAGAGGATCACAGGGGAAGGGAGGGAAAAATGAAACAAGATGAAACCAGAGAGAGAGACAAAGCATAAGAAATGTTTAATCTCAGGAAACCAGCTGAGGGTTGCTGGAGGGGAGGGGGGTGGGAAGGAAGGGGTGTCTGGGTGGTGGACAGTGCGGAGGGTATGTGCTATGGTGAGTTGTGAATTGTGTAAGACTGATGGGTCACAGACCTGTACCCCTGAAGCAAATAATACATGATATGATAATTAAAAAAAAAAAAAAGAAAGAGAGAGAGAGGGAAGCAGAGAGGGTCCAGATTCCCTGAGGTTGGTGTGACTGACCAGGACAATGGGAGGTTCTCGAAGTGGCCTGAGGGAATCAGCCAGACAGAGGAATCTGAGAAGCCCTCCCCACCATCCAAGTTTGGTGACTCACGTGCATGGTGTAATAACCCGTAGACGTGCTCACGATGCAACTGATGGGAACATGACCAGAGTGCTCTGGACGAAAGGTTGTCCATGTGAATTGGTTTTGCATGCCTGCAATCACAGAGGATCACAGATGGAACAGCTTAACACAAACTTATTCTCTTACTGTTCCAGAATGTCAAGTGGGTTTCACGGGGCCAAAAGCAAGCTGTCAGTGGTCCCGGGTTCCTTCTGCAGACTCTGGGGAGAACCCATTTCCGTGCCTCCTCCAGCGTAGAGGTAACCTTTGTTCCTTGGCTCTTAGGCCCTTTTCCATCTTCAAAGCCAGCAGGCAACAGTGGGCTTCTGTCTGACTTTAAATCCAGGTAACATGAAGGTATAGATCAACTAGAATGCTCTCATAGGTTTTCTTTCTCCCTATTAGGGATTACATGTCTGTGTGTGTGTCCCCCCCCTCCAATTCCTATGTTGAAATCCTAACCCCTAATATGATGGCCATAGGAGATAGGGCTTTGGGGAGGTAGTTAGACTAGGGCCTTCATGAGAAGAGCCAGGAGAGAGCTTGCTTCCCCTCCTCTCTTTTCCACCAAGTGAGGATAAAATAAGACAAGCATCTGTGAACCAGGAAGCAGGCTCAGCAGACACTGTGCCCACTGGCACCTTGATTTTGGACTTGGCAGCCTTCAGAACCATAAGAAGTCACTCAGTCTATGGTAATGTGGTATAGTAGTCCAAACTAAGACACAATCCAAGGTTTAATTAAGAAAAAAGGAAGAAAAGTAAACATTCCTTGTTCTAGTATAACTGTTGAGTCCTTGAGAATAACTAAGTCCTGGGATCAGGTTCTTTTTCTGCTGATAACTAAATATTTATCCATAAGAAGTCAAGTCACTTAACTGCAGGCCACAGTTTGTTCATCATTGCTCCTACTGCCCTCCAGGATTATTGTAAGAACGAATGAGATAAAGAAAAAGGCCTTCGAAAAGAATGTTGTTGAATCGAGCAGTTTCTGTGACCTTACCAAGACAGAAGAGAGGTCCATACTTGCGCCCACCCACTGCACAACAGCCACCCCACCGTTCACCCCTGCTTACTCCGGTACCAAGGCCATGGATGGCTCTCCTGTTACAGGTGTTTCATTGAACTAATTATTATTATTTTTCCTTACAAATTTGACTTGACTTACATATTTCATATACAACAAAGTCTCATAAGAAGGAGAGCATCAGTTGGACCATAGTGGGCACTCCGTGGATATTTAGGGAATGAGAAATGCGCAAAAGAGAATTCAAGGCAGGGAAGGAGGACTAAGGGTGTGTGGCAAGTGGTAGAGTCTCTCCATGCTACCCTTGGGTAGAAGAAGCTCTGTTTCTACTCTTTTGGGGAGATTTCTTTATGTTTTCCTTCCAGCCAGGCCCTTCCTATCTGAAAGAAGGGGACAGTCTCGAGGAAGCCACGTGTACCCTCACACATAGGCCACGGGGGTCAGAGGACCACCCTTGCACCTGATCTGAGGTGATACAGAGGAAAACCCTGCACCCCTATACTCACTGCCCCAAAGAGGGCAAAAGAGCCTGTTAAAAGAGCCTTGGTTTCCAGGGAATTTGTTAATCAACGAAGCACCAAGTTATCTCAAAGCTCCCTTACTGAGGGCATCTAGCACGTAGAAGGTCCTGAAAATAAATACATTTGACAGTTGAATGAATGCATGAGTTCAGGAATGATGGGTCTCAGGCTACCACAAAGAGCCAAGAAAACACAGAACACATTTAAACTGCATAGCGTGGTAATTACTGATGGAGAGGGATAGTTTCAGTCCTTGGGGCAGCTCAGCAGTGTTCCAGAGGGTTCTGCTCTAACTCGGCTCTCCAGGCCTTGCCGCCGGGCTCCTCGGGCAGATCTCAGCCGTCTCGGCAGGAAGGAGCTGAGCAGGCAGATTAGACCCATCGGTGGGACCTGCAGGCTGCCAGAGCCCTTCCCTTCTGCCTCCTTTCAAGAGTCTAAAACAAGCACTGTGTGCCCCGTGTGCAACTGTCCTTCCCTCTTCCCTCCTCCTGGCCTCTCCCTGGAGCCGGGCAGCGGCTACTCCTGGCAGAGGAGAAAGGAACCTCCTCTGAGTCAGGGCTGAGTGAGTCGCTGTTGCTTCACCCCCAGCCCCCGAGGGCTTGGAGAGCAGACCTACTTTGTCCACAGGAAACTGCAGAGCTAGGACCAGCGCAATGGGGTAGTTGGATGTGAATAAGCAAAAAAGAAAAAAAAGAAAAGAAAAGAAAAAAAGGAGAGTCTGGTTCAGATTGAACTGAATTGAAAACGATCACCCATCCCCACACACTCTTCCTTTGGGGCAGCACTGTGGTCCGGAGTCTGCCTCTGAGACTAAAGGGGTGAGCAGAGGCTGGCCCCCCAAATCCAGAAACGGAGGCCCGGAGCCCAAGGGCACAGGACCGCAGGTTTGGAGAAAGATGTGGGTGTCGGAGCAGCCAGCCTGCTCGGGCTTCCTGCCTCCAGCCCTGGAGTGAGAGGAGGCAGCGAGCCGGGCCAGGCCGGGCGCTGGGGGGAACGGGAAGCCCGCGGAGGAGGCCTGGCTCCCCTGCCCCGGCAGACACCCGCAGGACCAGTGAAGGAGCTTTCCTTCCAAGCATTGCAAAGCGTCTCCGAGGAGGAAGGGCTCTTGCGGAGGAGCCAGGAAGGCAGCATTTGAAGCTGCTGCTGGCACCGGGCAGGGCCGGGCTGGGGCTGTCTGTTCTCCCACCCTCTGGCTCGCCGGGAACCCCAGGCCTCTCTGACATCATGGCTGAACACCAGGCCTGGCTTTCAAACGTGGGGGCTGCCCCGCCCGGCTCAGCCCAGCCAGCTGGACCCTCCCAAAACGGGATCTCTTGTCAGCTGCCTTTTATAGAACTATAAAACCAAAAGTTCAAGTAAGAAGCCTTAGACCAGTCATCAAAAAAGGCAGCCTTCGCCTCCTCCCGTGCTCTTCCTGCCTGCTCCCCCAGACGGCCGCGGCTTCTCCCGTAGGCCGCCGGCTTCCACCTCAGCCTCACAGAAATCCTGCCACCCCAGGGGCACAGTGACCCTCCGAGCTGGGGGTTCTGGACATGTGCTTTGGAATTAGAAGAAAGGAAAGAGATGAGGGGAGCTTGTGTCAGAATCCCCCCTGGGGGAAAGGAAAGATAGCTTCATAACGCAGTGAGATAGAAGACAGAATTGGAAAGTGTCCAAGAGGCAGCTTAGGACTACAGGCCACAGAGGGCGAGACTTCTGCCAAGTAACTGTGACCTCTGCTCTCTTGAACTCTCTCGTTAGGCCGTTAATCCCTTGGCCAAAGAATAAAATGAAAAGGGGGGCGTGACACCAGATGACCCTCCATTCAACTGAGTTTTGAAGGGAGAGGGCATTAGACATTTGGAGCTTGAGAAAGGAATTGAATTCACCTCTTGAAGTCAGGACTGGGCCAGAGTCAGCCCTGAATCACTAATGGTGGCAGAAAGAAGAAATGGATAAGCTCAGTTATTTCCACCTCCTACACAAAATATTGAACTAAGATCCGTGATAACAGTCTCTAGGGTTCTTGGAAGAATGAGATTCCTTCTATAGTTTGGGAAGCCCCCTTTATGCTCTTTGCACCTGAGAAGAAAAATGAAAACCAAATGGAACTCACCCAATGGCCCAAGATGGTGGCTGAGTCAGCACAGCTGCCCCTGTGGGACCATCTTGTCCCTTGGCCTTACCTTTTAAGCATGGAGTCTAACTGCAGCTTAAAGGATTAATGGGAAGTGGAAGGAAAGGTGTAATACCCTTCTTTGCTCAAATTAGATCAGTTATCTTGACCTGATAAAGAGACTTTTTTTTCAGGCATAATACATGGGACCTTTCTTCTCCTGCCTTTGTGATATTAGCATGTACCTCGAGTGTTCACATTCCTGTGGGTCCCTCAGATTATCTCAGGCTGTTATGTAACTGGCATTATAAGATTGGAAAGGATCTTAAAGATAATACCTAGGTCAAGGTCTTTAATTTATGAATGAGGTTGAGGGAGGTCAAATGACTTAATGCTTTTTATACACCTATATTTATTCATCAAAGATTATTATTACCATTGCTCATTTTATTCTTGCTATCATTATTATTCAGCACCTACACACACTAAGTCTTGTTCTGTACACTGGGGAGTCACTGGTGAATAAAAGGGAGGACATATTCTTTTTTGTGTGTGGAGCTTACAGACTGGTTGGAGAAACAAAGATTGTGCAAGTGAACAAATGTGAAAATGGTAACTTTTCAGAAAGTAATGAAGAAAATAGTGACAGAGGGGATGGTTTGTTAGGTTACAAGGGGCAAGGAAGGCTTCTCTAAGCAGGTGACTTCTGAGATGGACTCTGTGATGAGACAGAGTGAGCCATGAGAAGCTCTGAGAGAATTGTTTTCCAGGCAATGGTGTGGCAAGTGCAAAATCCCCAACATTGGAACAATCTAGGTTTATGGATTGTTTACTTTTCTTTTCTTTTTGTTTTTTTGTTTTTGTTTTTGTTTTTTGAGAGGTAGACCAGGTATAGCTGAGATGGGTGTAGCGAGTAGAGTGAATGAAGAGAAGGGCAGCAGGAGAGCCACTGCCTACCACCACCCTACTCACAGTTGTCCATAAAGAAGGTCCATGAACATTTGTACAGTCCTGGCATTATTGTATCCTTTGTGAGACCACCTCTCCCCTGATGTAATACCACTCAGCTTGTCCTACAAGCTCTTTCAGAGAATAAGCCCAAGACGAAGTCTTCTTCCCACCCATACATTAGGTTGCAGTTGACCATTAAAAGTTCAAGCCCACGGGCACATGTCCTGTCACATGGACCTTCAGACCTTGTTTGAGTGGATTGTGTCCCCACAACAAAGATATGGTGGAGTCCTAACCCACAATACCTCAGAATGTGACCTTATTTGGAATTTTTTTCAGATTTAATCAAGTTAAAATGAGGTCATTAAAATGGACACTAATCCAGTACAACTAAGGTCTTTTTAAAAAGGGGAAATTTGGACACAGAAGCTGTCCTTCAAAATCTTTCCACTGTGACTGGTAACTCAGAATCTCTCCTTAGCAAAATACACCATATCCTTGCCCTTTTCTATGAGTGTTCTTGAACATCTGCTGTGCTTACAACCAGTCACCCTCAAGGTCAGGGCTTCCCCTTCAACTTTCTCTGCCAGTGGCTCTTCCTTCCTCCTCATGGACACGGGGCCTGGAAGGAAGTTATACCTTCCTTGTGCCACATTCCCTCCTCCGTCCTCTCTTCAACCCCAGATCCTTTGAGGCCCACAGCATTGGACTAGATGCCATTGACCACCCCCTCCTTGGGTGAGTCAACCACTGACACCCTCTGAGGTTCTCCTCATCTATGGAAGACTTTCCACTGGCTACCTTTCACTGCCAGCACTTGCTGCAGCTATCACAATCTTGGGTTGTCTCAGTGATCACTTAGAGGGGCCTTTCACTCCTCAGGACTCTCCAATTTTTGGTCTTTTCTCTTCCAATGTTCTCGTCTTCTACATTCCATTGCTCCCTCCCATGCTCACACACAGCCCTTCAGTAGATGTTCTTCCTTCCAAATCTCATTTTTAAGAATCTCACTCTCCAATCACCACTTGCTATCTTCCAGATGATTCCTTCTACTACCCTGGCCTCAGCAGTTCTTTGACTCTACAGAGACCTTTAACCCACCAACTGGTCCATCTGGCACCATTCCTTCAAGCCTTTCATGGCCTTTATCCTCTCATTTCTACTGTTATGGTCAATGCCTTACATAAACTTGAAGCTTTCATCTCTCCCTCCAGCCTGCTGACCTAAAAGCTACCCTGTTTCAACCCAGCTCTTTGCCAACTCGGAACCTGTGCAGAGTATTTGAACATGGCTGGAAGAAAACTCAAAGCAGGGCTGTCTGGTCAGGTGTTAGTTTTTGACCACCAACCTCGGCTCGGCTGTCAACAGTGCCTGCCCATTCTGGTACATTCCCCCGGTCAACTCGCAATCCCATTCTCCAAAGTCACTATTTCACATGTCTCTCCTTCCATCCACCCCCTCACTCTCAGTTAATGACCTCATCTTTTATTCCCTGAGAAAACAGAAGCAGGCAGCAGAGAAAGTCTTCATCCACCTGCAAACGAGTCACCAACCACCTCCCACAGTCCCCATATGTTCTGCTTTCCCTGCAGACCCTGCCTGCTCTCAACTGAGACTCTGTAGCTAGTGCACCAGATCCTGCCCTGAATTGCACCAGATTCCATTGTCAATGACACCAGATCGTGCCCTGAATTAAAAACTGTTCTGCAATGATCTCTCCTTCCTTCCATATAATCATTTCTCTCCACTGTCTCATTCTAACCAGCTGGTAAATGCACTGGAATAGCTCCCATTTAGATCATGTCCCCTTTTCGTCATAGCTTCCTCTAGCTATCACTTTATTTTCTTGTTGCCACCTCTCAAAACTCCTTGAAATTGTTATCTGTACTCTGCATCTTCACCTTCACATTTTTCACTCTTCTCAATCTCTTCCCACAAGGCTTTGTCCCCATTTTTCTGCTCTTCTCTTCTCTCAGCTGTTGCCAGGCTTAAAGACCAATTCTCAGTCTTCATCTGGCGATCCTAGCAACATTTGGAATGACAATTTTTCCTCACTTGGCTTTTTGGGTATTATACTCTCTTGCTTTTCCTGCTACCTCAATAGAATCTCTTTTTCCATCTCCTTTCCTTTGTCCTTCCTCATTTTTTTCCTGGTCTCTAAATATTTGCTTTCTCTAGGGTTTGGCTCTGGCCCTCTTCTTTTCTGTGTCTACACTACCTGGCACTTCCTATCTGAGATCATAGCTTTGAATGTCATCTATATGTTGATGACTCACACATTTTTATCTTCAGACCCAATCTCTCCTCTGAATTCCAAACTTGTGTATCCAACTGCCTACCAGACATCTCCACCCTGACATCTAATAGATATGTTAAATATAACATGTCTAAAATAGAAATATGGATTCTTCTCTCCCTCTCTCCTCCCAAATACGCTCCTCCCACAAATTTCCCAAGTTTTGTCAATGGTCTCACCGTTCTGTAGCTGTTCATGTCCCAGTTGTAAGAGTCATCCTTGAACCCTTTCCTTCCCTCCTCCTATCTCACAGGGGAATCCATCAACAGGTCTGTCTGCTGTCCATGTTCATGGAAGGAACTAACTGATGCCATGAAGAAAAATAAAGAGGGGTTTGGGAAGAGGAAGATAGACTCTGAGAAAGTGACATTAAAGCAAAGACCTTCTTGAAATGTAGGAAGGAACGAGCTCTAGAAGGATGTGGGAAAGAGAGCATTCCAGCAGGGGGAAGATCAAGCATGAAGAACGTGAGGTGACCAGGCGCACATCATGTCTGAGGGTCGGGTTCAGAGTGCCTGAAGCTGACTGAGAAGCTATGGCAGCTAAGAGTAATGTCTATCAGATTATGAAGGATCCCGTCAGCCTAAGACTGAAGTTTGCATTTAATTCTACTTGTTATTGGAAACTAATGGAAATTTCCAGCAGGAGAGGATCACGATGTGCTTTATGTTTTACAGGGGGTGCTGATTGCCTGGTGGAGAAGGGGTTATAAAGAGCAAGAGAAGTCATGGGTTCAGCAAGGAGTTGACTGGAATATTCTAGAAAAGGTGTCCACAAATTTTTTTTTCTGTAAAGGGCTATGCCATGGACTGACTGTGTCCTCCCCAGATTCATACATTGAAACCCTAATCTTCAATCCCCGGTGTGATGACATTTGGAGGTGGGGTCCTTGGGAGGTAATTAGGTCGTGAGGTTGAGCCTTCACGAAGGGATTAGTGCCCTTATAAGAAGAGATAGGAGAGCTCTCTCTCTGTCCTGCAAGAATATAACAGGAGATGGCCATCTGTAAACCAAGAAGAGGACCCTCACCCATCCACGCCAGCACCCTGATCTTGGGTTTCCCAGCCTCCAAAACTGTGAGAAATACGTGAGTGTCGTTTCAGCCACCCCGCACCCCACAGTCTACGGTGTTCTGTAACAGCAGCCTGAACTAAGGCTAAATAATAAATATTTTAGGCTTTGCAGGCCACACAGTTTCTGTCACAACTACTGAATTCTGCTCTTGGAGCAAAAATTTGGCCATACATAATATGTAAATTAATGGGTGTGGTTGTGTTCCAACAACACTTATTAATAGCCTGGGCTGGATTTAGCTTGAGGACCATAGTTGGCAAACCTCTGTTTTCAACCAGAAATGCAGGGTTCCCGGGTGGCTCGGTTGGTTAGACTCTTGATTTCAGCTCAGGTCATGATCTCAGAGTCGTGAGATCAAGCCTGGTGTAGAGTCCCATGTCGGGCTCTGTGCTGAGCCTGGAGCCTGCTTAAGATTGTCTCCCTCCTTTTCCCTCTGCCCCTCCTCGCTCTCTCTCTTTCTCAAAAAAATAAACCAGAAATGCTGATGGCTTGGCCTAGGCCTATAGCACCGGCCTTGTTTTAGCAGCTCTAGAATGTCCTACTACTAATGGATGTAAAGGGGTAGTACAGAATCAAAGATACCTCTGGAGATCCACTTCTTAATCTTTCCAATTTATCTCATTGATTCGAGGGCATTTCTTATTTGTCGTTCCTTGGACAATACTAATGTTTACACTCATATTAAAGTGAACAGGTAAAATCCATTTGCTATCAATGGAAAAATAAGAAATAAGTCCACATAGTGGAAAATACCGTGACCTCTACCAGGAGAGCCCCGGTTTTCTATTGAAACACTAAAGTCCCCCCCCCAAACCAACCTTCTATCCCCCTCGAACTCAGTAACTCATCAAGGGGTGATGGAGGGTAGTGATGGGAGTGGTCCTCTCAAATGGGAAGGAGGCTCGTATCACTGAAATTGTTTAGAACTGCCAGCGCAAGGGGCCAATAAAAAGCAGATCAACTGTTAATTGTTTTCTAGATTGCTTTTTTTTTAATTTTATTTATTTATTTGACACAGAGATAGAGATCACAAGTAGGCAAAGAGGCAGGCAGAGAGAGGGGGGGGGGAAAGCAGGCTTTCCGCTGAGTGGAGAGCCTGATGCGGGCCTCGATCCCAGGACCCTGAGATCATGACCTGAGCCGAAGGCAGAGGCTTTAACCCACTGAGCCACCCAGGCGCCCTAGATTGCTTTTAAGTTCCTTACCTTTAGCCAACTTTTTATTGCCCATGCGGGGGCAGGGGGGGGGCAGACACACCTGCCGTCCCCCTTCCCTCCATAAGCATTGTCCTGGTCATCCCAAGAAAACAATGAGAGTCCCTGAAAAACACCTTTGCATCTGAAAAGTGAGACCCGGGTGCTCACTCCTAGTTTGGTTATAAATTGTATATGTGAAAAAAAATTAAAAAAATAAATTATATACGTGATATTGAGAAAAGTCTCCCATTAGGAAAAAGAGAAAGGAGAACAGGAGAGTAAGGGGGGAAAAAAATCTAGTGATTTAGGGAATTACTTAGGTATCACTGAATATCTGAGTATCTAGAATTTTCCCAAGGACAGGCCCTGACGGATACAAAGTAACAAAAGCAGCAATAGGGACACTTTGTCTACTGTTGAGCATGAACTGAACGCCCAAGGGACGACCCTCAAGAGGGTCGCCCGGGTCCCCAGCCACTTTCTCCTCCCCTTCCCTGGGCCGGTGCAGGCTGCCATTCCCTCCCCGGGAACACACTGTGCTAGGTCTGCTGCAGAGCATTCTCGGTGTAGCCATAAAGTGTACACTTACAACGTTGGGCTCAGTAACAAGAACAACATGAAATAGCGCTCTACCCACCCACTGAGAAAACCGAGTGTGTCACACTCCTCTGTGTCATGGTTTTAAAAATATCTCCACTGACGGTCCAAGTCTCAGGTTGGGTTTGAGGGGTGTTTAGTGCCTCACGGTGCCAGGTGGAAAATGTTTTCATCAGAATCCCAGGGACCCGAGTGATGGACGTCTGCTGGCTTTGTGCGCCTGTGTGTGGGGGGTGCATGTGTGTGTGTGTGTGCGCACATCTACATGTGTTTAAGAGGAAGAGAGGTGGGTGGCTATTTCTTGGCTCATTTTTTCCCCCTTTTTCGTTCTTTTTTAACTACATGTCCCTGACAAAGAGGTGTGGCCCCCGGCACTGCAGCCGAGACCCTCCTCCACCTCCAGCCACACGGGGAGAACACAGAGGGCTTCTCAGCGCTCAGCGTGATTCTCAGCATCAGTGGAAACACACACTCCAGGGCCAGCAAAGAGCTAAAGGCTTCTCGGGAATGAGGGGTTTAGAAGCTTAGCGGAGTGTCTGGAGAAAGAGATGGGCGCCTCCCAAGGGCTCTATCTCTTGGTTTCCCTCCATCTTGCTTCTGTGCTTAAGAAGAGCATGGCCAAGGCTACACCTCCTGGAATTTGGAAGGGGGGGGGGCGGAATTCAAACAACAGGGTGAGCCTTTAACCCCTTTGTGGTTTAATCTTGTTTACTTTGGGATATCCAGTGCTTATCAGCAGGGCAAACGTGGCAAGTGGTTTAACCTTGCAGCCTACGTATCCTAACTTGTAAAAAGGGACAATAAGACGGATGCATTGAAGTTATAGTGACAGCAAATGATGTAAGTCAGGGCCAGCACTTAACACAGGACCTGGCTCATAGCAAGCACTTGAGAAACGTCCACTGTGCTTGCAGCTCCCAAGATCACAAACACGTGGAAATCAAGTCTTTCGGCTGAGGGTTACACAAGCAAAATGCACCTGAGGCTCCATGGGCTCTGGTCACCACCTGCTCTCCAACCCCATCTCCGTTCCCTTGGACACTGGTGCACTCTGCTCCACTGACCTTCTGGAATTTCTTTACACACATCAAGCATCCAGGCCTGTCGAGTTGCTCTTTTCTTCTGCCTTCAAATATTCGACTCCCAGGTATCCTCATGGCTTACTCCATCACTCCATTCTGATACTTGCTCAAATGTCCTTTACTGGACAGAGACCTTACTCTCCTCCCATTCCAAAATGGCGCCCCACCACATCGGTCACTCGCCATCTCTCTCCCCAGTGTTATTTGCCTTTTTATCACTACCTGCGTGTTACGCATTTCCCTATTAATAAATTTATTACCTAGCTTCCCTGCTAGAATGTCAGATCCATGAAAGCAGGGGTTTTATCTTTTGTTGTCGATCACTGCAGCATTTCTAACATCTAAAACAGGGCTCGAGATCCAGAAGGCATACACTCAATACCAATTAAACAAATGAACAAATACAACTACATAATTCCCCGTTGTGCAGAGGAAGACTTGCACGGCTGGACAGTCCATACGTTGCTGAGTCAACACTCACACTGGAATCTTCAGGTGTCTTTCCACTTTATCCCAATAATGAAGAATAATGAAAGCACTTAGACCATCAAGAATATTCGGGTCCTTGACCTTACCTGTAAAACCTTTGACACAAGGTTACTTCCAACTTAGATCCATGAAATTCACATACGAATCATTGCAATCTTTCCTAGCCTTGGTGTTTTCAGCCCAGGTGACACACTATTTGCTCAGAGATATTTCACAGATGAATAGGGAAACCTTTTTTAAATTTTCTATTGACCAAATTCTTCTTGGATTCTAGATACCTTCCCAAAGGTCTCGTGACTTTTATAAAGCTCCCAGTAAAAAGGAAAATTTGACCCTCCTTCTTCAGAGTTCTTCAAGGTCACCTTGTCTGAAATAGAAAGAGGCCTCCTTCTATGATTAGGTTTGTGTATATTATGCTGCATGTCTAAAAAGACTCCTCCCACCCAGCAATGTAGTATACCCCAAATCGCATGTATAAACATAATTTCTGGACTTCCAGGATTTCTACATAAGGAAGCAAATTATGCCAATTCCGAAATCTTGGAAAGTACATCGGAGTCAACCATGACCTGTAAAAGTCATTAAGCAAGGTATTGTAGGACCAGACAAGGGAACAGAGGTATCTGCTTCAAGTTCTGAAAACACATCAAAGCAACTCTTCAGTTTCTGTTCAGCTTGAGGACACCTGAGTTGGCTAAGTGTGATTCCCACTACCAACACATGCTGAAAAGTAAACTCTCAGCCCATCATTAGAAAAAAAATTAGCAGGAAATTGGCTAAACGCTCATATGTCCACCAATCAACCCACACTTTTACTGTGGACAGCAGAGCTTGGATCGACGACCCTAGCTTTGAAGGCACACAGTGTATCCCAGTCTCAAAAGTCCCAGCACAGGGTCAGGTACCACAGGAATATTTTATTTTCCTTTTTTCAATTCAGAAGAGAAGCCTGCCTCATTCTGCTCTGGATCTGAGTGTTCTCAGGACCTTCAGAACTGGGTGAATTGAAGACACGGTTGGCTGTTGTGTTCCATTTTGGACATGGTAAGTCATTTTCTCATTATATCTGAAACAGAAGCTTGATTGTTTTCTATCTGAGTAGTAGAACTTGTGATCCTTCAACAGCCTGGCTCTTTATAATGACCTATGGGCATTTTCCTTTGCCACTTAACACATATGTAGTAGGCAACAAGTTTAAACTTTTACCTCCTCAATTTCTCTT
This sequence comes from Ailurus styani, assembly GCA_002007465.1. Taxonomy (NCBI): domain Eukaryota; kingdom Metazoa; phylum Chordata; class Mammalia; order Carnivora; family Ailuridae; genus Ailurus; species Ailurus styani. The sequence goes on along the minus strand of LNAC01000098.1, from coordinate 2,588,940 downwards.
TCTATTTCTGAAAGAGTTCAAAGTGTGTGGGGTTCAAGAAGAAGGAGCAACCGCTGTGGTTCCAAAGCCCAAAGAGTTCAGTAGGGAACTCTCCTGAAGGCAAGTTTATTCGATGGGTTCTCTCCACCCTCGTCCATCCCCCCTGGTTTTTCCAGCTTATTTGTGCCATGGCATCTTCCCTGAGATTCTCCTGAAGAGGCCTCCTTCCCATGACGATGGCAGCCCAAGCGGCTGCCATCGGGTGACATCAGACCTATTGGCAATAACCACAGTGATGGTTCTGACAACATGCCAAGGGTTCTAGGAGCCAGGCATGAGGTGGGTAATCCAAACAACCGTTCCTGCCCAAGCTGCCCTCTGCTGAGACAACCCACCACTAATTAAAGGCCATCTGTTTATACCATCCAGCCTATTCTGCCAGCAGCAGCCAGATGTCAGCACGTTACTCCAGTCCGTGACCTCTCTTAGGATATTAACATGGATTATTTATGGGTGGGCTGAGCTGGTTACCGTATATGAGCCTCCTTCCTGGTGCATGGCTTAAGAAATTATATTATATATAAACTTTATGACGATTCCATTAATGTTGGGTCTTGCCAAGATCCAGACCTATACGGTCTATAGAGGAGTTCTGGGCCTATTTCAACAATAACATTTAAAAAAAAAAAAAACACTCCAGTGTGTCATTTCTCTGTGTTTTCCATGGGCTCCTCATAAGTGTAGATATGAATACTCTCTTCGTGGGAAGTCACGGGCGGTGAGTTCTCACGAACTACCTGTGAGCTACCCTCTCTCCATCAGTTAGAGAGGCGTGCCAAGTGAGTGCCTTTTTTGACTCGGAAGAGAACTTGGTGTCCTCATTCTTGATGTTGCCTGCTCTTCCAAGCGGTGCGTTCAAGGGCCTTCTTTCCAAAGCAGATGCTGGGCTGATTCGTTTACCCCACGAGTGGAGGAAATGCAGCATTGAGGATCAGGAAAGCGGAATCCTAGTCCTGGCTCTACCATCTCTTTGTCAAGGGAACCTGGGCAAGTTGTTCACTCTTTCCAGGTCTCAGACAGTTCTTATCTGTATTCCCAAAGTACGTGTCTTATATATAAATGAGTGTTAACAATGAACTCTGAAGTAAATATACATTTTTTTTAAAGATTTATTTATTTATTTATTTGACACAGAGAGAGAGATTACAAGTAGGCAGAGAGGCAGGCAGAGAGACAGGGAGAGGAGGAAGCAGGCTCCCTGCTGAGCAGAGAGCCCGATGCGGGCCTCGATCCCAGGACGCTGAGATCATGACCTGAGCCGAAAGCGGAGGCTTTAACCCACTGAGCCACCCAGGCGCCCTAAATATACATTTTTTAATAAAAATATTTCAGTGGATTGAGTAATACCTATCCTTCATGCTGAATCTGTATTCTGTGAAATGCAAAATAAAAAATGCTGAAGAGGGTTAAGTCTACATGGGTCCTTTGTACTTACATGTATATTTTTAAAAGACTTATTTATTTGTTTTAGAGAGAATGCACGTGAGTAAGAGGGGGAGAGAGAAATCTCAAGCAGACCCCACACCAAGTACAGAGCCCTACATGGGGCTGGATCTCACAACTCCAAGATCATGACTCTGAGATCAGGAATCCAAGATTATGACCTGAGTAGAAACAAAGAGTCGGGCGCTCAAACTACCAGGCCACCCAGGCATCAGAGATCTAGTGTACTTGTATGGTTAGTGTTTGTCCTGCCTTTCTGAAGAGATGTCACAAAGAGAAAGTGAGAAAAGCTAAGGAATTCTGATCTGATGCCTTTAAAAGGGCCGTTCTAGCTGTTAGGTCATGGTTTTCATGTTTACATTTTTCCTTAAATGTTGTCCCCATCACAACCAATAACCAAGCGCCCCAAACCCCATCTCTATAATATCTCACACTTACCACCCAATATCTAATTGTAATCGGATTCTCCAGATTAACTGTTCTCGACCCAGGTAGCACCACCTCTTAAACGGTGGTTTGACAATGGCCGTAGGTACCCTGGGGAGTTGCCATACGAGGTGGTGGAGATTCTAGTGACCCTGCACATGTGGGGGCCGCCATGTTGCTCATTCCGCAATGTGTTGGCCACTGTTTCACAGCAGAGAAGTACCCCACGTCCCATACCATCCCTCAAATATTTCACTGAACGTTCACATAAAACCTGCTAATAGTTATCTGAGCCTAAAAGCTAATGCCATCTCACACATAAAATATAGTTCATTGTGTTTTAACATTTTATGAATATTCCAGAAATGCAATTTTCATGTAAATTAAAGAAAGGTTATATTATGCATTATCTGTAAATTCCCAAAGAGCTGTCTGCCGGTTTAGAAAAATCAACACTGAGAATGGAAACATCACCATGGTGCTGGAACTGTTAATAAAATACATTTGTAGGGGTGCCCGGGTGGCTCAGTGGGTTGGGCATCTGCCTTCGGCTCGAGACACAATCCTGAAGTCTTAGGATCGAACCTCATGTCAGGCTCCCTGCTCAACTGGAAGCCTGCTTCTCCCTCTCCCTTTGTTCTTCTCCTCTGCTCCTGGTCTCTCTCTCAAATAAATAAAATCTTTACTATAAAAAAACGAAGAAAAACAAAAAACATATTTGTGTCGGGTTGCAGCAAAGGGTAGTGCAGTGGGGATGGCCCTGTTTGTGTCTATGTATTTGCACCTGCTGTGTTCACATGCATACATGTCCAACTAGTTCATTATGTTTGTGGTGCAGTGGCATCTAAGCATTTATATGCTAGAACAGCCGGGGTTGGCTTCCTGGATGTGGATGGACCCTGCTCATGGTTGACTTGTTATCACCATCTTGACATTCCTAACAATTATTTTCAGGAGCCCGCATTTCCGCTTCGCACTGGGTCATACAAATTACACAGCCATTCCTGAGAATGGGGTTGGCAGATACTTCCTGCGAAGAGCAAGATGGTAAATACTTCGGGTTTTGAGGGCCAAGAGGGCATCCCAGATACCAGGCAGGAACTCCTATAATCATTTTTGAAAATAACTACTTAAAAATGAAAAAAAAATCATGTTTATCTCATGGGCCATGTAAAAACAGGTGTAGGGCTATATTTGGTAGTTTAATGACTCCTCTGCTAGAATATTTTTATTGTAAAATAATCACCTCATTTCTTCTTTATGTTACAATTAGGGCATTACACTTCTTTCTCTGGAATTATGTTTGTAGGCTGCGGATTTCATTCTACAATAGTAAAGGAGTCTTTACAAAATGCAGGCACTGGTTGAAAGAGGGCATTGGATCTGGGAACATGGCTGCAAATAATCCCATGGCTGGCCTCTCTACTTCCCTTCTCTTCCCGACACAATCCAGCCCCCACGTGGCTATCAGACTGACTTCCCTTGAAATGCAGCTTTAATCATGTCACTGCTGGAAAAATCTTCCTTGCCATGTTTGGTACTGGACGGCTTGTGGAGATTTCAAATTTGGATTGAAATTTCTCTGTAAATATACCTCTAAGATCAAATCTCCTTCCACGCCTTATCTCTCAGCACCTGATCATGTCACTTTCAGATCCATTATCCTTTAATGCATGTTTCCAAGGCTGGTTCTTTCGGGAGAGCATCACGCTGGCGCCCCACGGTCTCTGGATCTTTCTCACAGTGCCCTTCATGTTTGTGCTCTCACTTGCTTCGTCCTCTTTAATATTTGGAAGCACCTAGGAAACAGTCTTAATAGACCACCAGAAGCTTCAACAGTGCCTTGTTGATAAAAAGCATTATATAAATATTTGTGTAATTGGATTGAATTATAATACTTACTAATCCAGGGTTTAAACCTTGAGATTATTTGTTGGTTAAAGCAACCTATCTTGGAATTTTTTTTCCCCCAAAAATCCCTTAAGGGACATCTGGTGCAGCAGACACTGATGCTTGCTGAAAACCTCCTTTCTAAAAATGAGACAGGCATGCAGCCCGATTTTGTTCCTGTGTCCTCCCTACCTCCCTCTACAGGACATTTTGGATGAGTCTAAATCAACCGGGACCACAGTTGCCAGGAAAAATATGGGATGTCTAGCTGAATTTGAATTTCAGATAAACAACGAATAATTTTTCAGTGTAAGTATGCTCCTAATAGGGTCGGGCTTGACTTAACTCAGGTAGACCAAAATGAAAAACTTATGTTTCGTGTTTTGGAAAGAGTTTTTTCCTCTCGTGCGCTGGACCAGAGCAGGGAGCCTGAAGCCACTCGCAGCCATCTTGTGACAAGCAATCTTAAGTCATAGCAGATGCTGAATGAAGAAAAGCAAATGCGTTTAAAGAAAAATCTGAATCCTTGCTGATGTCATTGAGCCACACATCATATCTTACCCAGAACCTGCCTTATCTCTGTATTTATAGCTAAAGAAATGAATAGATATCCTTTTTATTTAAGCCAGTGGAATCTGGGTTTTCTACTGCTTGTAGATAAATACGTGCTGGTTAATTTATTCCATTTTGGTTCAACAGCAACTATCTCAAGACTGTCGTCTCTTATTGCTAACATTTAGGTCACGGGTTTAATTCCTATAAAATCCAGTGAACAAGGCTGTTTCATGGAGCCACAAACCCCACACCTAACTCCTTAGCTCTTCACAAATAGGAACCAGGCAAGGGACTCCGAATGGAAAGTCCATTCGGTAACTGGACACAGAAGTTCAAAGTCCCATCGTGAGTTTCAGTACGTGGAAATAGGGTTGTAACCTCTACTGCCCAGGCTCTTCTGAATCTTTAGCCAGGTATCTCCTTTCATTTTTCTCTTTACACTACTGATGTCTTTTTAGAACCCTGGAATGCTGTTCCATTTGTCTCCCTTCTCAAATAAAAATACTTTCATTTTCTTTCGGAAAGTACCACTTAGATTGTGCATTTGGGATAGCACTGAAAAATGACACTGGGCCTAGCCCAGCCTAATGAGCGTATGTATTTCTTCAGATCACTGTGACTGGTTCAAAGGAGTTGTCATGTTGTCATGTTAGTCCAAGGAGAGCAAATGCTAGGATTTATGTCAGAACTCTGAGGAAGAAGTTCTTACTCTGTGCGTGTTATTGAACGAATGTATCTGAAGCTTCTAAGGATAACCACAGAGAAGGAAGTCAGCACAAAAGAGACCAGAGGCTGCCAATGGGAAGGTAGAAAGATTCCCCTTTGCTCTCACTTGGACACTTATTTCTGGCTGTATTTGAAGTTAATCCCACTATTGAACTTTACATGAGCTCTGTGAGTCAATAAGATCTTGTATTTTCTAACTGAAGCTTCAGGAAGTGTCTGTAAGTGACAGGAACCTAACCCATGCATCATCTCTGTAGCTATGCTCATGGTTTAAGAGAATGGTCTTTCAAGGCAAGGAATTGTGAATTGAGCACTCACCAGGCTAAGTTATTTATACACTTTATGTTGCTCAATCCCTCCCCCAATATTGTTCACTTGAGAGCAGGAGAATAAAGGCTCAAGAGTTTAACTAGCTGAGGTCCCACAGTTGGTAAGAGCCTAAGGCAGTTAAACTCAGGCATTACTTCAAAGCCAATCCTTAGGTTCAGGGAGTATTTGACCAGCTCCTTAGCAAAGGTAGCAAAGTGTTACATAGGACATACTGTGGGCCAGGGATTACTCTAAATGCTTGACACATATACCCACTTAATCCTCACAACAACCCTATAATGTAAGAATAAGTATTTCCATTTCATAGATGACAAAACAGAGGCATTGACTGGTCAGCTAAGTTTCTCGAGATCACACACTGAGTTAGTGGGTGAGCTGGACTTTGAACCTGGTCATCTGACTCCACAGTCTAAATTCTGAGATAACTCAATAAACTTTCTTTTCTGGATCCTGCAGATAAATGAACAGTGTTCCATGGTAGTTTCTTTAGGGAGGACAGACCTCATGGTATTAATCTTCCAAAGAGTGACAACCAGAAATCAGATTCTACCGTAGGCAAAGGAAATCTTTATACTCATTAGAAGTGGGCATCTCCTCATCTCACCCATGTGACTTTGAAATATCTTTAAAGAGATAAATAAATCAAGGCTACATTTATAAAGAGGTGAGGGGCGCCTGAGCAGCTCAGTCGGGTAAGCATCTGATTCTTGATTTCTGCTCAGGTCGTGATCTCAGGGTTGTGAAATCAAGCCCCATGTCAGGCACTGTGCTGGGCATAGAGTCTGCTTAAGATTCTCTCTCTCTCTCTCCCTCTGTCCTTTACCGCCACCCCACCTGCCTTGCATGCTCTCTCTCAATAAACAAACAAACAAATAAATAAAAAGAGGTGCTATTCACTTCACTTAAATATCACTTCCTGAATTTGTGTAACCAGGCAATTTCTGAGAGAGATGCCCTGAGGAGGAACAGCCCATGCGAGAAGTCAGAAGAGAGAGGACCTGTGTGCTATAACTTCACCAAGCATTTCCCTGAGTGGCATCGACATGAAAAAATTGTTCTAGGGAAGAATCTCTGCAGGCTTTCTCTCCCTCCGTTATGTTCTCCTGTTTGTTGTTGGTCTCAAGCATTACAAGTGATACTTCTAATTTAACATTTACTGAGTACTGATTGTGTACCAGGATGTTTTATGTATTTTATTTTATATATTTTAAGATTTATTGTGCAGAGAGAGAGTAAGAGAGAGAGTGCACACAGGGGGAAAGGCAGAGGGAGAGCATCTCAAGCAGACTTCCCACTGAGCAGGGAGCCCAACACGGGGCTCTGGAGATCATGACCTCAGTTGAAACCAAGAATCTGACCCTTAGCCAACTGAGCCACCCAGGAGCCCCTGTTTTATGTATTTTTACCCAGCCTGTTCATGGGAGTTATAGACCTAACTTGACCGATCTTAAAGAACACAAACTTTCTCTTCTTGTGTGCCTCTTTGTATTAACAAGAATAGGCTAGGTTCTGTGGAGTAACAAAGCACTGTCCACATTTCAGTGGTTCAACACAGTGAAAGTCAGTTTCTTGCATTCTGAAAGTTTCCTGCAGGCCCAGGCACAGGACAGGTATCTTCCATCAGGAGCCCAGCATTCCAGATGTTCTCAATGTTGTAACACCTCCACGTCAACCCGTGCTTTGTTTTCCCAACGATCCTGGTGGAGGAAGAGAACACGCACATCCTCTCACTATTCAAATCACACAAGTAGCTTCTGCTCATCGTTTCCAGGCCAGAACTGGTCACGTGGCCTACCTTCACTCCAGGAGGCACCAGGGAAGTGTCTCCCTTCGTATTCTCCAAAATAGAAGAGACGAATTCTTTGGTGAATAATAGCTAGGTCTGCTGTCTGCCAACTTAGAAGAGATCCAGACGGTCCAATAACATGTCACCGTGACTTAAGATCAACAAAATGTTTAGAAAATCCTGTAAAGTCCAGAGAGCTAACACATGAGACGTTTAAAAACCTTCCTTAGAAGCCATTTAAAACATCTTAAAAAATAATTGATTGCGGTTAAGTTCACAGGACATACAATTACCACTGCTAAGTGGCATTCATTACATTTGCCATGTTGTATAAGCACTCTCTCTCTCCAGCTCCAAAATAGTTCCATGACTCCACAGGGAAATCCATCAAGCAGTTATTCCCTCCCCTCAGCCCCTGGAAACCAACCATCGATCTGTGTTCTGTCCCTATGGATTTATCCATTCTGGATGTGTCATGTGCCTAGAATCATACAATACGTGACCCTTTGCATCTGGCTTCCATTGCTTAGCATGTCTTAGAGGCTCATTCATGCTGTACATCATCCTTTTTGGTGACTGAATCGTATTGCATCTTGTGTGCGTACTACAGTCTCTTTACCCATTATTCATTCATTTCTAACTTTTGGCTGTTGTGAATAGTGCTGCTGCAAAAACGTGTGCACATGGATTTGCTGGAATTCCTGTTTTCAGCTCTTTGGGATATCTACGTGGGAGGGGAATTCTATGTTTGGCTTTTTAGGAACCACCACACTGTTTCCCCAGTGGTTGCACCATTTTACATACCCAGCAGCAGTGTATGAGGGTTTCAATTTCCCATATCCTTGCCAACACTTGTTATTACTTCTCAATTATAGCCATCCTAGTAGATGTGAAGTGGTATCTCCTGGTGGTTCTGATTCACGTTACCCAGATGGCAAATGACGCAGAGCATATTTTCATTTGCCTATGGACCACTTACATATCTTTCAAAAAAATGTTCAAATTTCTTGCCCATTTTTAAATAGGGTTGTCTTTTCGTTGTTGAATTGTAAGGATTGTTTCTATATTCTGAATTCTTGATCCTTATCAAATATATGATTTGCAAATATTTTCTCCCATTTTGTAGGTTGTCTCTTCACTTTCTTGATGTCCTTTGATGTACACAAGTTTTTAATGTGGTGAAATCTAGTTTATCCCGTTCTTCTTTTGTTGCTCTTGCTTTAAGGGTCTTACTAAGATTTCATTGCCAAATCCAAGGTCATAAAGATTTAACCCTATATTTTCTTCTTAAAGTTTTATGGTTTTAGCTCTTAAACTTAGGTCACTAATCTATTTCGAGTTAAGTTTTATATTTAGTATGAGGTAGGGGTCCAACTTCATTTTTTTTCATGTGGATATCCAGGCATCCCAGTCCCTTTGTTGAAAAGACTATTCTTTCCTCATTGAATGGTCTTGGCACTTTTGACAAGAATCAACTGGCCATATATGTATGAGTGTTAATAGCTATTTTTAATATATAACAAAACTCACAATTACATTAAAAATTTACATCACACCTAAATCTCTCAGTTTTGAGTTTAAAGACATTTTCTCTTTTCTGTAGTCTTTAGAGAAAATGGAGGAAACTTTGTCCTATACATATAAACTACAACAAATATAACTACCCAAATTGACATTCAAACAGTGTCTGTGGACAGCTTCCTAAGTGAAAGGTAGTGTACTTGTTTCTAGGGAATAATATATAGTTCCTGCCTACAGGAACATCATAACCAATTGGCGAAGAAAAGCATATATACAAATAACTGTGGTTAACTTTTATAAAATGACACAGAAGGGGTACCTGGGTGGGTCTGCCTTCAACTCAGGGCATGATCCCAGGGTCCTGGGATCAAGCCCCACATCAGGCTCCCCGCTCAGTGGGGAGTCTGCTTCTCCCTCTCCCTCTGCCCCTCCTCCTGCTTGTGCATGGGTGCACATGCTCTCTCTCTCTCTAATAAATAAATAAAATCATTTTTAAAAAATAACACAGTAGCCAGGAGAGAATGATCCATTTTGACTGTGGGTTTTGGGGAAGACATCTTGAAGCGGAGAGCAAGTAGCATGAAGTATCTCTGGTAATATTAATGAAAACTTTTTCAGATAATATTGTTTTAAAATTCTAAAGCAGGTCATGTTATATTAACTCTGACCTTACAGTCAGATTATAGTTATTTCGTTGGCCTATAAGGAGTCAAGACTTTCAAAATTTTCTCCTAGTTTGTCTATTTCATAACAAAATGCTCCAGTATAAAAACACACACAAGTATTTTTTTTAGATCTTATTTATTTATTTGACAGAGAGAGACACAGTGAGAGAAGGAACCCAAGCAGGGGGAGTGGGAGAGAGAGAAGCAGGCTTCCCGCTGAGCAAGGATCCAGATGCGGGGCTCCATCCCAGGACCCTGGGATCATGACCTGAGTTGAAGGCAGATGCTTAATGACTGAGCCACCCAGGTGCCTCAACACACACAAATATTTTAATAGCATGTTTGATTTGATGTCTGTGGGATGGGAGTGAAGAAACACAACTTCTTCTTGTAGCATTAATCTAGGGGATTTGCTGATTTGGTTGGGGAGGGTTCTGGAGATGCCGTCTATAAAAGAGTAAGGAAAGCAGGATTGGGCAGAGAGAGAAATTAAACTGCAATATAATTACCACAGAGGCACCAGTTGGTCCCAGGGAGAGCTCTGGAGCTGGAATGGCCAATCAGAGATGACTAAATTAAGATAAGTATATTGGATCTTTGTACACCACAAATGCCAGTCATTGGATGTGTACTGCTCTTGGGAAGTGTGCAGAACCTTGAGCAAGATGACTCCTTTAGGCTGAAGGGAATTCCTGAAGACAGATTGGTCTGTGAGCTGTCAGCAGGCAAGACTTCCTCCTCCTGGGGAAATAATTTCCCTGGTCTCACAGGAGGAATCTGGGCCATGCATGACAGCATCCACTCTAGTAGGTAAGGCCCGTATTACCATGGTTACCACTTTCAGAGGAGAAGAATGAGACTCAGTAGTTTAATTGCCCACCAAAAGTCCCCCAACTGTGAACGGCAGAGTTAGTACCAAAACCAAGGTCTTCTGATTCCAAGCCAATTGCCTTTAAGCAACATTATTGTCCCTCAAAATGTGCAGTACCATTTCATCTCAAAAAATATTTAAAGCCAGTTGAACTTCAATCGATGAGATTTCACAACTGTCACCTGGGATTTCCCCTTTTCCTTCCAAAACATAATATTCAGTTCTCAACTTGTCCATGTCAAGGAATTCTTCTGAAGCTCCAATACAAAAAGTAAGGTGGTTTTTTTTCACAGAAACACATGCATACTTTAACAACAGCATAGGACAAAAGCAGAATACTATTGGAACTATTATTAAATTAATAGAATAACACAGCAGCTACACATCTGTGCTATTTTCAGACTAGCATTTATGCTATGCTATTTTCAGAAATAACACAGCATCCAGACATCTATACTATTATTAAATTAACGGAATAACCCAGCATTCAGACATCGGTGCTATTTTCAGGCTGCAGTATGGGGGTGGGGGGTATTAACAAAGGAGGGTATATGTGAAGATTAGGGGAGAGAGATGCACAAAGTGGTCAAAATGTCAGCTTGAGGCAGAAAATAATTAACTTGAAAGCCAGAGGGAAAGAACCATTTCCGGGCAATGCTCTCTTTATTTCCAACATGTTGCCCTGAGATCTGAGAAATTGAGCAATTCTCTACCTCCAAGGGCCTGCAAGCCAGTTACCAGCTGCTCGAGGTCTAACCTTAAGACTCTGTCACATTGCAGGGGCGCCCCGCTGGCTCAGTCAGTTAAGCATCTGCCTTTAGTTCAGGTCATGATCCCAGGGTCCTGGAATCAAGCCTCACGTTGGGCTCCCTGATCTGCATGGAATCTGCTTCTCCCTCTCCTCTCTGCTCGTGCTCTCTCTCTTTCTCAAATAAATAAATAAAATCTTAAAAAAAGAGAGAGAGGATCTCTCATATTGGAATTCCGGAGACAGTCACATTGGAAAAGCCATTGACATTGAAGCTCATTAAGAGAAAGTAGTGAGTGGTGCGTGAGGGTAATCTCAATAGAGTTGGATCTTCCCTCCACTACTTCCCAGTTGTCTGACTGGAGCAAGGGTCTTAATTGATTTAAGAAACTAAGTTTCCTTATCTATAAATGGTATAATCATAATAACAATTTCATAGGGGTGTTGTGCGATGAAATTGAGATAATACATACACATCTCTTAGTACTTATTACTAAGTACTAGTAATCGTAATAATAATAAGTAATAATAATTGCTTATTACTAAATACTAGTAATTGTTGATCTAGTACTGCGAGCTCTTATTTTATGTCTATTTTATTTATGTGTGTGTGTATCAGACCTAAAAAAGACTATATTCTACTATTAGTACTTGGCATTAGAAAATGGCGCTGCCAGTAGAACTTCCCGTGATGATGAAAATGTTCTTGATCTGCACTGCCCAACATGGCAGCCGCTGGCTACCTGCGACTATAGAACACTAGCTGGTGGGAGCTAGAGGAAGTGAATGTTTAATTTAATGTCCTCTTAATTCAGCTGTAAGTTTAAATAGCCATGGCTAGTAGCCACCCTCATGGTCTGCACATGGTTACTTCAAGGTGGCAGACATTTTAGATATTATCTAATCCAAAGTGATCATTATGGGGGATAAGACACATATCTCAGAGAGCTATGAAACAACATGCTTAGGGTTTCACAACCGCTCAGAGGGCTGAGCCAACATTCTGATCAAGCCTCAATATTCTAAATCCAAGTCATCATACTGCCACATGGCATTGCCAAGTTAGTGACTTAAAGACTTAGGCAGGTTAACACCAGAGTCAGGGTCAAGTCTTCCAAATTCCAACAGTTATAATTATCATCAGTACCATAATCACATGAATTTCCAATTTCTAAGCCCCTACTCTCTGGTTGGCAGAGAACAGCCAAGGACTGTTCGCTGGACCTCTGTGCTAAATTGCCTCCCTGGTGGAACCCCAAAACTCTTACTAAAATGGCCCCTGTATTTTTGTTGGTCCTATCACCTATGTTTTGGAACATGTGTATCTTCCCAAGGCCTCCAATATGCTAGTCATTTCTTGCTTTTCAGGTCATCACTATAGGGCACTAATGTGTTTTTCTGTGGAATGCCTAGATGGTTCAGATCTCCTTAGACTATATTGTGACAGAGGGTAAGAGAGTTAAGTTAGCTCTGGAGCAAAATTTTACATGTACTGTGCTGTCCCTCCCAAGACAAGCAAACTGTTTTATATCTCTCTTTTCTGCTAAGGCAGGAATGGAATACATTCCCCAGAATAATGGCACATACCATACATAGGACTCACACCAGTCTTCTATGGCACAACTACCACACTGACCTAGTATCTGCGATTGCGGTTAACATTGGATTCAGTTTGCAGTGTCCCACTGTCAGCTTCCAGAATGTGCCCATTTCCTTGCAAGAGCTGGATTCCTAAATAAATGGAGATGTGATGGAGACTATTTTTAACGTAGATGTTGGCAAAGTTTTTCTTTGGCTAGCTAATATATATTTTAGGTTTTGTCTGTCAAATGGAAAAGTTGAGACTGTTACCTAGGTACCTCTACAACCATTGAAAGTGTACTCATTTTGGGGCGCCTGGGTGGCTCATCAGGTTAAAGCATCTGCCTTCAGCTCAGGTCATGATCTCAGGGTCCTGGGATCAAGCCCCACATCGGGCTCCATGCTGAGCGGGGAGCCTGCTTCCTCCTCTCTCTGCCTGCCTCTCTGCCTACTTGTAATCTCTCTCTCTGTCAAATAAATAAATAAAATCTTAAAAAAACAAAAAAGAAAGTGTACTCATTTAAAAAAATATAAAACCATTCTTAGCTCACAAGCCAGGGTGATGTGATATGATTTAATCCTCTAAATCTTTAAGGGTGGCATTAACTTATGCCTTCCTTTTCAAGATGGAATATTGATATCATTTCACTTTCTTGTTCAGAAGGCAGGAGAGTTTCAGAGTTTCCTCTGGTCCTCCTCTGCCCCATAGGCCAAGGACCCAATATGAGGATTAGGCCGAAAACCCAGTGTATCTGTTCCATTTACGCATTCACAGACTGAAGAAATGACCACGCAGGGATGCTAAAGACATGGTGGTGCCTCTGTCAGCTGAAGGTAAGCCAGGAATCCACGGATTACTTGGTGGCCCTAGGCTCCTATTCTAACAGAGGGGCCGTGATTATCTTCGGGGGTGTGGGTTATCTATGTGAACTCAGACCTAGTGTCCCATGATCATCAAAATGTTTGAGCATTCCCTTTTTCCCTGGGAGTACTTATCTGAGGAAATGGCGATAGCCTCCTTCGAGGAAGGACCAGGGGAGTCATCACAGTGCAGAGGTGTCACAAGGCTCGTCTTCCTGGGGATCCTGCTTCTTCCTTGTTCTATAGGTTTTAGAGCCAAAAATGACCTCAAGTCTGAACACAATGCAAGGCATCCATCTCAATGAAACTCTCTTGTATTCAAATTCATGTTCTGCTTCCCTAGTCTAGCCCTTCCATAATCCTGTTCCATGAGTGTTGTCCCAGCCCCTGCCAGGACATGCCAACCAGGTTCTCTAGCTCACAAGGGGCATAGGAGAAGGCCCAGCATCTCTCTGGTTGTGTTGTGCTGGTTTAGCCCAGTGGCTGAGACAAGAGGTGGGCACAGATCTTAAAGGTGAGGCTCATTATCTTGTAGAAAAGAGGCCTTGACATTGCTTTAAGCAAGGGGCAAGCACTAGTCCATTAGGATTGGGGATGACTTCTACTGACTCAAAGAATTCAGGAAAATCTGGGGATCTAAGAGTTATGGGTATTGTGATCCTAGATGTCTCCATCCCATGAGTCAAGACCCTATTCTTTCCAACCAGGGTCGTGGCCTTGGCACAGCCACCCTGATTTGGTTGGGAATTAACCTTCTTTAGTTTAGGCCTCTGCTTTGTTTTCATTCTGTTGAAGACAAGAAGTGCCTTCTTCTGTGCTACCAAAGAAGCCCTCTGGTTTTCCCAGTTAGCCTTTAATTGCTGACTCATCACTCTCAGCTTTTCTTCTAGAGTGTCCATCAAGCTTAGCAATCGCCAACCCACTCCTCTGTCCGGATAGTTGCGCTTTCTTCTATATTTTAAAGACCTAATCCATTGCACTAGCTAGTTAGTGTATTACCTTCCAGGTGTCTCCCCGCCCCTGGTCCACCACTGATGGAAGTTTAACAATCTGCTTTGTGGCGCTTCAAGTGGTATGAGCAGAGGGGTCCATGGTACTAGCTGGGTGACAGAGGATCACTGTCCTAACGCCCATCTTCATGACTGCTTTCTCGGGCCATCCCTGTCACCCACTGTTGCAGGCTGAGTTCTCTGGGAAGCCGACTCCAATGTAGAGTAACGTGCACGGTGGATGCTAAGGAGAGCTCCTGGGAGCAGTGTCTTGTGATAGAAAGGTCCAGGGAAGAGGATCGGATGGAAGGAGACGCTGAGCAGTAAAGAAGAGGACAGGCCACAAGAAGCCCATGAGCTGGAATTACCTTCTGAGCTGTCCAGAGGTAGGGTGAACTGGTTGGGCTTTTATAGCTCACCGTGATCAGTCCCTGGGTATGAGTTGCCCTGGAAACATGCACAGGCTTCAGTGAAGCATCTTTCTCCAGTGGAGGCAGTTCTTAAAGGAGGCCGACAGGGGTGCCCAGGTGGCTCAGTCAGTTAAGTGTTCAACTCTTGATTTTGGCTCCGGTCATGATCTCCAGGTCATGAGATTGAGCCTGCTTGAGATCCTCTCCCTCTGCCCCTGTCCACTCACATGCGTGAGTGCACGCTCTCTGTCTCTCTCTCTCAAATAAATAAACAAAATAAAGGAGGCTGAGAGCCAAGGTCCATGTTAGCACACCCAGCACCTGGAGAAATCGGGCCTCCGTTCCTGAAGGGAGGTCCAGGCAGCACATAGCCGTGTCCATTTCTGATGATTATGATGCATTACTGGCATATTTCATTTTTCAACAAAGGTCTAAACCTAAGAGTCACGACAAGCCTATAATTTGAATGGTGACATGCCCCATCAGTGGCAAACATTGCCTATGAGAGAAAGAAGCATTTTGAGTAAGGGGGGGGGAAGTTGACAGAACGAGCACAGGACATGGAAAAATGTTCCTACGGACAAAGGGAAGGGAGGTGTGGCAGGGAGGCAGGAGTGGAGGGAGGGGTGCGTGAGGGTGGGTGGGAATCTTGCCTAGTAAACCACTAAAAAGAAATCTTTTTTACAGCAGCCCCAGGAAACTTATTGAGACCTCATAAAATAACAAGAACCGAGGAAACAGCACTCTATGCTAAGTGTCTCTTTCACTGTTTTACAGACTGGGGAAAGATTTTATGAGCTATTTGGCTTTCCCTTTGGATGCCTCCTTGGGAGAAGTTCCTGGTTCTTAGGCCAGTTATTTTAACTTTTGGCCAAGGAGTGAGAAGATCCCGAAATGAGATAATAGCCATTGAGGCTTTGTGGCCACTTTCTCCAGATGTTGACCACAGCAGCCTCTGAGCTAACCCACAGGGAGTGGAGAAATTTGCCAGAATGGGATATCTACACGTGGCTTCCCTCAGAGAGAAGGATAAAGTCGGATGGCTCTGGGAATATGTGAGGGGGTCCCTTGATTCCTTCAGGAAGTTCCAGCACCAAAAACTCTGTTGAGGAGCAAGTCATCAGATAATATTTCTAAGTGTATTGAATGGTGAGATGGCTTCAGCATGGGAAAGGATGTTGTGAGTTCAAAGGACTTAAAACTCCCTCTCCTTTCAAGATGATTTGGTCATCCAAATTGAAGGAAAAAGAAGGACTCTTACTCTAGGATTGACAGTGATCCGAGGGACAGGGATTCATCCCAATCTTCAATGTACTTCTCGGATCGTTTTAGGGATTCTAAAGCAGAGGAGTCACCCAGACTCTTAGATCATGGTTTTGCAGGGGGAAGCGACAAGTTACAGCCATGCATCGAGCACTCCAAGATGCAAATGGGCTGCAGACCCAGTCTGGGGCCCTCTCATTAAGTCAGTTCCACACTCGGATGGAATATGCTGCTGAAGGTCATAAATAAAGAAATCCATTTGACTCCAAGCCCTTATTAGGGTATCATGTAACCTCCTAGGTTGAAGAGGCATACATAGTATGAAAACTGACCTTAACCCTCTTCTCACTCAAAGACATTCTGAGGTTTATTCCTGAGTCTAGGAATATACTATTTCAGGGACCTGGGCAAACGGGACTTGACAGTAGTGAGAATGGCTAGGAAATTGTCAATATCATCCAAAGAGCTCCTGTATAACCTGCCGGCAGGACCCGTGAGAATGCCATTCCCATCACTTCCTGTGTCTAAGCCTCTCTCCCTTACATTCTGTCCTCACTTGGACCAGCATCTTCTCCACTATTGTTATCACAAGACTTTTTTGTGTGCATGAGAATTAAATGATTATTTATTTATTTATTTATTTGCTATTGGGTGGCAGGCTAAGGGAAGTTTTCATTTTTGTCACCATTATAATCACTTAACTCAGCTCTAGGTTTTGAGCTGCAAAACGTCAGTTTACATTATAGAGAGAAAAAGAGAGAGAAAGACAATGAGGGAGGGAGAAAGAGATGCCTTTTATAAAAAATGTCAACAAAATCTTTAACAAGGCTTAATATGATTTTATTACACTCTTTGATAACTTTATACTCGTAAACTCTGATATCTACTCTATGCTAGATTCTGTATGTTGCTCTGTTCTGCTCTCTGCCAGACCCAGTGTTGCTTGCTCAGAACTATACAAAAAAGATGACATTTGTATAACTGTCTCTGTATAAGATCATTCACAAACTGATTTTGGAAGGCTATCAATAATGCTTTTGAGTTTTGTTTTAAAATGCAACTAATTGGGTATGTGATTTGGGCTCGTTCAGGGAGAAAGAGCTATTCTAAATAACCCAGATTTTTAAAATTAAAAACACAAAGAAGTCACTTGCCATAGGATAATAAAATTGGAGTGGGCCTTGGATATTATTTAATTTTTTTTCTTTGTGAAGTAAAGCAATGGAAAGCTGTGAAGATTAATTAACTGTTTAGTAGCAAAATGAGCAGGGACTTTGCTTGCCTTCCTCACAGCTGTGTCCCTCCCCCTTCAGCAGTGATTCTCAGCTAGGTGGCATTTGGCAATATCTGGTGACATTTTTGGTTGTTTCAACTGGAGGTGGAGGGAAAAGATGCTCCCCACATCTAGAGACCAGGGTTGATGCTAACCACGCACAACGCACAGCGCTGCCCCATAATAAAGAATCATTTGGTCCAAATGGCAACAGTTTGGAGGCCGAGAAACCCTGCCTGTAGGGAAAAAAAGCAATTGGCCGAGAATGCACAACCTCCCTCCCAGGGTCTAAGGAGCTGGTACTGGCTGCATACCCATTCTCAACAGAAGCCATATTATTATTGGGTGAACGTTGATTCTGTCAGGGCAAGCGGGGAAACAAAAAATCTCGCTCTCTTTTTATGCATAAAGCACAGATACAGATACAATATATAAATGGATATACAACGCATCTGGGACACTGAAAGCAACGAGGGGAAAAAATGTCTGAAAAGTTATCTTAGGAAGGAGCGGTCATGGTGGGAGGCGGGGGTGGGAAACACAAGTAGCACGATTGCGATTCTCTCCGCCCGTCCTCCGTGGGGCGCCTGATGTTGGGAACAGGTGCCAGGCACGCTCACTCTGACTGGCGACTCTGCTCTAACCCTGAGTTCCCGGAGTTTTTCTCTGCTCACCGCTTTGCATGCTGGGAAGCAGGCAGGCGGCCGTAGGTCATCCTTCCACCGCGTCTTCTTTAGTTTTCTGAAAATGAAAGACAAGAGACACAGGAAGTTGAGAGTGGAAGTGAGAAAGAATGTGAGGAGACAATGTGTTGGCCACCCCCCAAATCGGGACACACTGAGAAAGGGGAGGATGCTCAGCTCCCAGCTGATGTGTGTGGTGGTGGCCAACAGGTGGGTGGTCAGCGGGCGCACCGATCTCATGGGGTCACTGGTCAATTGTAGGGATGCTTTTGCTTGTTATATATTTCCTAACCCACCCATGACACCTGATAGTTAGGACAGTATTCTCTGGACTCTTGACAGAAAGTTGTTTATCTCAATGATCTTTTTTAAAAATATGTTTTAAAGATTTTTTTAATTTATTGGACAGAGAAAGACCAGATCACAAGTAGGCAGAGAGGCAGGCAGAGAGAGAGGAGGAAGCAGGCTCCCCGCCGAGCAGGGAGCCCCATGCGGGGCTCGATCCCAGGACCCCGAGATCATGACCTGAGCCGAAGGCAGAGGCTTAACCCACTGAGCCACCCAGGTGCCCCTCTCATTGATCTTTGTCTGGGTTTTCCTGAATGGTTACTGGTCAGTAGTGAGAGCCTCCTGCAAAATGCCACTTGGATATTTTAATTTCAAGAGGAGATTTAATAAGACTGCTTTGATTCATTTCAGATTTGTGGATGAACCCAACACATTTTTTTTCCCATTTGTTTGAAATTATTAGCATCATTGCGTGCCTTCTAGCACAAAGTTTAGGGCTTCAGGGAAGCAAATGGGGGCTTCTCCAGACCAATAAGTGAGTGGCTTGAGGTAAGTCTCTTAAACCTAAGTGAGTATTTCAGCGTCAGTGGCATGAGAGATTTGGTGCGGCCATCACTGGAAATGTGTTTGACCCAAGAGAAGTTTCTGGAAATGAATGTAGAGAGAGGGCATCCAGGGATTTAAGGATGGAGAGGGAACATTGAAAAGATATTCTTTTCCGGACATTCCCTCTCCCAACACCGAACCCATGATGACTTTAGACGGAACAGTGCCTATTAAGCCACAAAACCTCGAGAAACAGGGCAGTAAAAAATAATGAAATGCAATATTCAGACTATGTGGAAAAGCAATGATTTACTTTAATCCTAGGGACCAGGAATAATACACCTGCCTTGGAACAGGAGATGGCATAATGTTGGCATAACATTGGGGGTTTAATAATTTTTGACCACATTTTATAGACCCTTTCCTGCAATTAATGCTCAATAAAGTCAACATCTTCTCCACCTGCTGCTGTGTTTGGGGCTTTCATCAAGGGCGACTCCCCTCCCCCCCACCTGCTTCATTACCCAGGCTCTATCACAGTCCTTGTTTAACTTGCTCTTCTTTCCTTTCTTTGCCCTCCACAATCCCTAGAACACCACATGCCCTGTCTGTGGTCTGTGTTTTCCCATTCCTTCCTTAAGAACATTAAGCTACTTCAAAGTATTAGTCCCATCACTGTGATCAGAAGGTCACTTCTGCAGACATGGTGTACTTTTCCCCCTTCATGATGTGGTATCATTTCTTCTCATCCTATTTTTAGTTGAAATAAATTAACCCGAATGTCTATTCCTATACCACCCCCCCACACACACTTGCGCACAGACACAAAAGCATTACAATTTTTAAATTCTGTCTCTCTTCTCTTTCTTAGGTGGAGTGTTGAAGTGTTTAGAGTTTTTCTAGGGAATAGGATTCTCTGAGTGTGCTAAAGTTTAGCCACTTTTATCACACTGATGTCTTCTTTCAAGGATTATTGGACAATCGCTTGTGGCGGGGGCGGGGGGGGGGGGTNCAACACTTGACCAGTCATAGAACATAATGTGCCTGTGACTTTGGAAAGGGAGAACCACCTGCATCCTAGCCTTCGTCTCTCCTGAGCCACGTTGAGAAGTTCAGAGGAGAAGCAAGGTGAGAGTAACATGAATCTTCATTTTGCAAAAATTAAGGCTAACCAAGGGAGACACAACCTGAGTTTTAGGGATGTGTACGTGTGTTTGCTTTGGGGGGAAAGAATTGAAAGTATTAGCTATAAAAACCATTAGCAATTCCTAGTTGATTTAAATCAGTCTCAACATTGTTCAAAATCTCGCCTAGTTTCTTCTATTTTAGGCCGAATCGAGGTGATTAATTCACACAGAGGGCTGTTTATTTAATTGTAGTAACAGTATATAAAGCCAATCTGTCTAATCTCTCTCTCTCTCTCTCTTTTTTTTTCTTTTTTGAGTTTTTAAATCCCAAATGGCGGATGGCAAGCAAGGCTGCTGGTTTTATAGCTTCGCGAATTAGTTCAGCTGAAAAATATTCTGGCCCTTTGCATTTGGGAGTCAGTGGGGCTGGGAAGTGGGGTGGGGGTCGGACAGGATTTGTTAGCCAGCACTAATCGGTTCTTGGCCTCTAGCAATTCTCTGTGGCAGAATAAAGGGAAGAGATAATTATTCCCCTTAATCACTGCATCAATGACTGCATTTAGAACCTCTCCTTAAAGGCTGACCAGATTTCCCAGAGAATATTCTCAACCCTTCACTGATCTGATTTTGAAGTAAATGAATGTTCTGAAAATATCTGCTAGTAGGGTTTTGTTCGCCCGGGTCTCTCAGAGACAAGGAAACTCCCGTGGCTTCAGATGGGTGACCTTTCTCCTATCTGTCACCAGGCAGCTAATGAGGGTGGGATTTTGCATCTTGGCAATAGGGTCTCACGGCAGGAATTACCCAGGGAGGAGGATCCAAAGGCCAGTTGCCTTTACATCTGCTTCTCTCTCTCACTCTGGGCTTCCTTCCTTTCCCTGCAATGCCATTCTCATCTGAATCTGTGGGTTTGTGACTTTAGGAATGGATGAGTGAGCAGAAAAACAGGAGAGAAAGAAGGCAGCGCAGAGGCCACAAAGTCACTATCTTCCTGAAAGGAATTTGGAGGCTTTGCGGGGGTATGAAAATACACGCAAGGAAAACACGTGGCTCTAACTTACTTTTCTCTCTTTGATCTGTCAATACAGGAAGGGCAACGTCTTTGCGGAAATCCAGCTGAATTTCCATGCAACTGTCGCCCAGGAGCTCGATGTGTCAACAGGTCTTGAAAAATACGCTAGCCTGCCCACGATTCCTGCTTCCGGAGATGCTCCCCAAATTCTCTTCCCCGATCCTGCCTGTCCTTCAAGGTTTCCCTCTTCCCCGAAGCCTTTATTTTCCCAATTTAAAAAAAAAAATTTAAATTTATTTTATGATGTTATTATTTTTTTTTCCCCATGAAGCCTTTCTGTCTACCCGTCTACAACAGGTAACCCTTCCTTGCGGTGAGTTCCCCGAGTGGGCCCTGAGTTTATCTTGCCTCATTTATTTCTGTAAAAGTATTGATTAATTATAGAGACATATATTTATTTACCACTTAGTTTCCAGAGAAATAGGAGTGTTCAGGGAAGTCTAAGGAATGAAAAACAAAACAGAAAACTAAAAACACTTGCCCTTTGTTTCAGAGGCCAGAGGGAGAGTGAGAAGGGGTGTAGTGAGTCTAGGCACTTGGGAAACAGCTGGGAACTGAAAGCTAGCTCTGGAGAGGACTTCCATGCTGGGTGACCCTGGGTCATTGACTTGACTACTCTGGGCAGGTTGCTCCAACGGTGGGTTGGAGATAATACCAGAATCACTTCGTCCTTTATCATGAGGTGAAATGAGTCAATCTATGTGTAAAATTCTTAGAACGTTGCCTGCTCCATCACATAGTAAGTCCTGTATCGGCCTTAACTATCATTATTATGCCCCTGTCTTAGTGCTGGCTGCCAGCATGCTCACTTAAAGATGTAGCATACAGCATTTTTTTAAATTTTTTTTTTTAGTGAATTGGGTAACATTATCCCTACCCTAATCCTGCACCCATATTTGTCTTCTGTTAGCAGTGTTTCTCTAAATTATTTTAATGCGTCTTTGTGTCTTATATGCAATTTTTTAATTTGCCATGAACGCTTTTTGAAACAAAGAAGGGCATCAATCTACACATAATCAAGTTTTGTATTCTCAGAGAGATTTTTATGGGCACGCCCTTTCTCTCCCACCACGTGGCAGCCATGCTAAGGCAGAAATCACATCTTCAGCCCCTCATGTCCTCCGTAGCTCTTTGAAGTTCTGTTTGTATATGACAGGAGCGAGTGATGTGTTGCTTTTTTGATTGTATGGGTTGCTATTACTGATTTGTTGTGTAATATTGTTGGTATCCATTGCTCAGTGTTAGCAGGGGACCAGAAGGGAAGAGTTGCATTTTGCATTTCACTTCATCTGATTTCATTAGAGCTGAGCCCAAAGACATGCAGTATTAGGATGTCCTTGAGATTTAGCCCACTGTACGTCAGGACTTAGGTTTTCTCATAGCTTCCACAGTAAGACATCCTGCAAGGAATCCATAGAGAGTCTAAATCCTCTAGCCATGTGGAAAAGAACTGCAGGTTCATTTCATTCAACCTCTTCCTTTCTACTAAAGAAAAAAACTGAGGCCCAGAGAGTCGGCATGTGTTTGGGGCTGACAACAAACTCAGAGCCAGAACCAGGTTCACGTCCACTCTTGTTACCCAGAGTACAATGACTGGAAAATGTCCCTTTACTTTGGTTTAAGTCCTGTGGTAGCATTTCTAACATGTTCCTTGGGATTACTGAAGTAAACTCATTAATAAGGCTAAAATAATGTGTGCATGTGTGAGTGTGTGTGTATGTGTGTGAGTGCATGTGTGAGTGTGTCAGGGGCACAGGGGCTGATGCTTCTTATTTTCAGGACATCTTTCTTTCTAGTTTACTGCATCAACACCAAAGCTGCAAAATTTGCACAATCCATCTACAAGAGAGAGTGAGCAATCCGAGATGCTCTAAATGTCCATCAAGAAGGACCATTCTAAAATAAATTGGGGTACATCCATAAATATGCTGTCATGACATTTTGCTCTCACGACAGAGGAAGACACAAATCATTGATGCTAAGACCATAGTTAATATTCACTGAGCATTTATTAAGTTTAGATACTAAAAGCCTTACATGGAATATTTCATTTAAGCCCAAGAACCACACCATAGGTGGGTTCTTCTGTTTTTCCTGGGGCTTAAAGAGGTTGCGTATTTTGTCATTTCACTCTACTGTAAAGTTTTTTACCCCAGAACCCACGCATTTCATCCTTTTCTTCTCCCAACTTATGTGGAAATGTCTGCAATATGCCGTTGTGAAAAACAGAAAAAGCTGGTACATACTATTTTTGTGTGTGCTTAATTATGTGTGGTGTGTGCATGTGTGTTATTTGTATACAGGCTTCAAAGTTTTTGGAACTATATACGCCGAAACCATTCCCCTCTTATCTGGGCAGTGGGTTATGGATGATTCTCACTTTCTTTATATTTTCTACATCATGGGAACTATTTCCTAGTTATTATATATACACTCATACCTACTTATTACTCTTTAAAGTTAATATTTTAAAGGTAAATAAAACAATAACGTGAAAAGCAGCAATGAAGCCACCGGTTAGAAAGGGAAAGTCCTATCAAATGAATGATTAAGACCTTCCTCTAAAAAAAGACACCCTAAAAACTTGACTTCCTGAATTCAACTTGTATTTTTTCTGTTTTTCAAAGTAGCCTGTGTCCAGCCCTCTGGATGTGGGGTTGCTGGTTGGGGGAGCGGTGCCTCGGTACCCCAGTCTGAACACCCAGCTCCAAAGCTTCTACTATGACCTGGTTCAACCTGCCTTGATCTTCCACAGGGAAGCTGAAGTGGAAATTAGCCTTCTGGAAAGGGATTTTCAAAGTAGACTTCACTCAAACTCGGCAAATAATTAACTTTTCATCCTCTCATAAAATTTAGACTGTGGCTGGTTCAAAGCCCAGGACCCCGGGCCTTAATTGAATTAACTCGGTTTTCCATCCTTGTGAAGGATCATTCCAAACCATAACATTTAGCCAGGGCTGCCCTTCCTGGCGAGAACATAAGTGCCCATTGAAAGGAGGATCGCCGAGTCAGGGCTGTGGCACGCAAATTGGGCCGGAGTGGAAAATGGGACACTCTCCGAAGGGGACAAAACACTTTCTGTTTCCTACGCTTTAAAGTTCAGTTCGAATGTGACTCTGCACAACTGTGTCTGGGCCAAAGCAAAGAGAGCCACCACGCCACGGCTCCCCGGCCGCTGGGCACACCTGGTTCATCTGGACTTGAGGCCTCCTTCTCCTGGCCACGGCCTGTCCATCACCTCCTCTCAGGCCTACTTTGCTCCCACCCTCCTTACCTCTTGCTCCCCGATTTGGGCCTCACTCACGTCTCCCTCTGCAGAGGCATCCCTGGCCCTGGGCCTTCTGAAAGTAACCCACTTGGCCCATTTCGGATCAAAATTTGTTTCGCAAACAGGGAGCCTCAAAGGTCCTGATGGGAGGTGCTCTCCCAAAGGGAATGAGTTGAAACAAGACGTCCTCTTGTTATTTGATTGTACGTCAAACAACCGCACGTACACGAGGCCCTAAAATAATCCTGACAACAATACACGGAACAATGGGCTCCCAATTAAACTGCAAGTCCCCTGAGGGCAGAGAGTGGGCTCCTCCTCACTGTGTTCTCCGGCTGCCTTGGCACCTCGCTCAGCCTGACTCACATGCTCAATAAATACTTGTCTGATGACACATTGTCTGCAGAACAAGACTGGGACATCTCCCATGCCTGAAACCTGGCACCGTTTAGATATGAAGATGTGGCTTTCGCTAATTTTAAATGCTTGAAAGCTAGATTATAAAGCAGTTAGATGTGTTTTTTCTTTTCTTTTGAAATCTTTCTGGTCTTGGACTGAGAGGCTTTTGCGTTTGAGGTAATCTCTTAAAGACCACTAAAATCTACTCGACCACAGAACATTCAGGCACGCCGAACCTTGGCATTAGCGATCCGCGGAAGGAAATGTAGAATTAACTTCTAATATTGAAGCTGACACTTCGGCTTCATCTCTGGGATGTTGCAGGGAAGAGTCTCTCTGTGTGGGAAGAGAAATATAATTTGTAATTCAAGGTCAGTGGAGGAAAACCCTGGGTTTATTTTATTTGGACCGTCTTCCCATGATGTCGCTGCTGAACTGAATTTTTTATTTGTGCCGGTTGGTGTGGTGGATCTTTGAGAATCCCATTTTGAAAGATGTTGTTGTGGTATCTGGAGGTGATTCTCCAGTCTGCACAAATATGATCAGGAAGCTATGCTTATGGGTTGATAAAGGAGTGGTTAAGTTCTATATCAAAGGAGAGTAGCTTCCTGGAAGAGGATGGGTTAACATCCAGAAACTCAGCCCAGCTTCCAGGGAGTTGGGTCCCTTTTCTTAGCTCTGCCCCTGGAGCCTAGTCCCCACCCACTGCCCCTTGTGCTTCTGCGTCAGTCTCTTCCCGTTGCTCCCAAACGAAATGTCTCGCCGTCCAGCTCTGAGGCATTGCCTTCTGCCAGGCTACGTTTCACCCCAAACGTTCTTCAATAATGTGATCTATCTGCTTTAAGGAAAAGTATATGAAAACAGTAGAAGCATGCAGAAGATGGCAACCTGACATTTTATAGAGAGAAAAGCCACCTTTATAAGAGATAAACCTCATATAGACCTCTGCATAAATATCGAAGAGCTGAACACAGGTGACTGCCCTGCCAAGTTAGGAGCTGCTCGTTATTTTTATTAGGAAAGTAAAATTGGAGTTAGGAGTAGCTGGATCTTCAGGATTCCTTCCAGACAAGGAAGTGGTGAAAATGTCCACTGGTTATCGGGCATATCTGACAGCAAACAGGAGAGCCTAGTCTCTCCTGCTTATCATAAGCCTGTCAACTCGCATAAATAAGAGGGCATGAGACTTGCTTTGGGAAGCAGGTGAAGAGGGAAGTAGACAGGAAGCGTCATGGATGTCAGAAGGGGGACTGGATGATGATGACGATGATGACGATGATGGTGATGATGACGACTGTCCTGAATTGTGTTCCTTTTCTGTGCCAAGCTCTTTCACATGCTTTATCTCATTAAATTCAGACAACAACCCTATACAATGGGATCTGTTCTTAACCTAATATTATAGGGTCAGGGGAAAGTCACTCTGTCCAAACGACAGAGTCTAGATTCACACTTAAGTTGAGCTGGCTCTAGAGTTTACATTCTTAACGAGCCTGGACTTTAGGGAGTCCGCTGCAACATTACTTCTCACTTTTTATTTTGAGTTCTCCTCCTTCATTTTTTTTTCCTCCTCTTTAAGTACTTTTCCACCTGAGCCCAATTCTTTTCTTTGGGAATAAATGTTTAGAGCTAAATTAGGAAGTATTGGGAGGCCGTTCTTCCCATAAGCAAGGGTAGAAAGGCAAATACCTGTTGCCAGGGTTGCGGGAGGGGGAGGTGGACATTCCCCCCACAACCTTCCCCAAGCTTCGTGATGTTTGGAAAGCCATCTTCAAATTTTATTGCTTCCCACCCCAGACCTTGCCATTGGAAACACTCTCCCCTCTTGGTTAGCTACTCTCTTATCGATTTGATATTGGCATTATTGGAGCTGTGGGATAGCCCTTGTTTTTCCAGAAAAAAAAATGGACAGCACTGGGACAAACACCCAATCTCTCCTGACTATCTAGCAGGGTTGTGCTGCCTTAAGAATGGCTCGGTGTCCAGTCACAGAGTTTATTTAAATCTTGGTTGGAAATCTCATCTTCTCTGAGCCTTGGTTTGTATACGGATCCATAAGCCAGGAGCAATAAAGACTACTTCCAGAGGTGCTTAGGAGGTCTAAATGAGATTTTTTTTTTTTTAATTTGAAATATCTCTGTGAAAGCTCCTGGTAGGGGCACCTGGGTGGCTCAGTCGGTTAAGCGTCTACCTTCGGCTCAGGTCATGATCTCTTGGGGTCCTGGGATCGAGCCCCGCATCGGGCTTCCTGCTCAGTGGGGAGCCTGCTTTTCCCTCTCCCCCTGCTTGTGCTTTCTCTCTTTCTGACAAATAAACAAATAACATCTTAAAAAAAAAAAGAAAGAAAGCTCTTGGCATACCATATCTACTCAATGAATGATGTCATGTGTTATTAGAATTATTATGGTTGTTTTTAATATGATTTTCAGCCAAAGTGAAGGGTATGTGTGGGACCACAGGATGGCATGAAGGTTCTCTAACTAAGCTGACCAATTTGGGAGCATCAGTGTGTCCAGAAATGGGAGAATCAGCCACCACTACATTCTTGTGATTTCCCACTCAAGAGGCAACTCTGAGTTGCCTGGCTTGCTGTCGTGCAGACGGCAGCCCCCCGCCCCCGGCCCCGGCCTTCACATGACAAATTCATGTGTTAGACCAATGGTAGATGACCAAATCCCTACCCCAAGCACTGAGTCCAAGTCAATGAAATGAGCGCAGTTCTGCCTTTGAACCCCTTGTTAATCCTCGGCATATACCCAATTTTAACTTTTCCCAAGACTTTTATTTTCTGAGATTGATTATTTTCAGCAGACGGATGGGGTGTCTGCGGCAAGGCACTGCTCATTGTACCCACAGCTCATATTTCATTAGATAAATATACTACATGGCGCAAGTCAGGATTCTGCTGGGTACCCAGGCCTGGGAGAAGCTTTGAGGAGAGAAGTCCATTAAGTCCAAGGGACGGAGGGTTAGAGACACTGGATTTAGTGTTGTAAAAGAGCACATTGCCGGGAGATGTCTTCGTTTATTTACTCAGATATTACACAGGTGGAGAGTTAGGCTACCCACTTAGTCACGTGTGCACTCTAAGATATCATTGAATGTATAAGAGAATCATCTTTGGAGAGACCTAAGGCATACTTTTTAAATCGCCAAGGATAGATGTGGAAAGGGGGTGAATTACAATTCCAAACATTTTTGTGTCTTGAAAATGTTCTTCAAATGAACACATTTTTTTTTCTCAAATGTTTTGGTTCTGAAGTCTTTTTCAGGCAGTGTGGAGTTTCTCATCCAAAGAAAACTATGGTTGTGTAGATATCATGCCTGAAATGGCTGACTTGGCTAATATAGGGTCCCGAGAAATAGGCCATGATAACGTTTTGCCAGATACCAGCGGCCTTATTGTGTTTGCTATCCTCAGGGAGAGAAAGGATGATGGTGTAGACAAGCAAGTGTGTGCACACGCGTGTGCATAAGGCTGTAGGAAGCTGTAGTACAGGGTCCACAGTTGTGTCAACAAATTAAAATGAATGCACTGGTTCTCTTGCAACAACCAAAAAAATGCTACCCAAATTCAGTGCTCTTGATACATAAATATCTTAAACAAATCCATGTATAAAACCCCAAATAATAGAAATATGGGCAAAGGCAATGAACAGACAATTCACAAAAAGAAAAGTACGAATGGCCAAAACATATATGAAAAAAGTTCAATCTTAATAGCAATTAAAGAAAGAAAAAAATAACATGGCATTCCGTTTTCACCCATCATTGGAGATTTTAGATGATTTTTAAACTTTCACGGTAAGTGCAAGGTGACACCAATAAGAAGCCCAACTGTCTCTTCCACCAGCACCCCTTTATAAAGTTATTATGGCTTAATGATACATTTTTATTACCTGGTAGCTCCTTAATCCATATTGCTTGTATTTGTTTCCATAGATTTATGGGTTATTTTTACATACTGCTCCCCCTGATAAACTTAGAACTATTTTTCATCAAAATATACCTTTGGTGTTCTGATTGGGTGAGCATTAATCATATATATTAATTTAGATTAATTTAGAAAGAAAGACACATTTACAGTACCATCTTCCATCTTCAGAGCATGTGTGTTGCTTATTTGAACATTGCTTGTCCTCTCTCTTCTCACTTCATCCAGAACAAGAAGCAGGGACACCGAAGATTGAGCTCCCGTGGGGTGACTGACATGTCATTGTAAACGAATAATCATGGAACAAATTAACAAGCTCGTAAGTGAAGGAGTGATCCAGGTGACAACAGCAATGACAAAAAATGAGTTCGTTTCAGTTGTGTCACTGTTGAGCTCTGCCTATTCATCAAGGATCCAGATACACTGTGGTCCTTCTGTTCTCTGTACGTCATGCAGTCTTATTTCTCTGGGTCTGGTTACCTGCATCCCTTTTGGTGGAATCACTTCTCTCTGTTCCCTCCACCTGCAGCAAACTTCATCTATTCGACTGTAAGGACTCATCTTTGGGTCACTTCCTCCAAGAAGCATTCACAGATCCTTCCACTAAAATTAAATTTGGCATGTACCCCACAGTATCCGTGTTTCCCCTAAGATGAAACAGGCCATCCCCTCCCCCTGCCTGCCCCCCAAACGCACCTACTTTTTTATAAAAGACAAGCAAGCATGATGGCTCTGAAGCCAGGCTCCATCACGCGCTAGCTGTGGGACTTCGAAGAAAAGGTCTCGGTCTTCTCATATATAGGGGTTTAACAGGGGCAATTAAAGTACCTTCTACATAGGGTCACTATGAGTGTCAAAAAGATTGACGTACACAAAACATTTAGAGCAAAACCTCGCACACAGCATGATAGAAGTGCTTGCTATCATGGCTACTTCTACAAGCTATCCTTTTAAGATTTTTTTTTTTTATTTGCCAGAGAGAGAGAGAGAGATCACAAGTAGGCAGAGAGGCAGGCAGAGAGAGAGGAGGGAAGCAGGCTCCCCGCTGAGCAGAGAGCCGATGCGGGGCCTCGATCCCAGTACCCTGAGATCATGACCTGAGCCGAAGGCAGAGACTTTAACCCACTGAGCCACCCAGGCGCCCTACAAGCTATCCTTGTGTAAGCTCTTCTATTCTAAGTTGCCAGAACATAGACAGTTTTACTCATTGCTTTATCTCCAATGCCTAGATCAGAGCTAGATATATAATAGGTACTCAATAAATATTTGTTCAGCTAATGAATTGGTATATTAGATCTATTTTGGCTCAGCTCTTTAAGGCAATGCTTTATTTAACAGATGAGTTCATTGACTATCTTGGTAAAAGGGTATATTGTGTTCTTGGTTACTTGTCTGTTGTCTACGTTGAAGGTGGGTTGGAGATACTTTTGTCTTTCTTTCTTTGTGCTCTTCTGGATTGCAGCCTTTAACATTTAAAGCTGTCGAATGGGCTGTTGAGGAAGTAGTGAGACCTCTGTTTGTAGATAGTGAAATCCCTGTGTCACTAGAAGTGTTTACTCGATAAAGGGTTAGATTGGATGACGTGTCCAGGTCTGCAATTTTTGACTCTATATCCTTTGTTCTCAGAGCCCTTAATAAGGGCAGTTAAATGAAATCTTTAGTCTGTCTGGTTTTCTACCTAAACCTTATTAAGGTTAAACGCATTTTGCATACGTTTAAGATGACTCTTACAATGGTAAATATAACCTTACGCTTTTCCTGACTCTTGTGGGGGGACTCTGTGAGGTCAGGTACTTGAAATGCATTCAAATCCATGCAGCAATTGTTTGGTGCCATAACCCATATTTTACCAGTCATTTAACTTGGTCGATTTTTAATAATACAAATATATTGTAAAAAACGACACTGCAATTTAAACAAGGGCACATTATGTTTTACTAACCTCAAATTTGGAAAAGAGAAAGTGCATTCCCCCCCCCCACCACCACCACCACCCGCAGATCTAAAAATAAAGACTCTGGGAAGGATTCTGGGCAAGATATCAGGAAGTCTGAGCTCTAGCCTTGGTTCTTCTATTGATAAGATGGGAAGAGGGCTTCGCATTTTTTTCCGCATATGGAACTTCAAAGTGCAAAGTAGCTTTTGTTGATCATCGGAGTCTAACAGATGCCTGGAGCTGAGCCTTCTTTCGCAGCATGCCATTCTGTGAGGCACGACGGAGCTCCTGAAAGAGTTCCCAGCCTCTCACACAGACCCAGAGCTGGAAGGAACACTCTGGCTTGGTCCGACTATGCAGATGAGTTCAGAGCCCGGGAGAAAACAGGATGTGGGCTCCTGAGAATTGTAATAAAGACAGAAAGAATTTGCCTCCGCATTGGGGTTTCTGGGTGAGGTTCTGCCTCTGTCGCCCAATGTCCCTTCACCGCGACACAAACACGGAGAATTCTGCCTACCCAAAGGCAGAAATTCACTGGCAGTTATTCCATGATTTTATCGTAAATGCCTAATTTTGATTTCCAGCTCAGGATGTCTCCCTCTGTTCTCTTTTGCTGTTGATGATGTGTTTCCCAAAGAATCCCGCATCCCGTCTACCTAGAGAAAAAAATGTTCTTTCTAAACAAGACAAAAACGAAAAATCCATTGACTCCATCAACAACTCCCTCCCCTGCTCATTCTGATGGTCTCGTGTGCCGTATCTGTGCAATTTTGAGTCTGCGATAAAAAATTAGATGTTTACAGCAATGTATGCAGACCTTCACAGATAACTTCACGAACCTCCCACCTTCTCTAAATTACGCCCACTTACTCTACCTGCTCGCGACACCCAGTTATCTTCCTTTTATACTACTTGACATAATTTGGGTGATTATTTGCTAATTGGCTCTCTCCCTTTCCAGATGCAAAAATCCTTCAAACCAGTGAGTGCGTCTGTCTTGTCTACCAGCTTTTTCCCCAGCAGCCTACATAATGGTTGGAATAGCACACATCCAGAAAATTCCTAGTTCAGTTATTCTGGGTTTTGTTTCAGTTCAGCATACATAAAGCAGTATTGGCTCAAGGGCGGGTGGTGTGGGCATCTGATCGCAGGAGAGTTCTGATTAAAATAAGACTTCCCCGGGCGCCTGGGTGGCTCAGTCATTGAGCGTCTGCCTTTGGCTCAGGTCATGATCCCAGGGTCCTGAGATCAAGCCCCGCATCAGGCTCCCTGCTCAGTGGGAAGCCTGCTTCTCTGTCTCCCACTCCCCCTGCTTGTGTTCCCTCCCTTGCTGTGTCTCTCTCTGTCAAATAAATAAATACAATCTTTTAAAAAAAAATAAAATAAGACTTCCCACTTCTCTCATTGACTTACTGATACCAGTTAAGTGCCGATTCTTTGGGAATTCTCGTTTTGCAATTTTTTTTTTTTTGCTAATGTGAATATAGATGCCAAAGTTTTTAACTCTTGTATAGTCAAATTCATTAAGAAAAAAAAATATGTAATGCCTAACCTTTATATCCCCTCACCATGGAGCAGGTTCAGTGTGTTACTTTCAATTCAGTTCTTCAGAAATTCATAAGAAAATGAAAAAGATTCGGGATTCAGTCTTAATCAAGTAGAAGAGAGTGTGCAGTGGAGTCTTCCATTCCCCTTAAGTTCAGCTCCTGTGCTGCAGGTAGTTTGGGTTTGATCTGGGGTAGAACCATTCATCAGGTAAACGGCCCAGGGGGGCTGGATTTAAGCCACACACTCATCATACTATGCTTAGTGAAGGGATCGGGATGAGAATTTCTTGGCAGTAATTGGTGGAAATACATCACCACTCTTGTATCTTAATGGAAAAATTTTTCCCTTTTTTTCCATTTATCCTTCATATTCTTTTCCTTCTCTTCTTCTGTCTGCATTGCCATTTTCTGGCTGTTCTAAGACAAACAGTAGACCCTATCCAAAAGTATTCTGAAATGTTGTCCCATTCAGAGACTTGGCTAAATCAGTTTTGGTCATCTTTGACCAGGTTGGAAGAGGTTCAATTTTGAAAAGTCGAAGGCATTACTAGGGCAAACCTATGTGGCGTCCTTTCAATTCCTTGTGAAGTATCCAGAAACAGGCAACAGGCCTTTAGATCCTTCTTTTTCCTTTTTTTTTTTTTTTGTTCAAGTAACCACCATGCTAAACTAATTATATCATTTCCTAATTTATTTGGAATGTGTACTCGTAGAGCTTTACATTTATGTATCTATCTATACTTCTAAGAAAAATGCAGTCAATAGTTACCAACTTTTTTTAAGTCACTTAAATTCCAAATGCAGCAGACCTTTTCCAAAAGCATGAGAACCTGAGAAGGGTGGGTTTGCGTGCTCCAAGGATCTGATTTTATAGCTCGCTTACTTCGCTCACTCTACCTCCATCTCCGGGTTTGGATCATACCTGATAAGGCACTTGGGCAATTGGTTCTGGTTTCAACCGAAGTCTTGCAGCCCCACTTGATTTATTTAGATTTTTTTGGTTACATACTAAATGCCAACTTCCAAGATGAGATTTATAATTTCCAGGTTTGCTGTCTTTCTCTTCCTGTGGTTTGCAGATTGATAAGGGAGAGTCATCCTGAAAGGGGGGCTGTTTTGTCCTGATGGAAAATACATGGATAAGTGCAAAAGGGGCTGACCCCAAACCATTTGACCATGGGATTTTCAGGCACCTCAGGGGTATCAGTGCTGTCTCTAATTGGTCCAGCTGGCAGTATTCTGTCTCTTTTCAAGGTTTAAGACATTGAACAGTCTGATGGATACAACTGCTCTTAAATGATGTTCTTTTGACATTTTAAAAACAAGGCTTTATTTTTTGGAGAGGAACCAAGATAGTTCTACTTGTGCTGAATTCGGCCTCATATAAGGTTTTTCATCTTGGGGAAAAAAAACCCCTAAGCCATATTGGGTTCTTATTTTCTTTCAATATTTGAAACAGTGGCTGAATCAAGAAACAGTTTAATCCGGGGCACCTGGGTGGTACAGTCGGTTAAGTGTCAGACTCTTGGTCTTGGCTCAGGTCACGATCTCAGGGTCGTGAGATCAGGCTCTGAGAGTCAGGTTCTGCCCTTAGTGTGGAGTCTGACTGAGATTCTCTCTCCCTCTTCCCCTGTCCCCCCCCCCACGTTCTCTCTCTCTCTTATAAATAACTAAATCTTTAAAAAAAAAAAAAACAGTTTAATTCAAATTCTTTTAACAAATGTAGGAAATATCTCACTTTCAAAGGGGGGGGTTGAGCAGAATTCAAGAGACCCTAAGAGCTTTTGTTCCTGCCCCTCTGTTTCTCTGTCTCAGTCTCTCTCTCCCTCTCCCCTTATCTCTGTCTGTCTCTCTGTCTCTTTATTCTCTTTTCTTTCCTGCCCCTACAAAAATGAGGAAGAAGGATAAGAATATTATTTAGCTGGAACATATTGGAACTGAGTAAAGTTGAACAAACATGACTCTTCCACAATGAAATGTAAATTTATCTAAGCAGTGATGCCAAATATTTTTTTCTTTCCTTCTCAATGGTAGCAATAATAGAGAAACATATTGGCCCAGTGATCACCAGGGAACCTTGCCCAACTCCTGGTCTTAATGAAACACACATACACACACAAATGCACACACACCCATTTACATGTGCACACATGCACACGCACACACACGCACGCACGAACCAGCAAGTTCCTCGGGGACGGGCAGTAGGTCAGAGTCTTCATCAGTAAGTCATCAGTTAACTCTGTCCCACCTTCTTCCTTCCCTAATCCCACCCCTATTCTCATTCCTATTCTCTTCCTTCTCTTCTTTTCATTTCCTATTCTGTCCTCCATCTCTGTCACTGTTTTCTGGGTGAAATTTTCTTGATCTTTCCCCATGAGGTGACCTTTTCTACTTGAGTGTATATCAGGTCCAAAGTATAAACAATGGCATCCCCTAGTCAAATCCACCTTGATAAAGTTCCTGATGGGTTTCCTTACCTCAAAGAGGGCAAGTTAGGCCCAGAGATTCTACTTTCTCATTATTGGGGCTTGATCTGTGAGCTATGCCTCTCCTCTACCTAGGAGTCAAGATGAGAGTTTGGGTTTGAGCAAAATGAGGTTTTGCATCCCGATGAGACATAATGGATCAACACACCTGGCTGGTGCCCAAATGTCTACACCCATTGCCTACATATCCCTCTGCAGCCACATGTTGGGTTTGCTTATGTCCACTGGGCCTAGCCTGAGGCGTGGTGGTGAAAGCAAGCAGGTATGTCACATGTTCCTTACAGTAGTTAGAAAGTCTGGGGTGACGGGGGTTGGAGGCCTCTGGGACTTTGACTGAGGAATGTAGGGCCTTGATATTCAAAGGCAGTGACAGTGGTTTTCAATGTCTCTGAAGTGGTAGATCCCCGAGCTGTGTCTCCCAATCCCGAGAACACCAAAGTCTATTGGGCTGCTGTGGGCGGATGATGGTGCAGAAATGAATATATTCGCTGTGAAGCCCTTGGCATTGAACTGAAAGCCCTTTGATATGAAATTCAAAGAATCGTGGGAAATAGAGAGTCATTCTGCCCATCTTTATTTCCCAACTGAGAATTTTACCCCAGTCATTATAGGTGGACCACTATTTGATTTTCTTTAAAAGCAGTTCTAAAAATAGATCTTGGGAAATGCTTTGAACAACCTTCTTTGAAAATGTCTCTTGCTATTTGGCCTTTTATAGTATTTTTCCTTCTTCCTAATTGAAGGATCTCATGCTTTAACACATTATTCTTTTCCCATTGAAACTGGCTTATTACAGCTGATGAACTGGCCTTCCAAAATGTTAATTCAGCCTTATCCCTGTTCCTTCCAGCCATCAGTCAAGCTGGATTAGATTTGCCCAGTTGATAATTTCCAGTTCCA
This sequence comes from Ailurus styani, assembly GCA_002007465.1. Lineage (NCBI taxonomy): Eukaryota > Metazoa > Chordata > Mammalia > Carnivora > Ailuridae > Ailurus > Ailurus styani. The sequence goes on along the minus strand of LNAC01000098.1, from coordinate 2,553,374 downwards.
GTTCTGTGGGTCCAGTCTTCTCTACTTGTCATCACCTAAAATATTAGTTTTAAATTGGATAATAAAGATACATTACATCTCTATCAAATGCAGATAAAATAGCCTAGTATTTTTATAGTCCTCTCCATGAAATGACTTGAGGGAAATTTTTCCAAAAATATTCTTCTCCCCCCCAGACACAGATGAATCCCTAGCGATCACCTCAGTCATCCTTAATAAAGTGAATTATGTACGGTTTTCTGGGTCCTTGTTTATCTATTGGACATAAATCTCCAGCGTGAGAAATCTATGCCCCAGTGCCTTCCCTCCCCACCCAACAAGCAAAAGTTTCCAAAAAGAAGTCTTCTCATACTGTATTAACTGCTCCTATTTTTTTCAACCAGTCTTCTCTTCTGGGGCCAGGATGGAAGGAGGATTTAATTGATAAATTCTTAAATTTGGAACATAACTCCACTGGAAGTTTCCCCTTGTATGTTGCTGCCACCATTTGGAAAGTCATTTGGCTAAGAGTTACCTGGGGCTGGAGGGAGTATGAGGAAGGGAGGGGGTTGTAGAAAGAAAGGACCCTGCCTGATAGGGACGGTTGAAGAATGGTATTGGCTTGTAGATGAAGAGGGCTGGAACATGAACAATCAGGAAGAATTCACCTCACTCTTGTGGCAAAAGCTATGGACTTAGCATAGCTGAATATATAATATCATTCTATTTGAGATGCCGTGTAGCTGAATAGTTATCAGACCAGCTTTAGAGCCAGACTGCCTGGGTTCAAATTCTAGTAGCACCTAACAGCTGTGTGATCTTGGGAGAATTACTTAACTTCCCTGTGCTTCACTTCTTCAACTATGAAAGAAGGTTTTAAACTCCTATGTTGTAGGGTTTTAAGACAATTCGATGTTAACATAAATATATGCTGGCCCACAGTGAGCATCCAATAAATGTTAACTACTCATGGTTGGATGGAACATCTTGGTTCCCACCACAGGGAAGTAATTCACCTCAACTTGGATACGAACCTATGACCATAGGAAGGAACCACTGTATTAAATAGCCTGGCCTGGGGGTGCCTGGGTGACTCAGTCAGTTAAGCATCTAATTCTTGGTTTCAGCTCAGGTCATGATCTCAGGGTTCTGAGATCAAGCCCTGCATTGGGCTCTGCCCTGGGTGTGGAGCCTATTTCAGATTCTCTCTCCTACTCCGTCTTCCCCACTGGAGTTTGCTCTTTCTCTCCAAAAACAAATAAATAGATAGTCAGTCTGGCCTGAACTCATTCAACTGAAAGATCTGATTGACACTTGCTTCCTCAATTAACCTCGGTTTGAACACTTTAAGATAATGAGTCTTATAAGAATTAATGATTTGGGCTATATTTGTAGTCCATATATCCCTTCAGCCAGTGAATATTAGCAGGTTATCTATTCTGTTCCCAGCCCATGGGGAAATAAAGATTTAAAAAGGCAAAGAGTACCCATGAAGAAATCATGGCATAAAGTTGAATTAGTGATGGGTATCAACGATAAGGCTGTCAAAGAAAATTCAAGAAACCGTGAAATTTGACTTTCAGATGAACAATGAGTAGTCTTTTAGCATAAGTATATCCCAGATCTTGCATCTCTTTCAGGTGATCTGATGAGTCCCACTGACCCTTCCCTTTCCTCTTTTATCTCTGCAGCCATATGGTCCCTGGTAGGACCAGGCATACCAGGTGGATTTACTAACTGGAGCCTCAGATAAGCTCCGTTCCTCACGACAGAGGATAATGATTAAACCAAGAACACTTTAAAGAAGTTCTCCAACTTCTAGACCAACACTTTGTATGTGACAGGTGTTTTTTCCCAACGTCTATAAAATCTGCTACATATTACTTCTCTCACACAATGTTTTTAACCAGTGGCACTTGAGTCAAAATAAAACATCTTCCTAAAATAAAATTATTTCTAAGTTCTCCACAAGTTCCCTGTGGAAATCCTGGGGGGGGGGTGTACATACAGAAGAGCAGCAGGATTTGTAAAATACCTTTTAGATCCGCCCCTCATATACTTACATACACATACACATATACACATACACATATACACATACATATATACACATACACATATACACATACACATACACACATACACATATACACATACACATATACACATACACATATATACATATATGAAACAGTGCTCATCCCGTGGAGAGACAGTGACTGCTTGTTCACTTCTTAAGCAGTGTGTGGTGATTAACTGGAACATCGAACATCCCTTTGCTGCCTTGAAGGTCTTGCACCTGAGTGTGTGTGCTCTTTGGGGATCTAACTGAATCCTCCCAGACTGGGTGGTTTCCTGTCTGGGCTGAACTCACAAAACAAGGGAGCCAGTGGAGCTGAAAATAGCACTTGGCCCGATGGCTCAGGCATTGACCAAACTTGGAAAAGTTCTGGATTTGGAGGGGAAGAGAACACCCCAACGTCAATAAGGTATTGAATGGATTGACTAATGATGTCACAATCTTAGGGAATGGGAGTTAGTATTTCCCTGTTCGGCTGCTTCTCTTATTTTACAAAGCTTCCATGATTTAATTTCTTGTTTCATCCTGTGGTTCTTCCTGCACCCAACTCTGTCACCACCCACTACTGGCTACTTTAGTGCTGTGCCACTACTCTAAAAAATACTTTAACTGACGATTTCAGGAAATGCAATGACTGACATACAGTTGGTGTTCAATAAATGTTTGTTGGATGCACTGCAAACTGAAGAGTTTGCCACTATTGCCATTCTGTGTTGGTCAAAGTTGGATAATAGGAGAGAAAAAAAAAAAAATACCGGGCGCCTGGGTGGCTCAGTGGGTTAAAGCCTCTGCCTTCAGCTCAGGTCATGATCTCAGGGTCCTGAGATTGAGGCCGGCAGCGGGCTCCCTGCCCAATAGGGAGTCTGCTTCCTCCTCTCTCTCTGCCTGCCTCTCTGCCTACTTGTGATCTGATCTCTCTCTCTCTCTCTCTGTGTCAAATAAATAAGTAAAATCTTAAAAAAAAATACCATTAAATGTCCTAAAAATAAGTGGGAAGAATCTCACTTAATCCATGTCCCCAGAGAAGATGAACTTTTGAGAACATATGGCAAATCCGCTTGATTTATCCTGCTCTTTCTCTAAGTGGTTTAACAAAAGGAAGGGCTCTGCCCACGAAGTGATAAGTGGCCTTTATCTCTTATAAAATTCCGATGAAATCCCCATCTGTGTCCCAGGAGTCTCTCCCACTGTTATGCCCAAAGAAATAACTAGGTTCACCAAGTCTTTGCTACAATATAAGGCAGAACTGCTTTATGCATGTGTTGTGAGTCCTAATTAATTGTCACTTGTAAAGTAATTTGTGGTCTGGACAAAGATTCCATTAGTATATTTTTTTCCCCTTCAACAAAATTTTCCACTGAGTAATGACTAACCTTTTTATTTCAGCAGAGCCACTGGTAACTGGTGAAATGAGAAGCCAAAGCTCAACAGCCTAGGTTTTGCTACTATGGTCTTGAACTATTTCCATTTCCTCTTTAGAAATATCAGGCTGCATAATTTTTTTTGTGTCTGCTGAAAAACTCTGGTTTGTCGTTTTTTTCTTCCACTACTTCTGGGTTATTTTTTTCTTGGCTGCAGTGGAAACTTTCATACTAGGCTACACTGGAGGTGATCCAATATTGAAGAGGGTTAGAGATGAACAATAGATTATTTTCAGTTAGTAAAGCAAATGACAGGTTGTAATTTGGGGACTTCTAATATAATAGAAGAAATGTTTGTTAATATCAGATCTTGAAGTCTTTAAGTCACACTCACAATAATTTATCAATAACTTTTTTTTTTCTGTGTACTTCATCACATGAAGAATATCCAGATGTCAGTCGTTGTGGACCCAAAGATTAGCTGAGTTTCAATACTCTTGCTAGTATAATAAATACAGATAATAACAAGTGTTGGTGAGGACATGGAGAGACTGGAAGACTCCTACATTGCGGATGGGAACGTAAAATGGTGCAGCCATTTTGGAAAATAGTTTTGCAGTTTCTTAAACATAAATTTACCATATGAGATAATAATTCCACTTTTGGATATTTACCCAGGAGAAATGTAAACATATGTCCACACAGAGATTTGTACATGAATGTTTAAGAAAGCATTATTCATAATGGCCAAAAAAGTAGCAATTACACTAGTAGGTATTCACCCAAAGGATATAAAAATACTGATTCGAATGGACACATGCACCCCAATGGTTATAGCAGCATTATATATACAATGGAATATTACTCAGCCAGCAAAAAAGAATGAAATCTTGCCATTTGCAGTGATGTGGCTGGAGCTAGATAGTATTACGCTAAGCAAATTAAATCAGTCAGAGAAAGACAAATACTCTATTTTTTCACTCCTATGTGGAATGTAAGAAACAAAACAGATAAAAATAGGGAGAAAAGTGTGGGAGAGGCAAACCAGAAAATAGACTCTTAACTATAGAGAACAAACAGGGTTTTTGGAGGGGAGGTGGCCAGGGGGTTGGGTTAAATTGGTGGTGAGTACTAAGGAGGGCACTTGTTGTGATGAGCACTGGGTGTTGTATATAATTAGTGAATCACTCAATTCTACACCTGAAACTACTATTACACTTCGTTAACTATCTAGAATTTAGATTAAAAACTTGAAAAAAAAAAAAAACACCAAACAACACAAATGTCCATCAAACAAAAGATAAAGTGTGGAGTATCTCCTATAAAAAAATACTGATACATGGGCGCCTGGGTGGCTCAGTGGGTTAAAGCCTCTGCTTTCGGCTCAGGTCATGATCTCAGGGTCCTGGGATCGAGGCCCACATCGGGCTCCCTGCTCGGCGGGGAGCCTGCTTCCCCCTCTCTCTCTGCCTGCCTCTCTGCCTCCTTGTGATCTCTCTCCCTCTGTGAAATAAATAAATAAAATCTTTAAAAAAAAAATACTGATACATGTTATAACATGGATGAATCTCAAAAATATTATGCTACATAAAAGAAGTCATCTATAAAAGCCATGTATAGAACTATAAATATTATTTCACTCTATTTATATGAAATGTAACAAAAGACAAATATATAAAGACAGAAAATAGATTATTTGTTGCCTGCTGCTGTGCATGATTTTTACTATTAGTTCTATAATCTTGGACATAATCCTCTGTTGGAGTTTACCAACCTGCAAGATTTGATTCATAACTCTCTAACTTAATGGGTTCTGTGAGTTTCCATGTTGTTGAAAGCTTTAGTGGGGCAACTCTTTAAAGCCCAATTTGCTTTGCATACCTACAGCTTGATGAGATTTGCCAAGTGGAATGAGAAGAAGAAATACCACGCTGGTATACAATTCACAAACAAACAGACCTTATTATGATTTGACCAGCCTTTGGTCTTTACCCAGTGGACAGGTTGCTTGGGTAATGTGGTCTTCTATCTACAGCTGAGGGATGTTCAATCTATCAGGAATGGCAACTGGCAGGTTTTTCTAGGGGCTGTTAGGCAATGTTACATCAGCAGCTCCCTGGCATTTGCCAAGGAGGTACTCAGGAGATTTGTTCCTTTGGAATATATTTGTAGAAAACTGGGTTTATTAGGACAAGATTACTTAAATACTGCATGACTAATTCCCCATTTATCTAGAAATTTTTGAAAACATAGTCAATTTCCCTCTTGACTTCATTTTTATTGTGTGAACTTGACCTAGGCCTTCAATAGCATTTTTATGGGTTATTGTGTTTTATACTTTATACCTCATAAGATAGTTGGGGAGTGACATAGTGTGACCCAAGGGGATATGTTTGCTTTATTGACATGCTTTCACAATACAGTGTCTTGGGAGGTGTTTACTGATGTCACCATGGGGCCTCTTGATAAATGGTCCAAGTGTCTCTTCATCAGAAGGTGGGAGACGCTGAGAGGATCAGAGAACCCTGTCCATAATCATGGCTCCTCACAGAAATGGTGCATCCTGAGACCTCCTTTCTGGCCATTGTGAAGTGCTCTGTGTTCCTGGCTTTTATTCTTTGTACAATCCAAGTACTCCTTGAGATATTATTCCATGGGGTTTTTCTTGTATTGAAGGGAGGTTTTAAAAAATAATCCAAATTCATGAAGAAGTTTGAGCCTCCTAAAGTTCACAACTCAAACTTGCCTCACGGATGGTTATCATTTCATTTCCCTTTCTTCTTCCAGATAAGGCCATGGGAGCCCAAAGATGCTATCCGAATTAGCCCAATTCACATAGCAAATGTCTAGAAGAATCAGGGCTAAAGCTTAAACTCCTTGGTCTAATTCCTGAAAACACGACCTCCTATTCTTAAAAGTTACTGCAGGAATGATTTTGTTCAATTTCAGAGCTATTGGGCATTCTAGTTCTTCAGAGATAGCTGCTTGATACATTCTTCCTTAAGCATAAACGCTAAGTGGCCTTTCTTTACCAATAAACCCCTCCAGTGCTCCTCAGTCTTGCTGATAACCATGTGTTCTTTTCAGTAACAGAAAATCAGGGATGAAAGTTTTATTCATAAATGCTAACTGATCTAATCGAGTGGGCACCTGGCTGGCTCAGTTGGTAGAGCATGCAACTCTAAATCTAAGGGTCATGAGTTTAAGCCCACGTTAGGCATGGAGCTTACTTAAAAAAAAAATTAAAAAATAAAAACAACAAAAAAAATAAAATAAATGAAGAATCTAATTGAAGACTCGATTTGTACACAAAGATCTTTAACCTGTACCATAAAGATCAGTGACCTTCCGGAAAATTAAGAATTCTCTGGGTTTCCAGGCTCACAGCATTCATTATTGTCAATCTTCTAACACAAGTTTCTAGAGTTTTCTCAACTAATGGCTTCTGAAGTTGGAACGGTGTGTTAGCCAACAGCATTTTATGTGTTGACTGGAACACACAATTCTAGTGATTTGGAAAAGCTTTAGAAATTCTACAGTTGAAGTACAGGTTGTCAAGAATATCATGTTCCTCCAAGTCAAAAGCGTTAAAAACAAAATAGACCAGTGCTATCTTAGAATAATTAGTTATAACACCGTTAGGTAGAAATTTTCCCTAATTAAAAAAAAATTTATTTATTTATTTGAGAAAAAGAGAGAGAGAGAGTGGGGTGGCAGGGAGAGGCAGAGGGAGAGACTCAAGCAGACTCTCCACTGAGCATGGAGCCTGACACAGGGCTCAGTCTCACCACCCATGAGATCATGATGTGAGCCCAAATCACAAATCAGATACTTAACCAACAGAGCCACCCAGGCACCCCGAATTTTCCCTAATTTTTAAACATACCCTATTTACTACCACATGAGCATGTTTACAAAAGATTTGTCTTCAGTGAGAGCTACAGGATGCTCAGTTATTTCCAAGTAGAAAGTTTTAGTGTATTCTCATGTGCAAGAAGCAATTGAAGAAGCAAATCTCTCCTCAGGTGAAAGAATCCTGAGGGGGGCGAAGAGACAGGGATAAGGAACTGGGACCAATTTAAGGAGATTCTGTTGGTTGGAGAGACAGTCCACCAAGAAGGGAATGAGGGAGTCATGACACTCTTCATCATGTACTCTGGCTTCTGTGAGACTGTACTGGGATATCACGGTTCATTCCACGATTTCTGAAAGCCAATGAGATCCCAAACCTTGAAAGATTGCTTGGGAGTTACAAAAATGGATAAGACTGAGTGCCTGTCTTACGGGAGCTCATAGCTCCTGGTCTCTTGAGGAAACTTGAGGGTAAGCACCTGCTTTGGGTCAAACTGTGTCCCCCAAAAATCACATGCTGACGTACTAACCCCCAGCATCTCAAAATGTGACTGTATTTGGTGACAGGATCTTGGAAGAGGTAATTAAGTTAAAATGAGGTCATGAGGGTAGTCCCCCATCCAATATGACTTGTGTCTTTACAAGGAAATTTGGTCACAGATGCACACAGAGGAAAGACCATGCAAAGACACAGAGAGAAGATATCTATTTACACGCTAAGGAGAGAAGAAGCCAAGAAGAAGCCTCAGAAGAAACCAGTCCTGTCAACACCTTGATCTAGACGTCTAGATCTCAAAATTATAAGAAAAGAAATTTCTGTTGTTTAAACCACCCAGTCCATGGTGCTTTGTCATCGCAGTCCTAGAGAACTAATACAGCATCCCAAATAACTATAACACAATGCAAATGCCGTACTGTGGGCATAAGTCACGTGCCTACTTAAGAGGAGGGAAAGGTCATGTCCTTGTTTGAAATCAGGAAGGGCTTGCTGGAGGAAAGAGCATTCGGACTTGAAAGATAAATAGGAGTTGAAATGAGAACCTTTGGGGAGTGAGCACACTACGCAAAAGGAACAGGATGAGGGAAGTTTATGTAATTCCGTAGAGTATTTGGTTTGGGGCAACTGAGGACAATGCGCATTGCCTGAAGGGTGTTTACGAAAGGGGAAAACTGAACAAAAGAGAAGAGGAAGTTGATTGACCCTGGCTTCTAGGTGGAGGAACGTGGAGCTTTTCTAGGTGATATGCAATAGATAGATACACACAGGTTTATTTTCAACTAATGACTTAATTTAACAAATATTTTTAAAACGTCAACTCTGCCAGGCACTGTCCTACATAAGCTTGGGATATTCCAATAGCAAAAGAGACAGGCATCTCTGCCCTTGTGAAACAGAGACAGGCAACAGACCATAAACATAATAAATGATGTTATGTCAACGTAATATACTACTTGAGTTGTAATTATATTAAGCATAACAGACAGACTTTATAGTATGTTGGAAGAAATAAATTCTGTAGAAAAATGTGTAGCAGCACAGGGAGTATCAAGGGTGCGGGGGTTGGTGGGGTGGGTTGTAATTTGAATAGAATAGTCAGAGCACGCCTCATTGAGAAGATGGCATCGGAGCAAATCTTGAAGGAGAGGAAGCGAGCGATGATGCTATGAGGGCAGAGGAGCATTCCAGGTAGAGAGAACAGTCCGTGCGAAGGTGGGGGGCTATGTGTCGCACACGGGGGCCGTTACACAATCACCCACTGACAAAATAAATGGATGTTGATACTGTTATCAGAATGGCGGCAGCAGTTAGGATATTAATGCCTAAGCTGCATTAGTTTTTGCTTCTGAATGCTTTTAAATTGATGACCTCAACCTCTTGCCCTTAAAACAACCCCTATGAGGGTGGGAGGGGCAGAGAGAATGATCCCAGTTTTATAGATGGTGAAATGGAGTTCCAAGACTTTATGTGATTTGCCCAAGGTCAAAATGCAAAGCTGGGAGTCTCTCTGCCTGGGGAGGAACAACACCTCTCTGTTGGGTCTGTGGGGCCTCTGCAGCAGGGGGTGTAATGAAGTGCGCAGACAGACAGTGGGAGGACTCCTATAAAGAACAGTTCTGTGACATCAGGACTGGAGGAAACGCCACCCCCACCCCATTCCATGCGCTGCGTGAGGTTCACGAAACTAATGACTCTCTCCTTTGGAGTCTCAACCCCACTGCTGGCTTCCCCAAAGGATTCTTTTTTTTTTTTTAAAGATTTTACTTATTTATTTGACAGAGAGAGAGATCACAAGTAGGCAGAGAGGCAGGCAGAGAGAGAGGAGGAAGCAGGCTCCCTGCTGAGCAGGAGCCCAGTGCGGGGCTGGATCTGAGGACCCTGAGATCATGACCTGAGCCGAAGGCAGAAGCTTTAACCCACTGAGCCACCCAGGCGCCCCCGCAAAGGGATTCTAATACTGCTGGTTCCCCAGTGTCGACAGGCGGGTGGAAGGAAGGGCTGTGATGCTCTGATCCTTGGACCTTGGTGGTCTCTTGGGGTAGAGGCAAAAGGTGATTTAAATCCCAAAGGTGGTAAACCCTGTCCTTATCTGGGTGAGGAACTTGCTCTCTCCGGATAATCCTCTGGCAGCGCGAAGAAGAGGGGGAATCTGCGAGAATGTGTGACGACAAATGGAAGCCATCTGAAATCCCCAAGCAGCCTACAAGCACACGCTGCCCTGGCATAAATACTACCGTAGTTTTTACTTTAAAAGAGTCTACACCCACGTAACCAGCTTCAGTCTCATTCTCCTAAACCCAGCAAACAATTGTCCTTCGGCTGTGCCTTTCAGGGATTGGTCAGCAATCTTTGATTAGAAGAAATAAAGTAACTCTATTTCACTCTTTCTGCAGCTCCTTTAGCCGGGTTGGCTAGTGACAAAGACCAAAATAAAAAATAAAAATAAAATAAAATAAAATAAAATGCACAGCAATGTATGCTGACAACTTTTAGTGGAGGTCTTCTTTGTCTCTGTCTCTTTGCTTTTCATTCCCAGTCTGCTTCTGGGAACCAAGTGCCTTGCTAAGTGTCTATAGAGCAATTTCCTTGTGTGGGATGCATAAAAGGAGAAACAAAGCAAATTCTTCCCACTTTTTTTTTTTTATATCTTCTTCACAAAGACAGGGCAAAATCCCTTAGTTCCGCTTTAATCATCTGACTCATGACAAGCCTGCGGATTCCCCAAATAGCTGTGTCAAATCAGATTAAAATTTTAATTCTGTGTTGGAAGATGGAACCGGATTCTCTGGTGATCTGAGAGTCAGTTCTTTCTTGCTCTGTTCTGAAGACAGTTCCTCTGACCCTCATGCAAGGATCAGGGGCTGGGTTAAAGAAAAGTTGGGAAAGTGGTTATTGTCAAGACGTCAAGTGCTGGGAGCCGGCTGGCAACGGTATTCTGAAGTTGGTAATGGGAGCTTGTGAGGAACAACGTGCTTGCACTTGGGTAAAATATGTCCAAGGGGGGGTCCCTCGTCTACGCTGTGACTGAGTTGCTTCCAGAGAAATGGGCTCCTGGGCCAGCTGTCTTCTCAGTAGACCAGAGCGTGGATGGCATTTGAACGGTCCCAGGCAACACCTTCTCCTTTGTATTAGAGCAACACAGTCAGTGTTGAGTGGCCACCAGCAGGCTGTTGATACTTGGTTGACAATTTACTCTCTCTTTACCTACATATTCTCTCCCACTTGGCCTCCAAATTCTCAGTTACCTGTCCAAACACCCACTCTCCTCCTCAGCCTGCTCTCAGGATGTCTGGGAGCGTGGCCCAAGGACAAAGAGTGGGATGCAGTAAGAGTGATATCAGAGGGTGGAAAGGGGGTTACGGACTAAACAGGAAGACATGCGTGGGCTAGAAGAAGTTACTGTGTACACACCAGAACTCCTCAAGGCTCTCTGAGAGCATCTGAATGTCTGTCAGATGGCACGCTACGTGACGGAAACAGGAATATGCGGAGGGGGCTCTCAAGCATGGAGGCTGGGGCTCTGAGGATTAGCAAGTAAAAATAAAGGATGTGCAATTAATCCTGAATTTCAGATAAGCAACAAGCTTTTTGTTTTTAGTGTAGGTATGTCCCATGCAATATTTGGGACATTTTTTTTTCATGATGTATGTCCTGTGTAATATGTGGGACCTACTTATATTAAAAAATTATTTATGTGAAATTCAAATTTGGGCCAGCTGGGTGGCTCAGTTGGTTGAGGGTCTGCCTTCGGCTCAGGTCATGATCCTGGGGTGCTGATCCTTGTTCAGTGGGGAGCCTGCTTCTCTCTCTCCCTCTGCCCCTTCCCTCTGCTCCTGCTCTCTCTCTTTTGCTGTCTCTGTCTCTCTCTGTCAGATAAATAAATAAAATCTTAAAAAAAAAAAAGAAATTCAAATTTAACTGGGTATCCCATATTTTATTTGGTAACCCTGAGTCAGACCCTGTACTAAAAATATAAATAAATCAAATTTTTAAAAATTTTAAAATTTTTGTTTGAGATCTGTAAACAATGGACGGAAAGCAATTCTCCAAAAAGTATATACTTCAAAAGTCACTCCAAATATTTAGTGGTTCTTTAAGATGCTTCCTATCTACCATCCCTCTTCAGAAATACTGAACTTTTGATTTCTTCCGCAGTTGCTCATATTTGTGCTTCTACTCCATTTCATGGATGGTTTGCTCTTCTGAGGCTCTTTCCCTTCTCAGCATGGCTAATGTTGAGGTAAGTTTTAGCCAGCTTGGACGTCATTTCTTCAGTCCCTTGTGAACTCCACGAATTCCATCAGAGGTCACTCTGTCACCAGCAATGACCGCTCATATAGATGAACGTTGATTAGGCAGGTGGGGACTGTGGCAGATGGTAGCATTCACGCCATGTCTAAGTGTCTTCAAATTCGGGTCTGTATATTTTTCTATACGGTGTACACGTAAATACATATTTTTTATATATGGGATCTATATATTTTATATATATATACCTCTGGCTCTAAGGCTTTCAATCTCCACTCAGGCAATCTTCCCCTTTGTTTAGGTTCTCATGCAATTCCCTGTTTATGAACTTGACCGTAATTCTTCAATGGTCAGTTTCCTCCCATTTTCCTGTCAAGTGCTAAGGGCAGGATCCTTCCCATATCATCCTTGTATTCCAGGCAGGTAGGACATGCCTGCCTCTTATTATTGAATGAGGCCTCTAAGGACATTTGCTAAATGGCTGATGGCTGGATGTGTAGATGGAGGAATGAACTCCAGGCAACACTCTGCCTGGTGCCCATTGCCATAGCTCTTTTGACTGGGATTGGGAGTGATAATAAGGAACCAAACATGGTCTCGCTACTTAACGTGTCCTGATCTCCATATGTGCTTGTGTGTGAACGATACAGGGAAGCCTCCCCATTCTGAACCAAAAGGGGGGTGAGAAATTCTCCAGATGTCATATTTCCTTTTCTTGGGCATAAAGAATTGAGAATGATCATAGTCCCCCAAATTCTGGAGCCCTCTCCTCCACACATGCTTCCATAGGTGAGCGTACGTCAGGTCTGTTTTGCTGCATTTTGTATTAACTGTTGCTGTTGCTTTATGTTCCACTTCATTTACAACATTGGAAAAAGAAAATGCTCTTCATCTTATTTTGTCTAACACCGATTTTGTTTTCTTTTTCTGCAACTCCAGTAAGCAGTTGGAATCATTATCCATAAAAGTGTAAATGTGTTCAAATAGTTTTCATTTAAATTTATGGAAACATTTCACATCCAATTATGCAATCTTCCACCCGTTTCTACTTCCCCTCTCCACAGTGGGAACTTTGGCCACCTTTTGGTACTAATTAGGAGTGAGGCATGGGTTCAATCCTTGTTTGGGGTATTTGGATTTCATGGGGAAATTTTTTGATCTGGGGCCATAGGGTGAAGCCTGAGTCCTGGTCAATCCTTTTGGAAACTGATCAGAGAGAGAGTGTGCATGACTCAGTACATAGGGTCTGCCGGAAAGCAGCTGAAAAGTGAACTTGAACTCACAGTGTTGACGGTACTGGAAGACATCAGGCGCAGGGGCAAGAATGGCACACATTTTTGACACAACTGGCTTGGTACCACGTGCTTCCCACCAGGCAGGGCAGAAAACATGCTTTCTTCAGCCTCACCCTCAAGGCTGACCCTGGGAACGTCCTCAGGCCTTGGCCCCCAATCCCTTATGCTGGGACTCGACACCTGATTAGGAACTTATTTTTAAATTTGATGACTTGGTGCTTTGAGTCCTTCTTTGTTCCTTAGTCTAGGGTGGGGTATACATTCATTTACTTATTCACTCATTTGTTCACACAATAATTTAGCCCAACAACTATTTATTTAGTATCTCCTATGTCTCAGCCCAGAGGATGCCTCTACAAATGAAACAGACACCGTTGATACAGTTGGGAACCTCCTCTTGAACACAAACAACATATGCATGAGCCCGTGTACATTTACTCATCAGATGAGGTTAAATACCTTAAAGAAATCTGAATCTGGGGAAAGGGCAGAGGAAGGAGAGGGTGCTATTTAGGGAGGAATACAGTGCCTGGGTTAAGAGCCTGGATTTGAGTTCTGTCTCCACATTTACAAATGGGTGACCTCAGCACAGTTACCTAAGCCGCTGTGTCTTTATTACCACATCTATAAAATGGGTTCTTCTGAGATTAAATGTGTCAAAAAGTTCAAATTGAGCCTGGCCCTGTGAGTGCTGCCTGTTCTGCTTTTCTTTGTCCTAATCACACCTCTTTGCCTGACTATGGCCGCAGAGTCCCAGCCTCATTTTCCACACCATCCCAATGAATACAGAAATGACTGGCTCTTTCTTTCTTTCTTTCTTTTTTAATTTTATTTATTTATTGGACACAGAGAGAGAGAGAGATCACAAGTAGGCAGAGAGGCAGGCAGAGAGAGAGGAGGAAGCAGGCTTCCTGCCGAGCAGAGAGCCTGATGCGGGGCTCAATTCCAGGACCCTGAGATCATGACCTGAGCTGAAGGCAGAGACTTAACCCACTGAGCCACCCAGGTGCCCCTGACTGACTCCTTCTTGAAATGAAATTCACTGTAGATGCCTCGTGAGGAAGAAATTCCTTCTAAGATGTCACCCACACCAATGGTAGGGGAAGACAGGATTAACTTTGAAGATTCTCACAGATAATTCGAAAGAAAGAAGAGTTACTTAAAAATTTCTGGTAAGCATGTTTTTCTTTCTTACATATGACATTGTTATATGAAATATGTAAAATCATTGATACTTATCGTTGGTCTATGAAGTCAGCAATTTCATATGGTTAAACTTATTAAACAAGCAGATAGTAGGTTGGAGTTCTTATTTTTTATCCAACTGAACACCTCACAGCATCAACCTGACTTATTCATTTACTCATGTTTAATAAGTGCCCACTGACCCTTCCCAGTGCTCCATCCCATGGCTCACAAGTGAAGTCAGGTTCAGCTGTTTTTGTGAAATTACTTTTTAAAAATTAAAAATTAAAAAAAATGCATGATGCATTTCTCTCAATACAGTTATTTGTCATCCTTAAGTCACACTGAACTTTCATCAGGCAAGCACTAATTTATTTCCAAGTACAGGTTAGACTGCCAGAAATAAAATATGATTAATTCATCACTGACCATAGAGATAAACATTAGTATAATTTTCTTCCAGCTCATAGAGAATATGTGCACATGCGCACAATGCGCACACACAGACAATAGGTAGATAAGATAGACATATAGACAGGAATGTAGATAAAAATTTTGTTTCGTTACAACACCCTTGACTTTCATTCCCAATCTTTTTATCCTAATATTTAATTATTTTATGTCTTGTAATCTTTTAAAATCCTTTGTAATAAAGGAAATTATGCTAGTCTGGAATCATCGATTTAAGCAAGATGACCAAAAATGTGTGAAATGTGTTTTCTGTATATGCTTACATACAACTAGATAGATTTAATTAACTAGCTCTTGGTCTCCCTGGATCTCTTTCTCTTTGTCTCTGTTTCTCTGGCTTCCTTGCCCTCCTCAAAATTCCAGACCACAAACCCGGAAAGGTTAGAGACCTGTATGTGGATGGGCAGCTGATGTGTGAGCATCTCTAAGTCAGAAGGGCAGGGAGTGTAACCAAACAATTTATGAACCATGTGTTTTCCATCTCGGGGGTTAGTTCGATGGGTTACCTGCCAGCCCCTAATTAGTGGGTGTGAAACATCTTTGTTACCTCAGGCTAGTGAGCTGAAGTTAAGACTTTATTCTTACTGTGACTGATGGAGAAAAGAGGGTCCCAGGAACAGCACAGCTTGGGGAGAGGAGGAATGTTCCTCAGAAGGTCACACAAATGTTTCCGTATCTGGAAACAGTGTATCTCAGAAAACTACTTACTCTTTCAACCAAGTCCACACCCTTAAAAAACCAAACCATTTTTAAAGATTTAATCTTATTTAAATTAGGGAGAGAATGAGGATTTATTTTCCTTAGGGTCTTTTTCTCACGTGGGCCATTTTAGATCTTCATTAAAAACGTATTATAGACACTATTAAGAACACTTGGTCTTATGTATTTTAAATAGCTAAATGATTTTTTAAAAGTCCCATTCAGCAGGTATTTATTGAGTTCTTACTGTGGACAAAGTGCCAGGGTAGGCACTGGAAAGATATTTCCCTTTTAAATGTGGTGTCATCACTGGGCTTTGCTTTTATTGTTTGGTTGGTTTAAATCTGTACAGCTATAGTTCATTTTCAAAAATAAATGTACTTCTGAGAAAATTATGTGTAAGCTGGGTTTTTTATGAATTGAGTCCGCTTAGGGTAATAATTAGTAATCTCTCCATTTGCTTTATGTGTCCATAGGTTATTATTTATGGAGCTAATGATCTATATACTGAGTAGGGAAAGGTCTCTCTCAATTAGGGTTTCTCAACCTTGGCAGTATGATATTTCACGATGAATAATTCTTTTTGGGGGGAAGTAGGGAGGGAGTCTGTCCTTCGCACTTTAGGGAATTTGGTAGCATTCCTGGCCTCTACCCCTAGATGCTAGTAAAAACCTCCCAACCCAATGTGACAACCAAAAATGTCTCCAAACATTGCCAAATTTTCCCTAGAGGGCAAAATCACCCACAGATGATAACCACAACTATTGATGAAGCGTATGCATTTTAAAAAAAAAAAGATAGTTCATCAGGGAAATATTCACTTAGTGTCTCATTTAGAAAAAATAACTCCCAAATAGCAGAATAGGTCTCCATTGTATTTAAATAAGTATATATCCATATTTCCTCAGTCATCAAGTGCAATGATAGTAAAAGTGGTCTTCTTATGATTAGACAACATCACCCTTCAATTTCAAAGATTTTTAGCTTGTTGGAGCAAATTACAGCAATCAGTCTGGAATGTTTGATTGTCCACTAAAAATAAAAAGTCTCTACATATGTCACCAATTTTATCGCTCATATCACCACAGCCCAATTCGGGGGAAATAACTGATATTTTAGTTCCTTACCCTGCAACTTCCTGAGCTGCATGGAAAGTGGCTTTCCACTGGGAAGAGGACTGGGAGCAAGGGTGACGGGCATGGTCTCCCTCCCTCCCGGTCTTCCAGGGTTTAACGTTCCCAGCCAGACCTCCTGGTCCCTGATTCCTATGAAAACAAAATTCCTTCCCAGGATTTATTGGAATTTATTTGATGAGTCCCAAAACTCATCAAGATACACTCTTATGACTATTGAGGACCTAGAAGGCATCTGTGCAGCTTACCAAGACCTAATAATTGCCTGCATTTTAAAGAGTCTTTATTTATGGGAGAATGACCCTCGTCATGGGAGTTTTAATATGTTTACTAGAGTCCGTCAACAGGGAAGGTTCTCTGGGTAGTACCCAGCTTGATGGAACCAATGGCAGAAGACCAGTTAATAAAACCAACACATTCCAATTGTTTGATATAAGAGGTTGTTGAGAGTGTGACTTTTTTTTTTAAGGCCATTTAATTACATACCCTGATGTCTTCACTCAGCCATTCTCTAAAATATATTTTCCCAATTTCAGCATATACCCCTTCTCTACTCTCAATTAGCTATTGCATTGGGCCTTTTCTTCCAAGCCCCATAAGTAATAGTAACTTAATTTTCCAAACCATAAATCAGGTAGACTTATGCTCCATAGCATATGTTCCATTTGTTTTTAATCAGGGGCAGCCTGGTACTCAGAGGTCGGAAGCTTTAATTCAGAGGGCTCCAATGCCTTTTGGAGGGAGAAACCTTTTGCTCTCTAGAATTCCCTTTGTGAATGTTTAAGTATCCTTTTGGCAAAAGTCAGAATATATATGGTATTTGCATATAGACCCCTTTAATTCACTGACCTAGATTAAAAGAAACATTCATTTAACAACATTCCTATACTTATGTATTCTCCTGATTTTTAATGTCATACTTTCAAAAGAAATGTAGTTGCAATAAAAAGAAACCCACAGGAAGGAGTTAAGAGATGTTATATTTCTAGAAATCATTTCCATGAAATAGTTATAATAGGTAGGGATATCATTGGGATAGTATAGGTTTGATATTATCTTGAGAAAGAAAAAAGAACTGTATCAAATCTCTTAACATTTGTGGGCGCCTGGGTGGCTCAGTGGGTTAAAGCCTCTGCTTTCGGCTCAGGTCATGATCCCAGGGTCCTGGGATCGAGGCCCGCATCAGGCTCCCTGCTCAGCGGGGAGCCTGCTTCCCCTTCTCTCTCTCTGCCTGCCTCTCTGCCTCCTTGTGATCTCTCTCCCTCTGTGAAATAAATAAATAAAATCTTTAAAAAAAAAAAATCTCTTAACATTTGTAAAGTCTTGGAGTTCCTTGCACACCATTTTATGACTGAAAAGGATCTTAGACATAACTTTCTATAACTTCCTTATTTCCTATATGAAGGAAGAGGAAGGTAATGCCCAGAGAAGTTTTAAACCTAGATGATAGTCATAAGCCTATCAGTGCAGAGCTTGGATTAGAACTCAGTGGGTCACAGGGGAAGGCAGGGAAAACTGAATGGGAAGAAATCAGAGAAGGAGACAGACCGTGAGAGACCTGTGACTCTGGAAAACAAACTGAGGGTTGCTGGAGGGGAGGTGGGAGGGGGGATTGGGTAACAGGGTGATGGGGATCAAGGCGGGCATGTGATGTGATAAGCACTGGTGTTATATGCAACTGATGAATAACTGAGGTCTGCATTTGAAACTAATGATGTACTACTATATGTTGACTAATTGAATTTAAATTAAAAAAAAAAAAGAACTCAGTTAGTATAGGTCTTTTGGCATTGAATCTAAAACAAAACCCAGGGGTGCTTGGGTGGCTCAGTCAGTGAAGCACCTGACCCGTGACTCTGGCTCAGGTCATGATTTCAGGGTCATGAGATGGAGCCCCACATTGGGCTCCGAGTTCAGCACAGAGTCTGCTTGGGATCCTTTTCCCCTTCCTCTCCTTCCCTCTCTGCTCCTCCTCCTGCTCTCTCTCTCTTTCTCTCTCTCTCTCTCAGTAAAAATAAATAAATAAATAAAATCTTTAAAAATAAATAAAACCCAGTAAGTACTTCATCATTCAGATGGTCAATCCATCTACTATAAAACATCCAAATATTTAGAAGTTTTTAAATTACTTACCAGCCTTCAGTATTCTGTCCAGGTATGTTATATTAAAATCTTAGAATGTCCAAAATCAAGAATCCATATCTGCCCAAAGATTTCACAGCGGCAATTGCTCCTAATAGTGAAAAAAAAAAAAATTAAGAGTCCACCTAAACATCTTACAGCCAAAAAGGATAGCTAAAAAATTCAGGATATACCTGGTCTCTGGAATCCAAAGGAGTAATCGGAAAGGCAAAATGAAAAACAAAAACTCATGCCAAACAAATACAGGCAGACCTGACTCCAAAAGACCTTCAGGGCATATTTTTCAGTAAAACAGATGCAAGTTGCATGTATATATCCAAAGACGATATAAAGTGTTGGATTTTATGTGTATTTGTATATTAGGCTTTGTATAAATTGTGTCACTCTTCATATGTATGTGAACCCACAGAATTATGTGTACATTAGCCACTGTTTTACATTATTCATAGCAAACATGGTTTCCATTAGTTTCACTGTATGAACCATTTGTTCATTTATTAATTCATTTTTTCATCAGATATTTATCAAATATTTATTGAACACTTTTTATATGCCATGTCTTATATTAGGATCCCCAATGTGGTCTGTATTCTCCTTGAGTTTATTTTATATTACAGGAGCCAAACTATTGAGTTATGATGTCAGCAGTTTATAACAGGATGCATATTATAAAACAGGTATGCAGGATGGAAGATAAAACCAAAGTAGAAGCAGAAGTAGTTCTATCAAAGGGCTTTAAGACCTTGCAGAGCCTAAGACGGAATGGGTCAGTCTTTGG
Source organism: Ailurus styani (assembly GCA_002007465.1). Classification (NCBI taxonomy): domain Eukaryota; kingdom Metazoa; phylum Chordata; class Mammalia; order Carnivora; family Ailuridae; genus Ailurus; species Ailurus styani. The sequence continues at coordinate 2,533,652 of LNAC01000098.1, read as the reverse complement.
AGGAGCAGCACTTTGCGAATACAAGAAGCAGGAGAAGAACATTCCAGAAGGGGTAATAGTGGAACATGGACATGGATGTACACAGCATGGCTGGGAAAGTAAATATCCCAATGTGTGAGAAGGGCAGATGTTAAAAATTCTGCATTTTATGCCACAGAGAGAGCCACTAAAGATAAGAAATATTCTTAGAGGTTTATTTTCAGAAAGATAACCCGAGAACTTGGAAGACAGAGCGATCGGAGGGAAGCACAACACTGGCAAAGATGTGTAAGAATCCAGATGGGAGATACTGAAAGGGTCACGGAATCGGACAAGAGGGAAGTGATGTGAGAGTTATGTCAAAGTTTTCATGATCAGCTTGAAAAATGTTGCCCTTTAATTTGGGGGCAGGTTTTTTTTTTTTTTAAGATTTTATTTATTTATCTGACAGAGAGAGAGAGAGAAAGAGAGAGAGAGCACACAAGCAGGGGGAGCAGCAGAGGGAGAGGGAGAAGCAGGCTCCCTGCTGAGCACAGACACCCCCCCCGCCCCACCCCTCCAACGCCAGGCTTGATCCCTCCCAGGACCCCGAGATCATGACCTGAGCTGAAGGCAGATGCTTAACCGACTGAGCCACCCAGGCGCCCCTGGGGACAGTTTTCAAGCTATTTCTCAATTTCGTTTTTGAGTCTATTCAGTCCTTTTCCCATTTTTGTCCCGGTTTCCCTGAAGGCTCTGGCATCCAGTAGATGAAAGAAAGAATGGACATTGGGTGGCCCAGAAGCCTCTTTTGGGTGGCTAACGGTTTCACAGGCCTCGGTCTAAAAGATACAGCCGTAGCGACTGGCGTATGGGCGGCCAACGCCCGGCGTGGAGAAGTGGCCGCTCCAGGAAGACTCTTCCAGATGTCCTGGGGAGCCCAGTGGTCTCTAATCCCACCGTGCAGGGAATACACTGCCACAAACAGATGCCTTCAGCCGCAGGATGGGGACTCCTGTAATTGGTTACGTTTGGCATGCAAAGTCTCACCGCAAGTTGGCAGAGGCCCGTCACACACAGAGAAAGACGTGTCTGTGGGCATGACCTTCTCCAGAGCCTCGGTTTCAAAGCGGGTGGTGGCGACTCGGGTGGAGGAGCTGGACTAGAGCTCAGAAGGCACCAGAGGGAGCCCTGAAAGGGGCTGAGGTTGGGCTTGTATTAACACCCCTGGCTTGGGCTATTTTGGCTACTTTGCGAAACCTCAGAAGGGTGAATTATAAGGCTGGAAACGTTATAAGAAAAGACCTCCTGGGGACACAGCGTCCTGCTCACCCAGACGCGTGGACCCTGATCTTTATGTTCTGAATCTCCTTTCCACGGCCCCAATTTCGGGTCGACGCAGTGCCAGAACGAGGAGAAAAACATCAAAATCAAGCTCTTCTTTGTTCATGCATTGAGAACCAGCTACATTTCTTCCAACGTCTTTGTGAAGTTAAAGAGGAAAAAAATTACAAAAGAAAGGTCCGTAATTGACTTTTGTTTTTGTTTTCAATCCCAATCACCTCACTCCCCTCGGGCTGTCATCCTCTGCAAAGGAAGAGGGGGCAGCACTTACATAAAAGGCAGACAGAGCGGAGTGAGTCTGTGCGACGTCTCCAGGGGGACACGTCGCCCGTGTACACGGGTTTGGCTCAGCCTTTGACCCCCACCTGGGGATAACCCCAGCTCGGGCTGAGCTGGCCACCGGGAGACACTGCTCGCCGGCAGAAAAGCCCTCACCTAGAACTCACTTTTCCACTTCTTCCTTGATCCTCTGAGATCCCACATGCTGAGACACAACCTACTTAACTTTTTTTTTCTTTTTCCTCTTTATTACTTCCACTTTTTACCCTTCTGTCTTTTGCTTTCTGTGACCTTCCAATTTCCTGCCCCACCCCCTCGGGCTCAGACTGGAGACACGGAAAGGGTAAGGATTATGACTAGTTCACTGGATATCCTCTGTTTACCGATGTGTGGATTGTTTCTAAGATTTTATTTATTTGGCGGAGAGAGAGCACAAGGAGGCAGAGAGGCAGGCAGAGGGAGAGGGGGATGCAGGCTGCTTGCCAGGCTCCATCCCGGGACCCGGGGATTGTGATCTGAGTGGAAGCCAGCTGCTTAACCGACTGAGCCACCCAGATACCCCCTCCCCTATGTGTGGATTTTATTTTTATTTATTTATTTTTTTAGATTTTATTTATTTATTTGATAGAGAGAGAGAGAGATCACAAGTAGGCAGAGAGGCAGGCAGAGAGAGAGGAGAGAGGAGGAAGCAGGCTCCCTGCTGAGCAGAGAGCCTGATGCAGGACTCGATCCCAGGACCCTGAGATCACGACCTGAGCCGAAGGCAGAGGCTTTAACCCACTGAGCCACCCAGGCGCCCCCATGTATGGATTTTAAAGAGAATATGTGAGTGAAAGAGAAGGTGTGTGTGTGAGGGAGCGAGAGCAAGAAACAGAACATAACAGTGTGAGTACATGTGAGGGTGACCTTAGGTGACAAACAAAATACGCTATAGGAAGGAAAACAACACAAAACACAGACGGACCTGACTGTTGGCAGTTCTGCCTTCCAGGCTGCTCCTATAACTGTACTGGGGAGATGGCCCATCATATGAACTCTTCTTTACTTACCGAGGCTGGCGTGGGAAGCTTGGTCTGCCTAAGAATTTGATCCTGAGACAAAGTAAAACCGTTTTTGTCTCCTAGAGCGACTTGAGATTTGGGCTAGCCAACGGTGGGCCCGGAACCTTTGAGGGCGTGGATGGAGGGCTGCATTGTAGTTGTGAAGAAACAAATCAACGTGGGGAGGAGGAAACTGGAGGCTGGCCGCAAGAGAAAGGAGGAAGTACAAAACAGGGCGGACAAAGAGACAGCCATTGAGAAATTCCCTGATAAGGGATCAGCCAATGGACTTCTCATGCAAAGACCTGCTCAATTGGTTCCCGTGAGATCTTGCAATGGAATGACCTTGTTCCATTGTTTGACTTCAAACTTCCTTATGTGTTCATTACTCAGAACTGGCTTAAGGTGGTGGTTTTGGGGGACGGTCAAGGCAAGGGGGATGTGTTTTCGGGGCTTCTATTGGGTGGGGAAAAGAGAACACTCCCATGAGACATACATGAAAAAAAGGAAAGTTCAGTAAGAACAGGAACGTGGAGAAAGCAGTGACCAGAGAAGCCTAAGTTCCTCTAGAGAAGTCACCCATGTAAGCCGAGAAGTCACCCATGTAAGCCGAGAGGTCTTTGCCTTCCTCATGAGACAGAGGATAAAGGCAACTTATGCAGGTATTCATTGAAAGGCTGTCCTTACCACACTCAAGGACTTGGGAGGTTTTGGTGTGTAAGGCATAAGTTACACACACACACACACACACACACACTCTCTCTCCACACTCCCTAGCCTGTCTATCTGATATTGCTGGGGAGTCTTGTAAACTGTTGGCAAATACATCAATTCTTTGCTGGTCCTCAGCTGAAGTGCTGGTCTACACAGAGCTTGCAGAATCGAGAGGCACGGGACAGAGGCTGCAGGCACCTGTGACGTCAGATTCAGGCTTGCATTGGACCACGACAAATGTCACCTCTGTCCCTGGCATCTGAGTAAGACATGTCTCTTCCAACAGGATTCCCAAGGCAGTTCTCACTGCTTTGGCGTCCACATTCTTGATGAGTGCCTCAGCGCCCTCGAAGTCTATTTAATCAGAATACCCCTCCAGTGCTCTTCCAATGGTAGAATTCCTCTAACGATTTTTGGTGCTTGACCAACAGGAGAGCAGAGGTCAAACTGTTTCTCTAGTTTCCCTACATAACTTTCCCCTAAAATAGAAAATGAAAAAGTGAAGGAGAATTCACTAAAGATAAGCCATCAGGGTCCCTATGCCCAGTCCCAGGTCCCTAACCGCTCACGTGTCCGGACCTAACAGGGAGCTGACGTTTGCGTTTGTGGTAGTGACCTGAGGTGAGGAGTAACTACATTTATCTCTGTGTTCACTCTGTCCTGTTGTCTTCTCGCCTCTTCCTAGAAAGTGCTCATATTCCTACATCCTTTGAAATGGAAAAGTGGAGAGAAAATAACATTCTCCTGTTTATTGCGACCCATTAGGAGATGGGGTGCTGAGCTTTCTGCAAGGTCCTGAATGGATGAAAAGGACCCAGAACATATGGAAAATATGGAGAATAGGGTATAAGTCATAAAAATAAAAATAAAATAAATAAAATAAATTGGGAATGCCAGTTTCTGGTAATGATTTGTTTTCACAGTAACTGAGAACTCCCTTAAACCTGCGATTAATCACACATTTATGGTGAGGCTAAGCGGGGAGAATTAGGGGCTCGGATTATTAGTGCAGCTGCTTTTCATTGATGAGATCTGAGTTCAAATCTCAACCAATGTTACAAATGAAAATGTCATTTTGAAAGTTAATTAGCTCCATGCAATAAATGCTGACTACTTGATTGATGTACCTAAAAAATCACTACCCAGGAAAAAAAAATTATATATATGGCCCGTTAGGGGAGTCAAGCCAGTCAAAAAGTCAGACATTATTTAAACAATTTGCTTTTCTTAATAGTCCAACCACCTGCAAGTAAATAGAATTTATTAAAAGAAGGTGGAGTTTCTAGTAGTCAGAGCATGTGAAAGAATGTCTGAATTTTAGAAGTAGAAAAAAAAAAGTCTTTAAAAGCCATCTAATCTAATCCTTGCTTTTTTTTTTTTTCAATAGATGAGGGAGTAGAAGCTCGGGAGGTTAAGTGACTTGATTAAGTCACACAGTTAACTAGTGGGGGACCCAGCGGCGGGTTCCAGGTGTCCTGGCCATTACACATGTTTGCTGGGTCACTCCGGGGACTCCTAGCTTGGCTCTCCCCTCACTGCTCTGACCCTTCGTTTCTCCCCAAGGCTCGTCTACAGGGCTTTGTCTGTGGTGCATTCTGTGCTTCAGAAGGTTCCGTCTTCTATGGAAAGATCTCGAAACTTTTGTTCTCCATACTTTTTTTTTTTTAATAAAAATCTCGTATTGGTGCATCTGTCCCTGCTTGCACAGGTGGAGGTGAATCAACACATGATCCTTTTACCCTAGGTGTTCCCAAATGCAATTCACAGTGACTTTGACCCAGATGAGAGAAGTGTGAAGTGTTACATTTAGTAAGAGAGCAGACAGATATTCTGCCTAAGTCAGTATTCTATAAAAGAGTCCCGTCTAGGCTAGTGAGACATGAAGAAGTCAGGAAGAAGTCCTCAGTCCCTCTGGTTACGTGTTTACAATTTGAGCTGCTCCTGATCTTGAAACAATGCCTCTGATGTGGCATTTCATTTGGTGGCAAGGTGACTTCACTAGGTCTATTAAAGGCGACACTGGTTGGGGCTGAGGGAGCAAAGAGGAGCCCTATGGGGGAAGCTGGTATCATGTCAGAGAGTACATACATCATCAGGAACCCAGTGCTCATAGAAATATGGTCACTAATGGACATTTTGGTGAGGTCTGCAATGGAAATGAAGAACTTGTTCTTGAAAACTGGGAGAGAGGAGATCCTTGTCACAAAGGGGCAAAGACCTTGGTGTCTTTGTGTCGTAGTGTTCTGTGGAAGGTAGAACTTGCAAGCGATGAAATTGGGTATTTAGCTAAAGAGATTTCTAAGAAAAATGTTGAAGGCATGGCTTGGTTTTTCCTTACCCCTTAGAGCGAAATGTGAGAGGAGAAAGAAAAATTGAAGGGCGTTGTTAAGCAAAAAGGAATCAGAACTTGAGGATTTGGAGACTGCTCAGTGTGCTCATATTGCAAAAATGAGAATGCATGTTCTGAAGAGAACACGAGGTCTCCTCTCCGGAGATGTTAGGGTAGAATCGGTTTCCTTCCTCATTCTGGTTGTTGGGAGAATAGAGTGCTGTAAGACGGGGGTCCCTATGTTCTTACTGGTTGTCAGCTTCTGGAGGCCACCCTTATTTGGGCCTCTACTGGCCTCCCCATCTTTAGCTCCTGCAATGGTGACAGTCTCTCTCAGGCTTGGAATCTTTCTTGACTTTTCTCCCATTGTCTCATCTCTGACTTTTCCACTTTTGTCTTCCACTTTTATGTAGTGTAACACTGGTTTTGGATGTTAAAGTAAGAACATTTTTGGGGAGCTGTTATTTTGCCTACCACAAAGATGGATGTCTATTAAAATTTTACTCTTTATGTTTACTAGTTATTTATAAAATATTTAATGTTATATGTAGTTCTGCTTAATTACATATTACTGATAACTATGAACATCACTCCAGAAAAGATGCATGGTCAGAGGGAATAAAATAGGTTTTAAAATTTTAAGTTAAATTTTGTTGTGGATAAAAAAATGATCAAATCAGAAAACGATCAGTGAAACTGTGGAAGTATAAAATATATTTCATTAGGATAAAGATATAGGAAGGAAGGGAGATAAAAATATAAATTCGGGCGCCTGGGTGGCTCAGTAGGTTAAAGCCTCTGCCTTCGGCTCAGGTCATGATCTCAGCGTCCTGGGATCGAGGCCCGCATCGGGCTCTCTGCTCAGCAGGGAGCCTGCTTCCTCCTCTCCCTCTGCCTGCCTCTCTGCCTGCTTGTGATCTCTCTCTCTATCTCTCTGTCAAATAAATAAATAAAATCTTTAAAAAAAAATAAATTCAAAAAGAAATGAAACTAAGTACAGTTTTCAAATCTTAAAGAAGAGCCTATTTTTTTTAAAAGTGAATGATCGTGGATGTCAAATAATTCTTAGATTTAGATTGCACTGAAAAAAATGTAGACGAGTGATATAGTTTTAGTTTTAGATATGAATATTTATAACATTGCAACTCTTTAGAGTTAAGAGTAAATATTAACTTGAAAAATGAAAGAGTTTGTGGGGCGCCTGGGTGGCTCAGTTGGTTGAGCATCTGACTCTTGGTTTCAGCGAGCGTCATGATCTCAGGGTCATGAGATGGAACCCACCATTGGCCTCGACGTTCAGAACAGAGTCTGCTTGAGTTTCTCTCTCCCTCTGCCCCTTGTGCTTATGCGCTCTCTCTCTAAAATAAAAAACGAATCTTTAAAAGAAATATGAAAGTGTTTGTAATTTTAGAAATCTATTTCACTGGTAAATGAAAAAAGAATTGCATAATTACTGCCATACAGTACATATTTGCTTTTATCTTCACTCACACTTAATGAAATTTCATTAAAACTTCAAAATGTTAAGATATTTTTCTGATCTAATGGGCAAATAATATGTACGGTTGATTTAATTTATATTTCTTCTTTTGTTAATTATCTGATCATATGCTTTATCTACTTTTGTTAGCCTCTTCCTTGTTTAATTATAGATGCTCTTTATGTGTTTCTTTTCATGTTACTTGTTAAATTTTTCCAGTATGTTCTTGTTTTAAAACTTTGGTTTTTAGCTTTAATTTTTAAAAAAACTTCAATGTATTCAAATACATCTATATTTTCTGATAAAGCTTTTCCTTTGTGTTTCTGGTTTACAAAGAATTTTCTAATCTTAAGGTAGCATCTTAACACTTCCTCTTTTTTACATTAAGGCACTTAATACTTGTACATTATACGTTCAGATTGTGAGAAAGATTTAACTTTATTTTGTATCTCTAATGACTAACCAGTTACCACAACCATTTTATCAATAATCAATCTCTTCCCCACTGTTTAAAATGTTCCAAATACTATGTACATGTTGATATTCAAATGTACATCTGGTTCAAGTCTCTTTCCAGAGGTCCAGACATTTATAGCCAAATATTTTTTAAATATCCCCTCCTGGATGTTTCTAGAACCTTTGGAATAAATGTGTCTAAACACTACAACTGATCATAATTCTAAAGACCACCTAACTTTAGTCACGTTGGGAAAGTTTCTGCTAAACACTAAAGGGGTAATTTCAGATAATCCCCTCAAGGTGGATTCTATTACTGTCACCTCTATTTTTTGAATGGAAAAGCCAAAATTATGAAAGTTTAAAGATTTACCCAAAGGGATCAAGATGGGTTTGAACCTGGGCAGTCAGTGCCAAGGTGGATTCTCCCATCAACAGTACTATGCCTGCTTTTCCCTGGGAATGTGCCGCCCTCCAGGGTCCACCCACACCATGTTCAGTATCTCAGACAATGGCACCACTACCCAATCACCCCAAACAATGGCTAGCTTTGCAGAGTCTACCTCCCAAATATCTCTCAATGTCTTCATTTCTCTCAAACTCTGCTATTCAGAACCCTGGATTGCTTTTTACTGTCCTTGTGATATAATCTAATCCCTACAGGAACCGATTCTGCTCTGTGAGAGGAAGGAAGGACGGAAGGAAGGAAGGAAGGATGGAAGGAAGGAAGGATGGAAAGAAGGAAGGTAGGAAGGAAGGAAGGACTGAAGGAAGGAAGGAAGGAAGGGAGGGAGGAAGTAAAGGAGGGAGGAAGGGAGGAGGAAGAATGTTAAATTTTATCAAATATCTTTTAGGTATTTTTCAAGACTACTTTTTAGCTTGTTTTTTTTGTGCTATGGATTTGAACACATTAACAACCTAATCTTAAGCCATCTTTATGATTTTAGGATAAAACTCTTACTGTTACATATACATTTTAAAACAGCATCATTCTTAGCCGTGCATATTTTTCTAGCCTAAATTTTCATTTAGGTAGTGAGTCTATGCCTGTCTTGAAACTCTTGGAAGGAAAGCATGAACTTCCCTTATAGCCAAAACTTGTCTCTTTTGAATCCACTTCCTATATATAAAAACACATCCTCACCCCCAACTCGAATGTTTGACCCCAATTTATTTCTCCATAAACCACATTCTATTATATTTAAATTTCTCAAATTTTGCATTTGAATTAAAGTCTGTTCTTTCAATGATAATTGTTAACATTCTTTTTTTAAAAGTTGTTTCAGATCCCATAAAGACTTACTGAGAACTAATTATTTTCCAGGTTCTGTACTAAACATTTTCATTTATAATGTCTAATCCAAGTTATGGGACTTTAAATTCCTGTGGAAAGTGTTTGCTTTAACTGGGAAGGTGTTTTCCCTTCTAGAGAAATATCACCTCCCCCGGTTTCCACATGCTCAAAAGTAGACATGAGAGTGAGATGTGTTTTTATATCTTGAGGTGTTGCTAGCAACAGTTCTCCTTTGAAAATAATGCACTGAGCAGCTTCAAGGGCAGTTAGGACAATCCCTGGAGTGTGTACCTTGCAAGGAGAAATTGGGCTGTGCTTAAAAGAAAGCAGGCTGGTGATTCAAATGGAAATTCAAAGTAAATCCGCAGTACTTGAAACTGTATATTTCTACACTATAAATGCTCTCTACTATCAGGCAAATTGTCTAGATCACTTGTCTCCCTCATTCAAATTCCTGATCAAGACACATTTCCTGAATAATTTCTTTCTACTCAGTTTACTCCCATAGCGTTAAGTATCATTAGGTCCACTAGCTTAGAAATTAATCTGTCCAATCTTAAGTACATCTCAAATCTACCCAGCCCCTCTGCATTCCCAGTGCCACTGCATTAGTTCAGGCCTGCCTCATTTTTCCCTTGGATTATTGTAATTGCCTCTATTCTGCCTTAACTGCCTGAAGTCTCGTCCCTTTCCCTGTACCCCTTACAATTTATTTTCTGCATTGCCTGAGTAATCTTTCTTAAATGCATGCCTGAGCATGTCATTCCCTGCTTAAAATCCTTCAATTACACTCAATTGCATTCATAATACAATCCAAGCTCTATGACAACAGCCACGTTAAATCCGCTCTGGAGTAAGGTGGGGGTGTAAATACAAACAGGGGTGCACATTCCCATGAATTCCTTAGCAGGGCATATAAGAAAGATGCGATGAGGCATCCTGGCGTCTCCCTCTCTGGCCTTCACCCTTCCACCTCTCACTCATTACACCCTCCGGATGGCCCCATCGGCCTCCATGCTTGTGAGTGCATTATACTGCTCCTCCCTCTGCACAGAATTCACCCTTCTCAAGATCTGCGAGAGCCCTCATCTTTTAAGCCTTGCTCCCCAGTAAGGCAGTGGGCAGCGGGGAGCCTTCCTTCGAAGTGGATTTGAAGCCTCTTCTAGATTCATCCAGCATTCAAGCACTTCTCCCATATTGTTCTCTTTGGTTTACTTGTCAATCGATTGCCAGACTATGAATTCATTCAGAGTGAGAACTAGTGTAGCATTTGGCACTTGATAGGTAGAGTATAATGATTTATAAGAAATATCTATCTGGTCATTCAGATGACCAGAATGCATTTCTCCAGTATATTTGGTCTTCACCCACAGTCCCTGAAAGTGTTTCAGAACCATAAAGGTGAAATGGGTGTATTATTAGTGAAGGTGACTTCAGAACCCCATGCAAGGGCAGGGGACTGCCAGGAGGACCAATCATATGATTAGAAGGTTGGAACTCTCAGTCTCATACCCTTGACCTCTAGGAAGGGAAAAGGGGCTGGAGATTGAATCAGCCATTGGCCAGTGACTCAGTCAGTAATGAAGCCTTCATAAAAAGGATAAGAGGACAGTTCTTTGGTCCTTTTTCAGAGAAGGTCCATGCCTGAAGAACCAGAATGCTTCCACGTGCTACTGAGCTGGGCTTCAAGCTCCATGAAGACAGACTCTCTTTTGTTCGGGACCTCTCCCTGTGTATCTTTCTATCTGTTGATAGAGAGATTTGCATCCTCTATCATATCTTTTAATAAACTGGTTAACCTAAGTGTTTCCCTGAGTTCTGTGAGCTACCCTAGAAAATTAATTGAACCTGAGGAGAAGGTCACTGGAACCTCCAATCTGTAGCCCTGTTGGTCAGAAGCACAGGTAACAGACTGGGTCTTGGGACTGGAGTCTGAAGTGGGGTTGGGGGACAATCTTGTAGGGCTGAACTATTAACCCCTGGAATCTGATGCTATCTCTGGATAGGTAGAGTCAGAATTGAGCTGAATTCTTGAACACTGGTGTCCAAGAATGCTCGATGCTGTGGGTGAGAAAACCCCAAACCCCCTCAAGAAATAAGTTGGTATTGGGTCAGGAATCCCTGAAAGAGTAGGCATCCTGACTCAGAAGTATAGTTATATTTGTTTTGAAATGCTTTATTGTGTTTTCCACTCTGAGGCTCCTCTACCTACGATAAAACATATGCTATCATACATGAAACCAAGGAAACCCAACTGGCCCAACCCAGACTTCCAATATAGGAATACTTTCTCTGAAACATGAGCTGGTGGTCATCCAGCACCTGCCTGACACCATGACCTAAAGCTACTGCACTTCGCCATTCTCAAAGGGACCACAGTGATTTTTCACTGATTTCACTCAGTCACTTCTTAGGAGTAGTTTGGAGAAGGGTCACCTTGGGCTTTTGTTCCTCTGAGAGTACTAACTGTGGACTTTTCCCTGCGTCAGGTAATTTATAGAATTGTGAAATAGATCAAATGGGTCTTGGGCAACTGCTTATTTCCCATTCTTATTTTCCGGATGTGCTTCTTCTCCCAAGATCACCAGTACCCTGATCTGCCCTGATTTCCTTCCTCCCACTTGGCTCCATTCCATTTGGCTGTGCATACGGTTTATATTTTCACCTTCTTATATAAATATCTTTGGGACTTTTGTTCTCTTGCGAACACTTAGAATAGGAAAATTCATAGTAAGTGGTTGATGACTAATAATTATTTAATTATCTGTCCAGATGTTCTTTACATATTAGTTGATTTTTCTACTTGAACCCAAAGAAGTAAATTTGCAATGATGGAATTTCAGACATCACCAATGGATTGTGGGGATTTGATAGGTGTTAGGGTTATGATTATTCTTATCATCCTTACAAAACAAGCCATCTGGGTTTCCACCTATTCTGTGTAAACTTTCACTTGTTACATAGCGTTAATTTGTTATGCAGTAGAAACAATTGAAACTAGAATGAGAGCTTCGAAGACAACAAGCTCAGGCCTGATTCAAACTTGTGGTCACATGCAAGGGATTTAACAGAAAAGTGCTTGGGGAGTAAGGACACTCGGGCAGCTGCTTCCTGCTGGATGGTAGGTGCTAACCAGTTGTCAGAGGATCCTCCCAGAATCTAGCTTGAGGACACCTGTGACACTCACCTACAGAAGGAAAAGGAACCATCGCTTCTCGGCCTTTTGGCTAAGATCAAGTGCAGAAGGAAAAGGAACCATATATAATCAAGAGGCTAGTAAAGGTCTCTGAAGAGTTTCTGAGTTTTGCACATCTGTTGATTCTGGCAGTAAAACTCATCCTGGGGACAAGTTTTAAATTTTGCTTTTATCAGATGTTTTACAGTCTGTTCCTTCCATTCTCAAGAATTCTTCACTGTAGCTGGTTGTGATGTGATTTTCCACACTGATAGGAGCTCTGGCAAAGCTTCCTCTCTACTTCTTTTGGCTGCCAAGCCCCTGAGGGCTCAACTACATCCTATTGTCTTTCTTCCCTGGAATGACTGAGGGAGAGGCTTCATAGAATCCTCTGGTTAGGTTGGGACAGCGAGACTCATTCCTGGGCCTTTGTTTCAGCTTGAAATACACCACAAATTAATTGGGCTGATGCAGGTAATTAAGACAGTCACTTGGATTGTGCGCCTTTCCTCTGAAAAATTTCTATACGTTGCCAGATCTAAGCTTGAAATGTTAATGCCAGATCTAAGTATTGAAATGTTAATGATCCATGCCCTTAAAAAAAAATGTTTCCCATGAATGGAAATTCATAACTAAAGAAAATGTTTAGACTGATTAGCGCTCAACACTGTAGTTTCATATATCGCTCTCAGTAATAATTAGCATAACATATCGCATCATTTACCATAACATATGTCACAAGTAATTCAATGCCAATATTTTGTGTAGATCCTTACTGTTACAGTGACAATGATTTTAGGTCTCTACTCTAAAATGATCCTGTACCAAGAAGGAAATATTCTGGGGTATTTTCAGAGCTGCAATCAGGGAAGACTAAACTTTGAGTAGAAACAAAGTTTGAGGAAACAGGATAACTTGAGTCTGTTAGAAAAGGAGACACCAGTAAATACAGCAGGATAATCAGGGTCCTCTGACATTCTCTTCTGGTGGTTACGATCCTTTAGAATTACCATGTTTGTGCTTATAAGTCTAATAAATCATGATATTATTTGTTTTACTAAGAAGGACCAATGGTATTTCTTCTCTTGGCCCTTCACTGGGCACAAGTCTCCTGCAGTTCTTAACTTTAATTCCTTTTTGATGCACATGCTTCATTTCTGATCCTAATTTTGATAGTTCTAATCATAAGCTGGTTGCCTGATCCTTACTCCTCATTGATCCCTTAGATTTAGAGGTGAGTTTGGGGGTGTATCCTACCCGATTGCGAATTCCCATCATAGTAGCTCAGGAGAGGACTGCAGTCTTCTTCCTCTGATGGATGAGTGTTCTTTAACTGTGCCCCAAAGCTTTCCCCTGTGTTTCTCTTAGAATTCAAATCACTCATGGTTGGAGAAGAGTATTCATGTGCATATTTAAAATAACCATTGTTGATTTACATATAAATGCTAAGTACAGTGATTTTTCTACTGAAGTTTTTTTATATTGTTTTTTTTTTTTGAGTTTGTTTTGAAGTTGATCAGTAGGTGGAAATGTTTGCAGTTAAACACTTAAAAAATAATTTTTTGAAGTTTTTTATTTATTTTTTTAGTAATCTCTATACCCAATGTGGGGCTTGAACTCACAACCCTAAAATCAAGAGTTGCATGCTCCACTGACCCTGCCAGCCAGGTGTCCCTAAACATTTAAAAAATAATTTGAGCTAAGCAGAATAAATCAGTGTTACCTGAAGGTAACAGTAATATTTGATAAATTTGATAATTTTCTATATTCATGTAAACATCACCCAAATCAATACATATAGAACATTTTTATCTACCCCAGAAAATTTTCTTTATGCACCCCCTTCCCAGCCAATCTTTCTCCAAATACTGATCTGATTTCTATATGTAGATTAATTTTGCTTATTTTAGAATTTCATATAAATAGACTCATGTAGCATATATTGTCTTGGGTCTTATTTCTTTCACCTAGCATAAGGATTTTGAGATCCATCCTTACTGTTGTTTGTGACAGTAGTTTGTTCATTTTAAATTGCTGAGTTTATTTCATTTATGAACATATAACTATTTATTTATTGTATTGTTTCCATTTTGGTCCTGTTATAAAGAAAGCTGCTATAAACATTCATGTATGAATCTTTTTTGTAGACTTACATTTTCACTTCTCTTGGATAAATATCTAGAAGTGGAATTCCTGGATCACTAATTAAGTATAAGGTTAAATTTACAAGAAACTTTCTGTCTGTTTTGCAAAGTGACTGGACACTCCCACCAGCCCTGTACGACAGTAGTAGTTGCTCCCAATCTTTGCAACACCTGCTACTGTCATTTTAAATTTTTATTGTCATATTGTCAAATTTTATTTGTCATATTTTAAATTTTAGTCATTCTAGTGGTTATGTGATAATATCCGTGAAATACTCCTTTATGGTTTTAATTTGTATTTCCGTGGTTTCTAATAAACACTTTTATATATGCTTATCGGTCATTCATGCTTCTTTTGTGAAGTGGCTCCTCAAATAACTTGCCCATTTTCAATTGGTGTGTGTGTCTTCTCATTGAGTTGTCAGTGTTCTTCACATATTTTGGATAAAACTCTTTCCCCAGATCTATGTAATGCAATTCTTTTCCTCCAGAGAGCTTTCCATAAGTTGTCTCATCTCCGTTCATTGTTCCTTGGTCAGCCTTGTGGCCTCTAACCGCACGTAGCCAAAGATGTGAGCAGACCCTTATGCAGATTTCTGAGACTCTTTCTGTCGTAGATCCCTCCTTTCTGGTATTCAGCAGCACAAATTCTAACCACCTCAGCCTCTCACAACTCTGATTTTTGTCTTTTTGGCTCAAGGAGACCCCTGGCTCCTGCTTTTCCTCCCTTCTTATGCCATGATTCCAAAATTGCCTCCAGGCAGAAAGCCTGGGTGATCATGAGGCTCACCTTATTTGTTTCCCTTCTTGCAGGGATCCGGGTCTTGTAATAACCTGTTGCTCAGTGTCTAAAGGCTGTTGTTTGACATATTTTGTCCACTTTCTAAGTTGTTTATTGCAGGAGGGCTAGTCCAGTACTAGTGATTCCTGCCTTCATAGCTGGAGGCAGGAACTTTAAGAAGTTACTTGGAAATACAAGAAAATAAAATAGAATAGTAATGGATGAAGGGATTTCAGAAAACGCAATTGAATGTAGCGTTAGTTTGTTAAAGATAGTTGACCAAGAGATTACTGAAAATTTTATATCTTATTTTTCTCACATTATAAGGAATGATTCAGCCTACTCTACTGAGTTATTAGTTTGTCATTGTGTTACCAACATATTTTGGTTTCGTAGCTGCTTACAAAGTTAAAAAAAAAATCCAAAACCCAAACAAACGTAAGCCCTACAACTGAGCTAACAAAATAACCATTTTGTCACTTGCTCTGTGATAACAACATTCCCTGGTTGAACATATTGCTTCCTACCCCTTGATGTACCTTTCTCTTTCCATTCTCCTACAGACCTACCTATACTGTATTCAGAAGCTGGAGTGTCAACAAGGACCAGATGTCTAATCATGAAAAAACAACTTTTTCTACTCGATGATGATAAGACTATAACCAGGTGAAGTAAAGTTGCCTCATATAATTCTCATAACAATTCTGAGACAGAAGTATGATTTTGTGACCTTGAACATCTTGTGGAATCATTTTACACATGAGCTTTCTTATGGGTAGAATGAGATAGTAAACAGAAAAGCAAAAGGGGAGCCCGGTTCATCAGATCCCAGTGTGAGCTGCTTGTGTGCAGTCTAGGAAGAATTCTCTGGAACTTCTGGCTAAACACTGTCTGAACATGCATTTGAATACAGGTAATATAACACACATGTGTTTCATTTATCTATTTATTTAAAGATTTTATTTATTTGTTTGACAGAGAGAGAGATTACAAGTAGGCAGAGAGGCAGGCAGAGAGAGAGGAGGAAGTAGGCTCCCTGCTGAGCAGAGAGCCCAATGTGGGGCTCGATCCCAGGACCCTGAGATCATGACTTGAGCCGAAGGCAGAGGCTTTAACCCACTGAGCCACCCAGGCGTCCCACACACATGTGTTTCTTTTAAAGTCCTGCTCACAGTAGGACGGTAAAATAATTTCAAAGGATGTTCCAGATAAAAAAAGGTAAGAAAGGCAAACACAATGAACAATAAATTTCTTTAAAAGTTAGGTTAAGGGGCACCTGGGTGGCTCAGTTGTTAAGTGTCTGCCTTCAGCTCGGGTCATGATTCCAGGGTCCTGGGATCGAGCCCCGCATCGGGTTCCCTGCTTAGCGAGAAGCCTGCTTCTCCCTCTCCCACTCCCCCTGCTTGTGTTCCCTCTCTCTGTGTGTGTCTTTCTGTCGAATAAATAAATAAATAAAATCTTTAAAAAATAAAAAAATAAAATAAAATAAAAGTTAGGTTAATAGAAAGTGGATGACCAGTTTGGTAAATGACAGAGAGTAGGGAGCTGGAAACCATACACCTGTAAATAAAGATATTAATAAAAAATGAGCTGATTTTTAAAATGTGCTAATAAGACACAGTAAATTTTGGGTACTTGGCACTAAGGGGGGCATTCAGCAAGGCAGGAGTGAAGGGTAATGTGTAAAAAACTAAAATCTGGCCCCGAACCTTCTCTTACCACATTCCTACCCCAATCCCAACAGGAGGCAGGGGGGCTTACTTTCTGGAGAACACTAAAGAGAAGTGAGAATCAAGAATAATGCTTATGTTATAGATGAAAAACATGGCACAAGAGAAGTTTCTGGACCTCTGCTGTGGCGACAAGTTCTCTGTAAATATATCCTGGCAGCAGATTTATTCTCGCAAAGCTGCTCAATCATCCAAAGATATGTTGAGGAGGAGAAATTATCAGAGAGATAATACAAGAAAATGTTCCGGGACAGTCATTTGAACAGTTAGGTCCTTTAGGGTCATGGTTTCGGGTTTTGTTAGGCAAGAACAAAGCAGCATGTGGTGTGGGGTGGATCCTGCTCTACTTACTCTACTTGAGGACACATGAAAGGTGAGGTTTTCCTTCCAGCTGGTGGGAAAATGAATTATTCTTGGCCCTAGGTGAGCTCTAGAAACTATTCCTTCTAACCCAGGTAGGTATTTCTTTTCTCAGCCTCAGGCAGTTTTCCCCAGTGTATACAATGATCAGGGAACGACTTTTAATCCCTGGAGCTCTCTGCTCCATACACTGCTATTCTCTGAAAGGCTCTGCTCTGTAAGCTCTAGCTACCTGGACAACCACTTCTGACTCCTCCACTCCAGCAGAATGCTAAGCTCCACCTGGCTACCCTTCCCTGCACGGTGCCTGGTCAGTAAGATGAGTAAACAAAGGACTCACCATGTTGTTTCCCTTCTCTTGGGGTTCACTGTCCTTCATTGACCGATGTCCAGTATCTTCAAAACCACTGCCTCGTGCATTTTTGTCCCACTTTTGAGAGCGTGTTTCAGGAGGGTATGGACCGTTTTACTCCATCTTGACCAGAAGTGGAACTCACATGGTAAAACTCTGGTAAAATTAAAATTACATAAAAAGTCATGGTCTTGGTCATTGTTAACAAATCCCCGTTTTCTCTCATATAGGTGATGCTCCCCGGTTTTTGTGGAAGAGCAACAATGTGGTATCTCCCAATAGTTTCAGCTAGAGGACAGTTTCCTCTTTCTTTTTTACACATGGCTACTTTTTTTTTTTAATTTATTTATTTATTTGACACAGAGAGAGAGAGATCACAAGTAGGTAGAGAAGCAGGCAGAGAGAGAGGAGGAAGCAGGCTCCCTGCTGAGCAGGGAGCCCGATGCGGGGCTTGATCCCAGGACCCTGAGATCATGACCAGAGCTGAAGGCAGAGGCTTTAACCCACTGAGCCACCCAGGTGCCCCCACATTGCTATTTTTGAAGGAATTACCATTCTCCTCTAAGTTCATCATATGATATCGAGGAGGAAGGTGACAGGGTTCCTCAGCATCTACCTGGATGATTTTCAGGTAAGTCATCTAACCTCTCTGATCCTTAATTTTCTTCTGTGGCATGAAGTCAATATTATCCACCTTGCAGCCATTATGAGGATTAACTAAGATATTTGTAAAGAAAACTAGCACAGAGCCTGATTCATAATAATTTTCATAAAATACTAGTTAATTTACTTTTAAGAATATCAATAAAGGCAATATAGTAATAGGTCTGTTGTCTTGCGCATGTCAAAACCTACTAGCTGTTTATGTGGTTGACATGTCTTAAAATTTTTCCTAGGGAATATAGTTGGCTCCTGAAGCACATTATGTTTTAGTAATCCATTTCTCACTAGCAACCAAGGCACATAACTTGGCACACAAAGATGGTAGACCAGCAATGAACAGATTAGTCTGCCCCAGTGATGCCTGCAGTGATCTGCCTGTCTGACAGACTCAGATCCAGGCCAGGGGCAAGGAAGGGCATTGCTTCCTGTGTCTCACAGGCCGAGGGCGAGCAGCTGGAGACACACATCCATGGCAGATCAGCTGCTTTAGCAGCTAATTAATGAGGGGGGCTATGCATGACATTTGGAAAGTTCCTAAGTGAGCAATGCTGTAGTGAGGAGCTGAATAACACCCTTACACTCTCTGTCACATTGCCTGTGCTCACTTCTCTTGGCCTGGCCCTAGCACACTGCATAAATCTACAGCTGCAGAAACCAAAATCTCATATAAAACTGAAGGATTTATTTTGAGGTATTGAAAGGTTTATAGCTGCAAAAGTTAAAATTTGCCGAATCGGCATTTGGAGGACTCTCCTGTGTGCCTCACCCCTTTTGGCTCTCCGACTGTGTTCTCTGAATTCCTGTCTCCACGGGGAGACAAGAGAGCCAGGGGAAAACAGTGACGTGGATGGAATCGTCCAGACTTCACCAACTCTTGGCCTTAGCGGCTTCACATTTCAACCTAAAGTAGTCCTTGAAAGCTGTCATTATGATGCTAAGACCCATACACAAGAAACACAAAACAATAATTCCATTCTGCTCTGGTGCCTGATTGCATTTTGGACTCCAGAAACTTCTGTCCGTTTTCACGACATATTTTAGAGTGCAGTGTTCAATTTTCAATGCCTACTTTCTTGCATCTTTACTGTCTGGTGGGAACCAGTCAGAAGCTGGCTTAGGTCTTCCGTCCTCTCGTAGAATAAAAATCTGAGTTATTGCTCCTGTATTTAATCCAGGATTCAGCATTTCCTCTTCTGGATTCTGTACATCCTCCCTAATGACTTCCTAGATTTCCGGCTCATGGTCTGGTTCATTTCTCGAGCAAAGAGGGGTAGGTCTTCAAGTCTTAGAATGCATGCAAATGGACCGGGTATCTAAATATTAAAATAATAAGAACTATATGTGTATGTGAAATGCCATTAAGACAGAAAGTTGAAGGAGTATGACACACTGGTAAGACTTATCTTGTACCAGTTCACCGACTTTTCCTATTAACCCAAGGGAAAGATCACTTACCTTAATCATTTCATCTGTAAAGGGTGGAATATCCAATCTGTAAATTCATAATGACACCTGCCCTATTTTCCAGGCATTTTTCAGAAAATCAGTGAAATAACATAAATAGCCTTGAAAGCTATACAGACTTTAAAAGTATCAAACGTCATGGCTGACTGGAACATCATTTCACTTGCTTGGCCTTCGCTGTTCTTCTCACCTTCTACCTACCTCCCCCCCAGATCATTAGCTGTCCCCTCTTCCTTTTCTCTGGCCCTCTCCCATCCATGACACGAGAAAGCATCCGTCTGTGAAGACTTTTGGAGTTCCCTTAACGAGTACTATCTGTCTTACATGTTTCTGCTCCGTTACAGCACTTCTCAGGGTCCCCTATTCACAGAAATAGTTCCCGAGGTGTGTTTGTGTTGGATCAGTCCTGACCCCAGAGTGCAATAGTAGCAGGACGTGACAAGTGGGAAAAAGGCCTTTAATCTGCAAATGAAAAGTCTAAAACTGGCCCCTGGCTGCCCCCTACTCTGGTGGTCTCTTCTGGGAATGGGCTCACTTTTTAGCTGGACTACAGCTACTTGGGCTCCTCTAGAGAGGGAGCCGCCATTGAGCTGTGCAGTTGCTGAGAAGTCGAGAAATCCCTGGCTGTTTTGTAGGCACACTCGCATCTGAACTCTGCAAGGGCTCGGTGTTTTCTGAAATCTCCCTTATCCTGTAAGAAGAGAAATCTCTTTTGCCTCTCTCTGCCCAATGCCAGGTCCAACAGCTGTAACTATTTCATTTTTAATTTGCTCCTTGCAGTCTTGTCTCTGCTTAATCCATTAAGACAACTTTGAATGTTCCCGGCTCATATATTTATAAGGGGGGAGAGGGGGTGGAGGGAAAAGACTTTGAAAAATGGTATCTAAACTGTAGCCAAATGTACTCAGAACTCTCCTAGGTTAAATTGCAAATAATTTTCTTTCAAACATCACAAACACTCTCTCTAACTTAACTCAACAAATTGGACAGAGGGGTTTCATTGCTCTCAGAAACATGATTCATTCTCTTTTTCTGTCTGTTCCTCCTTCTCTCTCTCTCTCTCCTCCCTTTCACTTTTCCTTCTAGAAAAGTTCTTCTGGTTGTGTTTCAGCCACATTGTATTATCTCTAGGTTTCCTTCCTGGAGCTTCCATGAATAATTTGCCTGTCTGGTGAGAGAGCCATTTTGGAGACCAGCCCCACCCTCAACTGAGCTGGGGGAGGGGAGGTGGGGGGGGGGAAGAAGGGCCGGCTGCTTTAAATCAATCAGTTGACACTAATCTAATGTCTAATTAGCTCTGGGTGGGCGTGTGCTTTGATTATAGGAAGTGCCTCAGGCAGTGGCTGGCGTTTGAAGGGCTGCTCCACACGTATCAATCATCCTTTGACAAGGAGAACTGGAATGAGAAAAAAAAAAAAACCAACAACAACAAAAAACCGAAGGGGGGCACGTTTCTCTCCGTCATCTGTTGATTATCTGTTTCCAGTGGTCCAAACCGATGCTTTGAAGCTCATCCGTTTGCTCTTAGCCAGGAGCGCCTGACCACAGAGGCAAGCTTTCTGAAGTCAGCTACAACCGCCAGTTGTGTCAGATAATTACTTCCTGTGTCACGGAATACCTGATCGTATCTAGTAACAGTGATGTGCTTTTTAAAAATCCTCTAGAGTAAATGCAGAAGCTCTACCTTTCTACATTCAGCTGAATCCAAAAATCGGAACAATTCATTCTTACACAATTGTTCCTGGATGGTTTACATTAAATGACGCGTGATTGACCAAGAGTGGCAAGATCTTTAAATGAAATTTTAAAAATCGCTTTTAAGGAAAATGGCATACCTATAATTATTTTCTGATTGTTTTATTTTCTTTTTTTCTGTACTTAAATTCACTCTTTTTGAGGGATAGGGGACTCGGAAACTTTCCTGGAAGTGGCCAGAGCACATTTAAACGCTGCTTTTGTTTCCGGTAGAGGGAGGAGACCAGACTCACTTTCATCCGCTCTTTGATGCGGCCCAACGTTACATGACGTTGATGAGGTCAGAATTAGTAAGGCAGTTAGAGTGCCTTCCAGTTTTTAAACAAAGAAAAACCCATCTAACTGAGGAGTCGATTTTATTCTCGTTCTTACTGATCACGAGATTGAAAGAGGTATTTGAAAATACTGTTTTTATTTCAGATCTATTTGAGTGGCTTTTCTGTGTGCTTTTATTTTTCTAATGATTCCAAGCTGCTGAATCTGTTGGGCCCAAGAAAGGGGAGTGACACAGAAGTGCTACTCCAAGAGAGTCACGTGCAAAGCCTGGTTAGAATACACTCTGAGGCTCTGTAGATGAACTGTCAGGTTTCAATCCTGGTTGTGCTACTTACCAGCTGTGTGACCTTGGGCAAGATACTTAACCTTGGTGAACCTCACCTGCAAAATGGAAATAATCACGATAGTGTCTACTTCACAGGGTGATTGTGAAAAATCAAATAATATGATGCATGTGGAGTGTTTAGCACATGGTAAGCACTCAATAAAATGTTAACTGTTATTGTTGGTGTACAGAAGTGAGTCTTTTCCCAACAATATTGGCTGAGTTTAGAAATCCACAAAAAGCATGGCTGTCTTTGGAGGCAGAGACTTGAAAAGGAAGATTTCCTGAAATGTTAGGTGAGGTGTAAGCGTGATACTTATACCACTGTCTTGTATATGGGCATTGTGGACTTACAGAAGTCCTGCATTCTTGGATGTAAAATAAAATACTTGTTAAAATTATGACCCACTTTGCTTTAAGGTATGCATTTCTTAAGAATTTTCATAAGGTTAAACTTTCTTATGATATGTGAAGAAATTCTGGTTTGACAACTATATTAGGAAATTCACATTGGAATGTTCACTGGAACATCCCTTGCTAACTTCAAGAAAATGTCCCTTCTCCCTCTCTCTCTCTTTAACACAACACAGAGTAAGGGAAAGACGATGTATGGGCTGTAAAAGGTACTAGTTCACTCTTTTACACTCTAGAGCTTAATGCTTTCAAATTTTGTCCCAAATTTGAAATAAACATGATATACACATGATTACATTGTACATTTTCCTTTTATGTTGTTACATTTTATCAACACGATACATTTTAGAAAACTTTGTGTTAATATGAAAACTAACACATTGTAGTAAAAATTATTCTTGTAAACTTTGTTTTTTCAAAAACAAGAAAACAAGAATATCATGAAGGTAATCAATTCTGATTTCTTTCCTCAAAGTATTTTGTGGGTAACCATAGACTCACCAGATGATCAAAAGTCAGATAAGGAAGTTGTCAGAAGCATAAACTCAGGTTAGGTATTTCCAGGTTTCTTCCTGAAAGATGGTTGAGGCTTCATTACTCTGGACAAATTGTGAGAAGAGTAGTTAAAGGTAATAGACAAACAAACAAACAAAAAACCAAAACAATTGCTATTCGTGTAAAACTGCACAGACATGCTATTTATATCATGACTTTCAATCACTTATAGTAACTTAAAAAGTAGAATAAGAGATTGCCAATAAAGGTCCTGTCCAATCATATCAATTTTAAGTAAGAGAAAAATAATAATGATGCATAATTAGCATATTACATAGTAAATATCGTAATCTTTCAAGGTTTTAGATTCTGGATTTTCCATAGGTAATTGATTAGTAAATCTGTAATTTTTTTAATGTAATGAAAATGAAATATGAAATGAAGCATTACATGGATCTGCATCACATGCATCAAAATCTGAATTAATGGTTTTAGTCAGCAGAGTGCTACTTTATTTTTATAACTCACCAAAATCCAAAAAATAGCAAAGAGGACAAGAACAGGCCTTGCCTTTCAAAAGCCCCTCTCACCTTTTGTTTTTGGTGAACTCAGATACAAAAACCCTAGCTAACATCAAGACTCACACAAAGCAAGCGCTACGAAACTGCTCTCTTCCCCTCAGGTGGACACAACGCATCGCGGGCGACAGATAGTTCTCTGCTACTGTGGGAACAGTTTTTAAACTGTGGTGGGAGAGACTTTGTCTAGACGGTAGAAAACACTCTCTCCATGAGGGTTATGTGTCATGGGAAAGCACATTACAACAGGGGCTATAGAACTTCCTGCTCTGGGAATTTTATAATAAGAGCCAGGCTGGTGTCATTTCACACAAGACCTGCCCGGAGGTAGGGGAATGGATAAAATGACCTTTCCTGTCTCCTCCAAGGGCTATGACTGGTCCTTAATGAAAACCTGGTACCAAGGACTAGTTCGGTATGGAACAATGCTTTTAAGGCCAAAGTTTAATTTCATAACAGCAATCGGATACTGGAGATAGCTGGATTGTACTCGTTGGAGATGGATAAAATGACATGGTCTTTGGAGCTCATCCCAAGGGGCACTTTAAGGAATATTCTCTGGGAACTGCATCCTGTGCTGGCAAAGGCATTACTTGATGATTTAATGGGTCTTTCCCATTTCCAGGTCTTATGATGTATTATTACCACCATCGAGCAGTTAGAGTCTCCACATGATAACAGACACCAACTAAACAATTTGGCCATCCAACTTCAAAATTTGGTCTTGTTTCATTGCTGCACAGTTGTTCAAGACGGTAGCTGCTGGGCTTCCTTCCCCTTTCCTTTGAATGTGTGTTCTTCACTGGTGTCATTAAGATCTGTATATAGAGTTACCCAATTTCAGTCTGCATTCCAAGGAGATTGCTGTGAAAGTTTATTGGTATTGCAGCGTATTCTCTTGGAAGTTAAAAGTCCTTGGAGCCTTGGATCTCAAATCTACTTAACTTGCACAAAAGTAATAGATATGGTCTACTTGGGGATACAAATATGAATAGTTTTGAATTAGGGTGTGTGTGTGTGTGTGTGTGTGTGTGTGTAGCTGATTCATACCGGTAGTCTCAGTGGGCCATCCAAATAAATGCTTACGCTGTTGCCTTTTACTGATTCTTGATTCTTACACACTGTAGCTCTGAGAAGGGATCGATCTGCTACACTTACTATTGAAAGAGGCTGCTGGGCAGGCTTTAGGAGGGAAAGAGGTACAAGGAAGCTTTCTGGCTTCCTTTTTGTATGTGGTCATGCTGAATGCCGACTACTTTGACTTCGGCCGCTACTGAAACAGAATAAGGTGGCACAGAATGGGCACAGCAGGGAGGGAGGGGCAGTGGGCAGCTCCCCGCGACAGGTGCAAGTAGCATGGCCACCACTTTCCCACACGTATCAGTGGGTCTCAAGGGGCCTTGTGTGCTCTGAAAATGAAATAAATGGCTGTGTGGATCAAGTGTCTGCCAATCAGAAGTTGGAGGCAAAAGAGCAACAAGGAGGTGGATGCAGGGGGTGAGGAGGGGTGGAGTGCATTGAGAGGGACTGTTTGTGTCCTTGCATCTTTGTTGTTCCCATTTCCAAAGCTTGGATGTGAAATCCTATCTGTGTTATTTTGCTCCCAATAATCGTGCTCCACTGAGGTACTGAGATGGTATCTGGGTGATGAACACAGAGAAGTTCCATTGTTCCTCCCTTCACCTGTGCTGAGGAGCTGCCGCTAAGTGTCTTCAGGTGGAACTGGAAGGTTGCTAGGGAGGCAGACTCTACAGAACCTGGAATGGGGCTCCCACAGGCAGTCTTTCCTTCTGTGCCAGCACCTCCGCCCTCTACCTCATATATCATTCATACTTAATGGACTGATAGTGCCTGTCATATCCTTAAACCTGACCTGAAATTGTGATCCTCACTTGGAACAATTTGAGATCAGACAAGCAGAAGACATGTTTGTGGTTAAGGAATTATTTTCAGGGGCCTGTCAAAGTGTTTCCATATGAGACTAATGCCATTTCCTAAGGAGCAAATGCAAGAGACACAATAAATATTATTTCGTTTCCTTTTGGTCCATTAAAAAGAGAGAGAGAGAGAGAGAGAGAGAGAGAGAGAGAGAGAGAGAGAGAGAGAGAGAGAGAGAGAAGGAAAGAAGGCACCCACAGGGAGATTTTTCCAAGAGTGAGTAAAATGCACTGTCATCTAAGCAAGTATTTTTTTTGCCATTTTTTGGGGGGGTCATTTTTTTCAGATGGGGTTTGTGTGGGCATCTTTAAAATATCTGTTTTAATTCATTTTTATTTTCTGCAGAATGTGGTAGGCCGTATATTCTCATAATTTTCCCTCCAAGCTTACTTGCTTGACCTCTAGAATATCTCTCTTGCTTCAACCGCATCTAACTACATCCTCATTACAAGAGCTTTCATAACCCCTTGGTACCTGCATCTGTATGCGGAGTCCTTTTTTCCCTTTTCTCTATTTGGTGGCTTCTTCTCATTTTCCAAGACTGGGACCCCATGTCCCTTCCGGTGTCAAGCTTTCTCCAACCCCCTCGGGCATAATGTAAGTATCTTCTTTGTTGGCCTGCTGCTTCCCAAGAGCTAATGCAATGCATTAATGCACGGTAATTATTCGTGAATATGGCTGTCTCCTCCCTGGGTGATGAGTCTGTCTGGAGCAGGGGACATTCTCCTTCTTTAATTCCATCACTGTCTGATGTGGTGCTCCATAAATACTGATTGATGAGTCCAGGGATGAATAGGGCTTTCAGAGGTTAGGATGAGGCTGAAAGATGGGCTTCTCAATCCCCTTTAATGATTTGCCACGGATGAGCATTAGAGCCCAGATTTATGAAGGTAGTTCCCCATATTAGGAATTCTTCAATTAGGAATTCTGTAAGAATTCCTTTCTTAGTAATAAGCATTTTATGTGATATGTAAGGTTGGTGTCAGATTTACAGTTGGGCTTTCTTGTATGCCTTTGGTTGCGCAGAACTGATGATGATGATGATGGTGATGATGGTGATGGTGATATAATAACAAGATCAAAGCTGACATTTATTGAGGGTTTAACATGTGCCAGGCACTATGGCAAAAGCTTTATATATATCATCTTATTTCATGCTAACAAGAACACGATGAGTTTTATATTATTATCCTCACATTGTTTGTGAGGAAATAGAGCCAGAGAGTGTACAAATGACTGGATCCCACAACTAGTGAATACTATAGTCTAAATGTGAACCTAGGGAGCTTGGTTCCAGAACGTTACAAAGGTGTGTTAGAGTAAAATAAGGGCCATTAGAAACAGTGGACAATGCTATAACTGTGCTGGGTAGTTGAAATGATTCAGCCTGTGATTTCTTGCTCTACTAGAATCTGAAAGGCATTGAGTGGTTTCTATTTCCATAGAACCCATAAATTCCTTCCGATGCCCCCAAGAGTTCAGAAAGATGTTGACTGCATTTCCTGGACCAGTTGGATCTCCAGACCGAGTGAATCCGTTCAGCTGGGATTCTGGTTGTGTATCTAGACTTAGAAGAAACTTGGAGGATTAAGTGGTTTTCTGGAAAATGTTGGCCAAAAACCACATTCACCCCAAATTGCTGTATGAGTGAAACACATGGGTTTTCTTTGTGTTTTCTGATTAATTCCAGTGGTGGCCTCAAACTTCTATTTCCCCATATTCGTGTGGAGTCAACCAAAATAGCTTTGTACAAACAACAAAAAGTACGAAAAAGCATATGCACCTTGTCACTGCTTTGTCGGTTGGAAAAACTCTTAGGATACATGCGCAGCAACAAAAAACAGTGGCTTTGGGATTGACCAGTTTTTAAAATGCTAACGACATTGCTTATTCCAGAGTGCCACTATCTTATATTGACTTTTCAGATTTGCACTTTCTCATTAGCCAGTACTTCAAGCATTACATTTTTCTTCTTTTCAAATAAGAAATATCAAATTATATTCTTCAAAGATATTTTTAATTGTCTTTGATGATCAAATGTGCCACATTCTAATAAGGAGGGAGAATATTTTTCTAGGACATAGTATTTATGATATATTGATAACAAGGAAAGATTTACAGAGTAATTGCAGAGTTATTAGAAAACATCTGTATGGAAAACATTCTCAGTGTTTCTACAAGCATATTGGAAAAAAATACTGATGAAGTTTTTAAAGAATCAATCAATCTTTATCTGAGGTAGCTAAAGATTTGTCCCTGACTAAACTCTGTCAAAGCCACTTGCTGATGTCAATCTATGCTGGGTAACTTGGACATTTTTACTTATTTAAACATTAAGAATACTCAAAATATTTAAAAGCATATATATTCTAAGGCTTCAGGAAGTTACAGGGGTCTAGCATGATTCAGGAATGTTGGCATACTGAGTTCACTTAAAATAACTGATACATAGAACTCAATGTTAGAAGACAATTTAGATAAGTAAACTTTAATTTTTTGTAGAAAAGCTAATTGAGACTCAAAAAGGTTAAATGATCTAAAAGCATAGCAGCAAGTAGTATGTATCATCTCAAATTTCCCATATTTCCAGAATTCAACTGTGACTCTAGTATTTTAGAATGCAGGTGATGGGGGCACCTGGGTGGCTCAGTGGGTTAAAGCCTCTGCCTTCGGCTCAGGTCATGATCTCAGGATCCAGGGACTGAGCCCCGCGTTGGGCTCCCTGCTCAGTGGGGAGCCTGCTTCCTCCTCTCTCTGCCTGCCTCTCTGCCTACTTGTAATCTCTCTCTCTGTCAAATAAATAAATAAAAGCTTAAAAAAAAAGAACGCAGGTGATGTAAGGACAGTATCTTTTTCTGTATAATAACTACATTAGGACCAATTTTTGAATAATATTTACATATTTATAATTAGGATGCCGGCCACTATACCATTACTCCAAGAGTAAATATATAGTAAATGCTACAATAATCAAGTTTGGGTTGATTAGCCCCAAATTATGGTTTGGCCAAATATAATACTGAATGATGGTAAGTAGAGTGGCTTACACAGGGGGGATAAAACAATGGAAGATAATGTCTATAGGAAATTACAGAACACTACAAAGTAAGTAGAAAATCACATTATGTTACCACTAGAAAACAGAGATCATTCTTTCAGCCGTAGCAGGGTCTAAATATGGTGTGGCAGATTATCAAAATGTTCCTAATTCTCCACACGTCCCTAAATCCACACACTTTGCAATGTGACTTTGCAGCTTCTTGTATCAAGAGAGGATATCCTTTTTCCCATCCTTCGCAACTGGACTTGTCTTGCAACTTGTTTTCACCATGAGAATGTGGTGAAAGTGATCATTTGCCAGTTTTCCACATATGTTTCCACTGGCCTTCTTTGTGTCTCTTCTCTCTCTTGCAACCCTTCCCATCTGCCATGACAATGAGGTTGTGGCATTCTCCCAAACAATGGGAGACTTCTGGCTGAGCATCACTCAGTCACCAGGTAATGATTCATGAGACACATATGTGAAGCCATCCTAGACCAGCCATCTCCCCACCTGGTCCACCAGCTGATTGCAGATGGATATGAAAATCCAGCTGAGAGCAACCAAACCTGGCCCAGATCAGAACTTCCCTGCTGTTCTGTAGACCTTTAAGCCATAATAGATGCTTAGTGTTTTAAGTCACTGAGTTTTGGAGTGATTACACAGCATTGTGGCAATAGATAACTGATATAGTTAAACATGAAAGGCATGACAAAAGTCTGTGTAAGACTCAGAAAATGAACAAGCCACATACAATATTCAACTTCACTCAGATACGGACAAGGCAGTTCTTGTTTTCAGTTGTTACTTGGTTCAATGCTCCATAGATTTGGATAACCAGGTAATTTACCCTTTTCTAAAATTCATATAGAAGATTAGTTAAAATGGGACTTAGAAGTCACTTAGTCCAGCTGTTGACCTTCTAGGAAAGAAATCAAGGCCAGTTGAGTTAAAGAATGAGTCTCCAGTTGGTTCTCCTTTATTGACAGATCTGGAGCTTAGTGTTTTTGCTACTTAACATTGGATACCTTGACTCTGCTCTGATATATTCATAAAGAAAACAAATATTGTGTGAAAGATAAAGCTATTGCCACTTTATCTTTCCAAAAAATCATTCCCTGTCTCCTATGCTGATAATCATATTCACCCACTACTGACAGCCAAATGTCTTCAGTCTTGGTGTGAGGATACCCACTGCGTTATGTCTACCTGTATGTATTTCTCAAGTTGAGTGTTGGATTAAACAGTGACTCTTGAATAGATGTGGCTTAATAATTTTGGTAAAGAAGGAAGTCTTTCCCACTTAGAGCAAGGCCTTATTTACCTTGTGACATCCTCTTTCAGCATGCAATTTCTTGCAGCATTCAGGGACTGCACGTGTGTACCAAAATCTCCACACCATGGCCTTGAAACATGGCTCTGAGCAGTTTCCTACTGGGAGTAAACTGTCATTTTTCACCACATTAAATTTTATGTTTCAAGCGAATGGAAAATGGATTTTATTATTTTCTCTCTCTCTCTCTCTTTCTCTCTCTCTCTCTCTTTTTTGCCACGAATGTTTTATGGCTGCAAAAACAGAATGTGTGGTTTCAAGTGTTCAAGTTTGATGCAGAAAGCTATGGAACCTCTTATGTAACCTGATGGCCTGAATAATTATCAAAATATTTTGCTTTCCACCCTTTCTAAGCTTTAGCAGCAGGAAAAAAAATAGTATATGCAACCTTCTGACCACAAAATAATAATAATGAGAAAGCCCCTTTTTACAAGGTCGGCTCCTACACCTCCAGTAAAGATGCTGTAATTGGGGAGGCTAGTGCTCGTGCAGGTGTGCCTGTGCCCCAATCAGGGACTACCTTTTACAAGGAAGGAAACAGAGTCTACGCGAAGAAAAGCCAGGGTTGAGAGAAAAGAAAAAAATGGGATGGTGACCACTTAGCAGAGATCCAGAGCCATATGGCCTCTTATCCCTTCGGAATCCAGAAATCATGTTCTGGTGATCTGAAAAAAATTATGGGGTACAAGAAGGGTGTGGGTGTGTGTTTCTTTTGGCTTACATGAAACATTATTTCTCAGTGTCTACTGAGAACTGAATGTCTTCCTAACTTATTCAATATGGTGTCACCCCAGACATTTTAAATAGAGGTGAGCCTCACTCTATGAAATCTGGGGTCTAGAACATTATGCTGATGAATCAAATTTCTTACAGTGAATTCTATAATTATGTATTTGCTTATATATAAATTATAGTACATATAAGTTTATGACTTTTCGTTTTTGAACTTCAGGAGTTTTCAAACTCCACTTATTTAAAGTTGGTTTTAAATTAGCAGTACTCGTCAATCTCTATTCTTGATGTTTCTTTGCAGTAACTTGTCTTCATGAAGTTAAAGATCCACATACACCAAAGTATATATGAACTATAAAAGAGTCCTGCTATAATGTAAGTATCACGCCTCCACTTCGCACTCTCCAAAAAGAAAGAAAAACTATCTCTTTTTTTCATTTCAGTTTGGATGATTTTCCCCTTGGTTATGTTCATATATTCATAGAAGCCTCTATTAGCATTGTATCCTCCTCAGGGAAAGAAAAGGCTTATTTTACGTCCAACCAGAAAACACCACTCATTTGCCGTTGATTTCCCCACCATGGTACATAATATGTCGGGCATGTGTTAAGGGTAAAGGCAAGGTACAAATGTGTTTGCCACGATTATCAGTACGATATGTGGTCCGTGAGAGCAGGGACACTGCCTGTCCTATTCTGAGACTCGAGTCACGGTTCCTACCATGCTACCGTGCTGGGATGCAGGAGGAACTCAGTAACTGTTTGCCAAACGACTGAATTACTCACCAAGCTCTACTTCCAACAAATGTCATACAATTAGCAGATGCCAGCTCACTTTTCTGACTCAGAGACTGAGGGGCAAGAGTGAAGCGCCTGCCTTTAAATCTGTCACATATCACAAGGATGTTGAATTTCAGTCGGAGTAATGGCACCAAATTTTAATTTCCAAGATCTTACTACAAGTTATTCAGACCTCAAAGTCTTTCCTGATGAAATGTGTACTTCATGGGGTGACAGTTCTTAAAGATGCTACAAGGGAAATAGCTAATAGGGTCTGGAATGCAATGCATACGATATGATGACAGGAATCCTATAAATCCACTAATACGACCTAGCCGTACTCCTAAAGAGGACTAATGGAAGAACATGAGTTATATTAGAATTGATCATCACCACCAATAATTTTAGTTAATTACCAACTAAGACCATACAAAGTGGCTGTTTGCAAAGCCTCTCTAGGGTTTTAATGTAATGGATGTGAAGGCTTTTGAGTCTGACATACATGATGTGGAAGAGCAGCTTCATTAATTCATCAAACAGCTAAACGTGAACAAGTTCATATCTTCATGCTTCAGTTTCCTCACCTACAAAGTGATGGGAGTACTCCCTTTTGGACTTCATGAACATATGGAGTGACAGTGTTCATGTAGTAGCGTGATCTTCGATTGTAGGCTCTGGAATCAGGTCACCTGGGTTTATATTCTGGCTTTATTTTTATATATATTTTAGGGCAGTGTTGAAGAGGACTGTGTTAATACAGAAATATTGAGCATTTCCTGAAACACAGTATAGACTAAATGAATTTTAGTTACTGATATCATCCTTATTATTGCTGTAATTATCACTGATTAAATGGAAGCTATTATAACACTTTTACTAAGCCATTCGGAAGAGGCAATTCCATTTGGAGAAGATGAATACTGGTTGTTTTGTTTTATTTGTTTTTGAAGAGATGCTTTTTCATACTTAGGAAATTATTCAAATGAGGAAAATGGTTTATTTTCATGGCAGTTTCCAGAAGAGAAGACTCTTTCAACGCTGGGTCATGTTGTAGTAGAGCCAGGGGAACTTCAAGAAGAGAATGGTAGGATACTGGAAGATTCTATTTCTTCTTATTGGATTAACCCCATGTCCATCAAATGTAAATTCTAGTGACTAGCCATCCATGCTGCTTAGTTAATAACAGTTCTTCCATTCAGCATGTATTGAGTTTGGGGGCTGATGGAGTTTCCTTTTCAAATCAACTCTTTTGGAAATCCTTCCTAATGGAACTTTGTTCATGCGGCCAGAGAACAATGCATCCAAATAAGCCACCAGCTGGAGTGAAAGAGATGGCAAAGCTAAAAGGCATATCTCATTCTGGGGAAAATTAACCTCCCAATTTTGCTCAGTAATTGATTCCATCTGACTGAGGAGTTTCAGGCTCGATTGTGACTGTCATTTGGATAGCTGGGAAGCAAAAGCCTGTAATTACAGTCAGGCAACCCTGTTATCAGAGCCTGGGGAGGGCTTTCAAAGTCTCTTCCTACCCTGGGTGATCACAGGTGAGGCTGGTAGGGGAGGGAGGAAGGAGAGAGGGGAAAGTAAGCTGGTGGATCTCTCTCCATGAGAAAGAGCCCCCAAGGCAACCTCAGCCTTGGAGAAAAGGTCAGAGGTCTTTGGGAGCTCTCTTGAGTTTTCACTATACGAATGTGAAGAAGTGAGAGCTTCCTGCTTGCTGCAAATTCTTCTCTCTGGGGAGATGCTTTGCCGGGATATAGCTAATAAAGCTCCGGGACTATTATGATTCACAGGTAGTTGGGAGAATCATAACAATGCTGCCTCTAATGTGCCATCAGCAGCTGTGTAAATAACTTTATTATGTTCAGATAGGGTCTGTGCACTGATGAGATGTGAACATCAAATTTTTACAGAACACATTAAATAAGATAAATCGAAAACTGGGTTTGTCTTTGCCTTCCATATACATGTAGAGCGGATGTTTGAAACTTCTAAGCACTATTTGACTATCATGAATAGACTAAGTGCAAGATTACTGCTCTTTGTCAATATAAGTATTAAGCGAGTGTCTTATTCAAGATTGAGATGAAGCTGGTAAAAGCCGAATTAACTGTTTGAAAAATGTGTCTAGTGGGATGAGGAAGCATGGCTTTAATCGCTTGGTGCTAGAGCCAGTAGGCTTGAGTAATGGAACTAGGGTCTTGGACTGATAGTTCCAAAGTAAAGATTCAAGTATCAGAAAAAATTTACCCACTTATTTACTCACTTCTTTGGCATATATGCCAAAGATTTTTTGAAAGAGTATTGGTACTATTCTTTATACATCTATAAGTAATCCCCAAGAAATTAAAACTGTGGCCTTCATCAACTTCATACAACTATATTTTTTATGATTTTATTTATTTATTTGAGAGACAGAACATGAGCAGGGGAGAGGGGCAAAGGGAGAGGGAGAAGCAGACTCCCTGCTGAACAGGGAGCCCGTCACGGGCTCAATCCCAGGACCCTGGGATCATGACCTGAGCCAAAGGCAGATGCTTAACCGACTGAGCCACAACTTCATACAACTATGAAGCTATAAGAAAAAGGTGTCATTGATGTTACTTTTACTGTTGTGTAGAGATTGGCTGCATTGGCAGATGAAATCCTAATGGCTAGGTAAGAATAACTCTTTTATACTATTAACTGCCAATACAAATACATCATTTCCATTACTATTAAGAATGTTTATACGATATACAAATGTTAATATTTGTATGCTATTATATAGTTCACAAACCATATATGTCATTGGCATCAACTAAAAACATTGGCTTGAATCTGAAGGGTATGGTCAGGTCGATTAAATTAAAATTAACTTCTTAATTACCTACCAGGTAACAAGTATGTCTTTGGTGATCCAAAGTCTTCACAAATAAATAGCAGAAGTTTGCAAGAATATATAAACTTATAGTTTGTATATACTCAGAACACTGTGTGATGAAGATAAATGTTTATGGTCATGGAGGAGAGAGAAATTAAGTCCTGTTTTAAGAGACTCAGACATTGGCTGGTCTTCGGAACATCCATTATGGAAGGAATTATCTTCCACTTAAACGTAGTTCTAAATCTTTTTTTTTTAAATTTATGGTCATTAGTGTATGATGGATAAATCTATGGGAGGGATATGGTGAAACATTTCAATTAATTTTTTGCAGGTAGAAACTTAAGAAAAAAAAAGATACTTGGACTCCTCCAAACCATCTCTTTAGGGAAATACAAAACTCATGCCAAGGTTTAAAAAATGAAATAATAAAATATCGGCCTTTACCCTCTTTTCCTAGAGAAACAAAAAAATGCTATTAATCTTAAATTGGGGAAGAGTCAACAAAATGAATGTCTTCTATCCAAACTAACTATAAAGGTAATGTGTGTGTTAGCTACCATGAACCAACACAAATACCTCTGGTAGTAACCTAATTTCTTTTCATGCTCAATATATTCATCTGCTTAAAAAAAAAAAAAGAAAAAAGAGATAATTACATTTACAACTTGCAACACTGCTGTACATGTTAAGTGAGAATGTGTATGGTTTGACCTAAAGACCTATGAAATCATACGCATTTCCTTACTGCTTTTTTAGCTGCATTGCTACATGTTATACGAATAGACTACACTTTATATTTCACCAATCCAGGACTGATCTTAGGTTGAAACCGGCTTTTGCTATTATAAACCTTGTTGGATATATTAACCTGCTCCCTGCTTCCAGTATTTCTTCTTCTGAAGATAAAGCCTGTTGGTTATTGAAGAGGGCCCAGGTAAACAAACTATATGGCTATTTTCCATTTTACTAAAGGGACTTGGAAGGGAAAGTAAGGCAGAAAGCCCGCAGAGTGGACACTGGAGCAATCTAATTACTGAGGTCAGGCAGCACATTGCTGGGACCCCTGGAAGGCTGAGTGGCTAGAGTATGGAAAAATCCCAATTAGATGATTAATTTAGGTTCTGGGTGTGCTTTTTGCCTATGGCCATGGAGTCAGGAAAAGAAACAATTACCTCTCAAATTGCCATGCTGGACCGATTAATTTTTAATTGAGTCTTGTTAAAGGCATGGAAAATTGTGACATATATAACCTGGAGAAATAGTCCTGAGCCAGCGGGAGCCACTCTTCTCCCCGCAGGAATCCACAGATTTAACTAGAAAGGAAAGTGATTCAGATAGAGCCCGGAGGCAGGGGTTGGCAGTGACATGGAGAGGACTTGGCTACCTTGGAGAGAAAGCTGTTCTTCACAGTAGTGTCAAGGGACAACTGGTTTTTCTGTTTTTCCTCTATAGTCGGGCTACCCCATTGGGCCTTGCCATGCATTGAACTCTTGCTCATATTACTCATTGTCTAAAATGATGGCAATTCCTTAAATCTCACCTCTGTGTAGAATATTCAAATTAGACTGGACCCTAATCCTTTATTTTTCTTTAGCTCTGCATAGCACGAGGAGAAAGAGAGAGGGAGTGTGTCTCATCCTCAGTGAATACTCGAGTTGGAAATTTTGGTCTAGGTTGAGAAACAAAGCGAGTATTGGAGAAGTAGAGTGATAGCATGAAATGACCTTAGGGGAATTCAGATTTATACCAGGATGCTGCAAACCAGGAAGAATCCTCATGTGGCTTCCTGGAGCGTTTGAGTTTTGAGGCATTGTGGAGGTAGAACTGTCAGTTAACAGGATCTCACCTGCAATTAAGCATCAATGTACTAAAGATATTTCACTGCACCTTTTATAGATGTCAAACATTCCTGGCTCCTTGGAAATCTCAGGGACTATTCACAGTATCTGTGAACAGACTCAATAAATCAGCTCAAATCAGCTCAAATTATTTACTTTGATCCACCATCTAAATAAATCAGGATTATTTCCTTATTAGGCAACTTCCTCTTAAATCTGATTGGTGTCTTTAATTAGGTACCAAGGAGATACTAGTAAGTGACAAGAGGTATTCATTGTCTTGTTTGTAACACACCTTCCAAGCCAGGATCATCAGTGGTCCAGCAGAAGTTACAGAAGCATGTGGAACAGCCAGAGTTTCAAAGATTAGCCCATATAAAATGTCTGCAATGTTAACAATCGTGAAGTGTTGATTATAGGAGATTATATTACTGCTTGGGAGTAGTCACTCTCTTCTCTCACTTCCATGGGGGTGGGGGTGGTATACTTTCAAGGAAATTCATTTGAGATATGGCCATGTGTCCTTTCAGCTTTGTGATAGGAGAGGGTGTACTTCTGCACCCTTCTATCTGAACTCAGTCATTGACTTGTGTAGATTAACAGAAACCCATGCCATGTGAGGATTAGGAGAAATGGCATGGTTTACTTACATTGTCGTGGTTTCTTCTCTTGCTCCTTTGCCATTGCCATAAGATGATTATGCCCTGGCTAGATGCCTGCTCCACATAGACACAGGGAGAAGATCCAGACTTAACCTTCGTCTGGGGCTATCCAGTTGAACTCAGCCTTGAGCCTGGCCTAGAGACTCGACTCCCAGCCAACCTGCAGATGCATGAGCAAGAATAAATATTTACCAATATACACTACCAAGGTTTTGTGGTAGTTTGCAGGAAGAGATAGCCAACATACTAATGAAAATAGCGTGGGATGTATGATGGTTACACAGCCCACGTTAGCATTCAGCTCAGGTTTTATAGGCAAATAATACAGGTTTGAATCATTTAAAGAGAGTATCTCTGCATTTGTGTTTTCTTTGGGATGGTTTGCTTAAAGCCAGGGCTTGCCTTGTGTCCTTGGACGAGTCACTTGGGCCTCTTTATGTCTGTTTCTCCATTTGAGGAAAAAAGATATTACTTGCCACCTACCTTTCCCCAGGGGTCATAAATTAACAGTTGAAAAACTCTTTGAGATCTCCCATGAAAGGTGCAATTTAAGCAGAAGCATGCCTATTATTTATTTTTATTATCCATTTTAAAATTGAATACTTAGAGCAAATAGATTTTCCAGCCACCAAAAAGGAAGTCTCTTCTATGCCACAACATATTATGTATTGGGCACTCTCCAACTATAGACTATATTTCCCATTTATAGCACTAATTTAGATGTTTATGGGTCTGTAAATGTATTCCATTTCTCCTGGGGCTTCTGAATACCTCTAAGAGTCTAATATTTTGGAACACTAAATGATTCTTTGGGCAAAGTATAAAATAGGAGAACAAGAAAGACAGGGAAAGGATTACGTAACAAGGGAGATACTTTTTAAAAAATAAAATAATTTAAAACTCCCAGAATTACTCTTCAGTGTAGTCAGTGTAGTCCAATTTGTGATTATTGTCTCTCCTTCACGTTAGAAATGATCACTTTTAGATTGAGCTTCTACTGAGTGTTCAACACAAAACTATCTGCAGAGAAGAATATAACCATGTTAATAGCACACATTTATGCCTTCACTCTGTGCCAGGCACTGTGCTGGGTGCTTTTTAATAAGTATCCCATTTATTACTCTCCACAACCTAATGAAATGTGCACTGTTAGAATCCTCACTGTAGACACTCCAAGAGGTTAAATCACTCACCCAAGATCACACAGACGCAGAATCATAGACTGATTCTAGGTTCTTCTTTTATAGAGTGAGACCAAGCTGTTCATCATGATGCGTTTCTTGTATAC
The DNA here is from genome assembly GCA_002007465.1 of Ailurus styani. NCBI lineage: Eukaryota > Metazoa > Chordata > Mammalia > Carnivora > Ailuridae > Ailurus > Ailurus styani. Next base: position 2,495,770 of record LNAC01000098.1, on the reverse strand, counting down.
AACTTTTAGGGGTGATGAGACCACTGTAAAAACAGCTTGAGATATTTTAGTATCTATAATGAAACTTGCTGTGATGCCCTCAACACGACTGTAGGGAAAGAGCTGGTAGGTGAGGATATGGACATCAAAGTCTGGTGTGACATTTCCAGTCTGTCTGCAGCTTTTGTTTATTTTTGCAATCCCTGTTCCAACACTGATGTAGATAATCAAGTTTTCAGTCTAAACACTAATTAAAATAGCCCTTCCTTGATGCGTTATATGGAATTTTCTATGCAGGGATGTACAGTAGAATGTTTACTTAACCATTGTTCTCACTCATAAAGACTTGCCTCTTGTAATTTGAAAGATAGCATTATGAAGACTGGTTGGATGAACCAACATACATGAACACAAAGTTTGGAATCAGAGGAAAAACCACGGATGAGAGACTCTTTCTAATTTGGATTCCTGCACAGGGCCCTAGTTTATGTCAAGCTGTAAAAGCCAGTCTCTTTTTAGGAACCAGAAAATTCAAATGGCATTTTCAAAAACACCTCCATGTTGCTGAAATCCCCATGTGGAGGAGTAATATTTTCATCACTCTCATCTATCTTATAAAATTTTAAACTTGCAGGGAGAAGAGGTTGCTTCTAGTCATTGAGGTTCCAACATAGTCATGAATAATTCTGAACTTGGCTCCCTGAACAATATGCCCTGGGGGCTCATGCCATTGTTAACTACTCTTCTAGTTTTCAGGGACTGGGCTGAAGCCAAGTGGCTCTGGCTTCCTAGTGGGGTGTGAAATTCCAGCTTTGTCAGTAGTTAGATTGGTATGTACCCCGTCACCTTGAAAAAGGGAAAATCATTTTGAGGAGACATTTTAAACTCTCCTCTCAATCAGCCATTTATTAGTTACCATCTCTACACAATAATATTATAAAGAAATAGGCGCCTCTACCCCTCCTTGACGTTGGTCTCAACATTCAAGTCATTTCAAAGCAGGATAAGCCACACCCTGACTCGGGTTTGCAGAGCCATCTCAGAGAAGTGAACGGAGCTGGGACTGACTCCATTCTTGATCTTAATCCTGTTTCTGTCACTTTCTAGCTAGGTGATTTTGGGCAAGTTTTCAACTTCTTTGAGACTCAGTTTCCTCAGTTATATAAACGGAATAATACCTAAGTTTGCATTTTTGTAGTGGATATAATAAGGTCATCAACCACACAGGAAGTAGACAATATATTCTTTCTTTCTTTCTTTCTTTCTTTCTTTCTTTCTTTCTTTCTTTCTTTCTTTCTTTCTTTCTTCCTTCCTTCCTTCCTTCCTTCCTCCCTCCCTCCCTCCCTCCCTCCCTCCCTCCCTTCCTTCCTTTCTTTCTATCATCTACCTATCTACCTTGCCATCCAACCATCGGCATGCTGTGTTCATCAACCTTTTATCAAAAGAAGTGCTGGAAAAAGACTGTAGTTAAACTGGGAGGAAAAAATTTACTACTGATAAAGTTGTTCAACCCATCATAGAGCATCTCCATCTTTATCAACTCTTCCAAACAGAAAGGAAAACGTATGATTTTAATATAACTTTGTATATGACGGAATATCTTTTGAGAGTCTAGAGGGTTTTGGGGGGGTGGTTAATGGCTTTTAGTCTTCATCTCTTTCTGCTAGCTGGATCTTAATTGGAGAAGTTTTTAAATCATTCGACCAATTCAGTTGTAAGAATTCTCCCCGTATTACCCCTGGCAGGTTGTGACCCAGCCTTTGCTGACCACCCCATGGGGGAGCTTCATACTGGTCACACGTGAGAACCTTAGGGCCAGCGTCGAGCATTATAAGTTCTTCCCTGTGCTACATACACCCAAATCTCCTACAGTCTCTGCCTTTTAGTTGTCTCCATTTTGTGCTCGATAGCTACAAAGAACCCGCTACCTCCCTAAAGAAAATCCCACCTCTCATAACTAAGGGCTAATGTGGCTCTTAAGAGAGAGGACTTATTTATGTTTCTGTAGAAAATAATAATAACGTATCCAGATTTCTTTCCCAGACACCTCAGTAAATTGTGCCTTCCAAGGGCAGACAGCTAAATCTTGTGGTGGGTGCCAGGTTGCGTTGGTGCCGCATTGAAAACCACATGCTTCACTAGAGGGGGTGATCTAATGAGTTTGCTTCTCTGCCCGGGTTCCGGCGACAGGGCTATTTGAGTGACTTCATTGCCATCAGTATTGCTGACTAATGCCTGTATCAACACCTACCGCCGCCACCCCCAGCACTTCAGTGATTTTACGTTTAGTTTGATTTCTCCAGACAGAACTTTTCCACATCATTGGAACTAATTGAGGTAATGGAGAAATTATTCTGGTGCCAGAATGCCAGAACACTCTTACTTTCTTTCGCCCACTTCCCCCCTTGGTATTGAAAGACAACAATGCACACAGTCTCCCAGTGTTTCTTTATAGCAAGAGGGGGAAGCTTGATCATGTCACCGTTACGCCGAGCCCACGCTTGGACAATTAAGGCTGGAAAACATATCCTCACCTCCGTCTTCCTACACTTCCCAAGGCTGCGGCTCCACGGCCCAGCACTGTCATGGTGCCACGCTCCTGAGCTGCTTTTCAGAGGGGATTTAGGGATCCCTGCTGCTGTGCTCCGGACTCACCACAGGCCATCTTCTCATATTCGCTAAAATAATTAGCAGACAGAAACAAACGTTTATGAGAACGTATTCCACCTTAATTATATGCATTGTCTGCCAATGTTTATGGCGTCTTAGGGGGAGTTGGGAGGTAAGACTGAGCGGGCCGAATATGGTTTTGATTATAGGGATTTGTATCAAAGGTGGAATGGTGCCTTTTCCTGATGCCCCATCCCCCCTGGCTTTGTGTCCCTTACTCGAGAAGGCTGAATGAATCACTCCCTGGAGAGCACAAGGGACTGAGGAGTCCCGGGTATTGTCCCATGTCAATAGTCAGGGGCTTAATAAGCATTTGGGGTTGAATTTTGGTAGACCACAGTGAGTCTCTCCACTGTCTGGTTTGGATTTCAGAGGCCACTGCACAGTGTGAGACGGTAGGAGAGCCTCTCAATGGTTCAGAGTCATCTGCTTGGCACAAGAAATGTTGGTTCATCAGCAGGGGTGGGAGAGCAATTAAAGACGAGTGGAAAAACTTCCATGTCTATTTGAGGTTGGTGGAAAGAATCTAATAAATTCGAAATTACTTTAATAATAATATTTAGCTTGCATGTTATGCTAGTATCCCTTTCTCTGGTTTTTCCTTCTCTCTGCAGTTGCTAGTCTTACAACTTTTCCCTTATTGATCTCTCCACCCAAGGTAGGTTGCAGAAATGATGAGGTTTGAGCAACAGATTGCAAATTTATCTGCGTTACTACTGGTTAGCCGCTCTGGTCAGCATTTGGTTAGAAGTGGCTATTTGAGCTCAGAGCTGAAATGGGTGTTTTACATTACTTGTGGGTTTTATTTCTCCATGTCACCTCTGACCCCTTTTGCAAAGTTAATTGAGAGTTGGCCTTTTTCAAATTGACTGCAGGAAATTGACCTTTGTGTTCACGCTATGTTAGGAAAGGCCTGGATGAAGAGCAAATCAAGAGGCAAAATGGGAATGATCTGGCCCTTACAGTCATGCTCTGGCATTTTGTGAAATGATCACAAATTCCCTGATGTAATCACACAGGCAAAGGTACCTCCGAAATTGTTTCCCTGTGGAATCAAGCCATAAATCAGAAAATCCCATTTTAATGTGCAGTATACTCTGATGGCTCAAAAATTTAATCTGAAAGTCCCTTTTAAATTAATGTCTACTATGTTTATTCTGCTTTAGCTGAAGCCTCTTTCCTCATTTTTAATCACTGATAGAGCTAACTGCTTGAGGCCACTTATATAGAAACCAAAGCCTAGGGATTGTCTGTCAGGCAAGCATATCTGTTACTTGGGGAAGAAGGAAGGGTGAATAGAAGGAAAATGCATGCATTTTGACCTTAACAATCCTGGGTTCAAAATTTGACTCTGCCACGCGTTCTCTGAGTTATTTCAGGAAAAGGATGCAAAATCCTGATTCTTAATGCTTCATCTGTAAAGTGAGGAAATTTGCAAGAAATAAGACTGTGGGAGGACTAAGTGATTCTTTTCGGAACTTAGCACCTACATGTTTAATACCCTCACTTGTTTATCCCAGTTTGTGTGCCTCTTCTGTGTACTGGGGATCCAGCGGCAATCATTCAGACAATGGCCTGCCCTCGTGGAGGTTGCACTCTTGGAGGGCTGATCATTTCCCTTACGCTTCTGGGGACAATGAAGAACGCTGGTTCAACCAGCAGTATTTGAAATCCAATAGGAAACGGATTGTTATTTTTAACTAGAAAGCCAGCATGTTAAATGGCCTCCTAAGTCTCACAGCTGGATTAAATAATTCTGGGTCAGAATCTAGATTTCATGGTCTGGTGGTAAGGTCAGGCTGAGCTTGCAGACAGGGTGTCTGATTCACGGCTTGATCCCAGACAAGTACTCTGTATCTACCCCAGTCTTGATTTGTGTTTGTCTTGTCTGTTTTACCTGTAAAATTAGTTTAACGATACTTTTTTTAACCTTGTAGTAATATAAATATAAATATAGATAAAATATGTGAAGGTGGCATATATTCTTAAAAAGTATTCTTAAGTTCGTTCTAATTTTATGAGCGAATCAAGGCATAGAGACTCTCCATTCCAGCAACTTAATCATGTAGACAAATCATTCAAAACAAAACACACTAGTCACCCCTGGAGAAGGCTGCAAATTTAAATACAGTGACCCAAACTAGATCTTGGATGGAAACAGAATGAGTGCTTTCCTGTTAAAAGTACTTGTGGAGGAGAGGCAGGGAAAGGGAATTAGGCATAAAGCCTCAGAGAGATCACTAATTTCATATGGAGACAGAGGATGCCTTGGAGACACATAGGGAAGCCTAGACCTGGGTCCAAACCTCACCCCCTCCATTTTCTACTATATCAGTGATATGTAACAAAACACCCAACCTAAGCATTTCAAAGCAACAACCATCACATATGGGTCTGCTGCGCAGTTCTGCTAATTTGGGCCAGTTCACCTGATCCTGGCTGGGCTTACTCAGGAGTCTTCTGGTCAGTGTGGTCCAGGGTCACACTGGTCTAGCACGGCCTTGCTCCCATGTCTGATGTTGAACAGTTGGTTGGCTGTTGGCTGGGATGATGGATGTGGCTGGTCACAGTCTCTTCGTCCAGCATCCTCGCCTGGCCTTACTGGCAGGCTAGAGGTAGAGGGAGTAGAGGTGTCGGAGCCCAGACTCTGACTGTGACCACATCACACCTTCCATATTCTCTCAGTCAAAGATCGACAGAAGACTAGCTGAAATTCAAGAGGAAACAGACTCAACTTCCTAGTGAGAGGAGCTTAAAAGTCACTTTGCCCAGGCTGTGGATACAGGGAGGGGTAGAGAATTGGGTTTTGTAATCTACCCCACTAGTTTGTGCACTTAGACTAGTTCTTTCCTTTTTCTGAGGGTAGCAAGTACCTCATAGGATTGTCGTGAGGATTAGAAACATATGTAAAACCGTGGATGTTGTGTAAAACCTACAGGTAGATACTACAAATGGTAGCCGTAATTATTTTCCTCTTTACTTTTAGTTACACAAAACTGACATTTTTGGTCATATACATACATCATTGCAGAACTATTAAAAACATATAAAATAATATTTATATGGTTTATCATATAAAGTAAAATACAGATAAAAAGAAAGTAATTAAAAATCCCTGAAATCTCATTATCCAGCTCTGAGCACTATGAACATGCAGGAAATTTAGACATTTCTCAATATTAGCTATCATTAACTGTGTTGGCTTGGGTGGATTGGTCTTGCTTCATTGGCTATTGGTAGGTTAGGCTGTCTTTCCCTATAACTCACAGGTAACTGCAAGGTCTAAACCTGCTCTGCCTGTCTACTGCTCTCCTAAGCCATGTCTAACTACCCACCCATCTACTACAAGCTGCTTCTTTTTATCCATTATTTTGCGTGTTGTCTGTTAATGGATCCACCTTTACCTGGAACTCAGATCTATTTGACCCCCGGGTTCCAAGTGGTTTTCCCTCTTACCCATTCTGTGGGCTGGTGCCAGAGTAAACTTCAGTCCTACTGCTCCAATCTATCAGGGACTTTCAGTCATCTTCGGGAGAAATCCAGATTCCGTAGCCTAGCAGTAAGGCTCCTCCTTGTCTTCTCTTCCTGCTTCCTTCCAGTCTCATTTTCATTTACTCTCTCATCCTTAGCTTTACACTCTGTTCACCCCAAACAGTACAAAGCTTCCAAAACACAGTGATGTCTGCATATCCTGAGTTTTCTGCCTGAAAACTCCCTTAGCCAATCCCCTTCTCATGTCTCTGGATTATTATATTATCCTTTACGCATGAGCCTCAATGTGTGAGCTACACGGCCTTCTCTGATACGTGCCAAATCTCTGATAGCACTTCTCACATGGCATTACTGGTTTATATGTATGTTTCTACTACCAGACCCTGCATTTATCAAATGGGTGGAAAGAGTCATGATGATTCAGTCACTAGACAAACAAGTACCAAGTCCCTCCTGCACAAGGGCATGGCATTTGAGATTGCAAATAAAATGAATGGGTGATTGAACAATCTGCAGGCCCTCCTATCCTGCCTCCTAGGGCTCCTACCATCAGAACAGATGACGAGGGTTAAAATGGCTATTGGAGGCCACAGAACAGAAAGAAGTTGGTTGCCCCACATGGACATAATGATATCTTTTCCTCGTGGTACTTTTCTGCACCTTGGGGTGTTTAGAGAACATAAACTAAGAGCTCAGCCTTGGTCTCTGCAAGGGACTCACACAACAAACGATCATATCTCAAGAACAGAAAACATCCCAGGGAGCCAATGTCAATGTAGTCAGTCAAAGTCACGTGAAATCCATTCTGATTAACTGAATTATGAGGACTTACCCTAGATGCAAATTGTGAATGAAAATAGGGAAGAATTCTGGTAAAGAATCACAGATTCAAATATTCAACTCCTTTGAAAAGAAAAGATTTTGAAAGAATAGATAACAATGCTGTTAAGGCTATTGTGAGAAATGTTATTTTATAAACCACTTGAAAGTGTAAACACTGCACTTTGGCAACAGGTATTAGTATATTGAAGTGTTTTATAATTCCACAATTGACATCTGAGATCCTATGATAATCTGTCTGCAAAGAGGCAGACAGCAACGTATGCTCAAATTGCTCATTTATGTGAGATTATACAATGGATTATAGTTCAGTCATCAAAATAGGAATGAAATTCATGACAGTTTAAGTAAAAATGGTACATAAAAATATTTATGTATATGTATGATGTGTGACTATCTGCATATCTTGATCTATGTTGTTACCTATATTTCTATTGAGAGAGAAAAGGAAAACAATAAATTAATTTCTTAGCAGTACTTATATGACTTGAGTAATTATATTTTATTTTTGTATTTTCTAAATGCCTTGCATAGAGAATATATTATTTGAATGTTAAAAGATAGCCAGTAACCCATGTAAAAGATAATAGAAGAAAACCATATCATTATGTACAAGCTAATATGTTCTGTTTTTCCCACTGAGATGTAGGGACTTATACATTTATTAATGTGGCTACACTGACGCACAATAAATTGCTAAATGGCCGTTTGGATGCTTTTTATTTAGGAAAAATAACATCGCTACTGCCGCCTTCAGTGGAGAAACTCCAGACAAGTGTTAAAAAAAAAAAAAAAAAGCAAGTATTAGAAACAAACAATATAGTTTTCTTTTAGAAACAAAACCTGTGTTTAGAATCCAAAAGTAATGTAATCGCTCTGGAAACTATTATCGTAAGTAATTCCATGTCGATTAGTTCACGCTTCCATGTCTCCAAGACATGTAAAGTCTAGAAGAAACAAAGGTCTGGACAGGAGTGAAAATAGTCTTAGATTCTTAGCCCCATCCATGTCTCTGGATAAGTCACAAGTGAGCAGTGACAGAAAATTCCTGATAGCCTCAAACCTCTGTTAAATGTAGACTTTTTTCAAAACTTCTAAGTTCCCCCACACTTATTTTGACTTTTCAATTGTTCCTATTTTGGAACAGACAACATTTGGAGGAGTTGCCTTTTGGTCAGAATCCACTCTGTTTTCCATTTTCTTAATAATGCGCCTTCCTCCTATGGCTCATTTGAAACCTTCAGGCTCCACTGGGTCTGAGGAAGGGACTGGGTGTCTGTGAGGTGAATGAAGGGGGAGAAAGCAAAGTTCAAGTTGTCTGGCCTTGGTGGCCCTCCAGATGGAGCTTCCTTTGGGGACGCTTCCATTTCTCCGAGCAGAGATGCAGAACAATGGGCTACACGACTGATGGACCACTGCAGCTTCTTGGGCTCCTGGTGGGGTATTCCTTCATGACCCTATGATATACATAAAATAATGACGGTCTTCAGTATATTACCTTGGATATGTGTGGTTCCCAAGTCTGTTTCTTATACAATTAGTTGTCACTTTTTACCTTCATTGAGTTGGACCCAAAGTGACCAAATGAAGACAGTATGGAATTTGGAACCAACCAGACCTGGGTGGGATGTTAACTCTGCCACTTAGGAGCCCGGTGATTCTGGACATTCTGTAAGGTGGGAACAAAAATATCCATCATCTGTGGTGTTCCTGGTTATTCACGCCAAGATAGTCTGTCTATGGACAAAGTTTCAGTAGTGGGGCTCCAATGAGGCTGAGATGCTGGAAGATATGCTGAATTTCCATAAATCTTTCTTTTCTGACGAAACAGTTGGAGACCTCGGGGTGCATCTCACCTTTTGATTCTCCTCTTGGCTTCTTAGCAAAAACATGGTGGCAGCTTTTGGAGAATTTATAGGCAACAGCTTAGTGGGGTGGAACGCTAGGGGACCGGCCATAAAGTTGGTGAGAATACTCTCTTACATGGTATGTCACAGATCTGTATTTCTTATAAAAATACAAGAAGGTTTCCTAATGGCTAGTACCCAAAATCTATGAAGAACTTATCAAACTCAGTACCCCAAAAAAACCCAAAAAATTCAGTCAAGAAGTGAGCAGAAGACACGAACAGACACTTCTCCAAAGAAGACATACAAATGGCCAATAGACACATGAAAAAATGCTCAACATCTCTTGGTATCAGGGAAATACAAATCAAAACCACAATGAGATACCACTTCACATTGGTCAGAATGGCTAAAATTAATGTAGGAAGCAACAGATGTTGGCGAGGATGCAGACAAAGGGGAACACTCTTACACAGTTGGTGGGAATGCAAGCGGGTGTAGCCACTCTGGAAAACAGTATGGAGGGTCCTCAGAAAGTTAAAAATAGAGCTACCCTACCAGCCAGCAATTGCACTATTAAGTATTTATCCAAAGGATACAAACATAGTGATCCGAAGGGGCTCATGCACCCCAATGTTTATAGCAGCCATGTCCACAATAGCCCAACTAGGGAAAGAGCCCCATTGTCCACCAACAGATGNTCTCCTTTTGTTTCTAGGAAAAGGAATTTTTTCTTCCAGATCCCACTTATAAGTGACACCATGCAGTATTTGTCTTTCTCTGTCTGTCTGCCTTATCTCACTTAGTATGAACGCCCTCCAGGTTCATCCATGTCATTGCAAATTACAGGATTTATTTCTTCAAAGCTGAATAATATTCCTTTGTGTGTGTGTGTGTATGTGTGTGTAAAGAAATATACATATAAAGAAATGTGATATATATATATATATATATATATATATATATATATATATATATATATATATATATAATGGAATATTACTCTGCCATCAAAAAGAATGAAGTCTTGCCATTTGTAACATCATGGATGGAACCAGAGGGTATTATGCTAAGTGAAATAAGTCATTCAGAGAAAGATAAATACCATATGATTTCACTCATATGTGGAATTTAAGAAACAAAATAGATGATCATGGGGGAAGGGAGGCAAACCATAAGACACTTGACTATAAGAAACAAACTGAGGGGAGATGGGTGGGGGACGGTGTAACTGGGTGATGGGCATTAAGGAGGGCACTTGATATAATGAGTTCTGGGTGTTATGTACAACTGATGAATCACTAAATTCTACCTCTGAAACTAACGATATAGTACATGTGAGTTAAACTGAATTTAAATAAAAAATTACAAAAAAAAAAAGAAAAAGAAAGTTTCCCATCTTGTGCTTCAGGCAACATTTCCTTCCTTCATTCTTTTTATGTGGAGCAGATAGGGGGCTAATGATGAATGCCCGAGGTTTGAATTCTTTCTCCTCTTGCTGCAGACTTTGGATTTCTGTTTCCATAAGGACGGCCTGACATGCCTGCTGCTCTGATGTAGCTTCTGCCTCCTATCATCCCTGGGAGAGGAACCCTCCATCCGGTCACCAGCTCCCTCTCTTCCACACCTGCCAAGCCAGTCTGGCCTGGCAAAATGTGGGGGATGCAGAAGAATGAATTCAATCACCAACTTTACTAATATTTTAAAGGTTCCATGAGAGGGGCGGCTGGGTGGCTCAGTGGGTTGAGGCCTTTGCCTTCAGCTCAGGTCATGATCTCAGGGTCCTGGGATCGAGCCCTGCATTGGGCTCTCTGCTCAGCGGAGAGCCTGCTTCCCCCTCTCTCTCTGCCTGCCTCTCTGCCTACTTGTGATCTCTCTCTCTGTCAAAAAAAATAAAAATAAATTAAAAAATAAAAATTTAAAAAAGGTTCCACGAGAGAAACTACAGAAAGAACTTACGTAACAAAAATACATAAAGGCATAGGGCAGATGCATACTCAGGGCTCTGTCCCTTTAGTTTTCATACCCTGTATCCTCAATGCAGATGGCAAAGAAGCACATTTATGAGGGGAGCAGACAATAAAGAATGACTCAAATTAAAAAACTTTTCCTAGAGTCCCCTAGTTTTTCATGGTAACTTTTGCTGGTATGTGTAAGGCATCAGGAGTAGGTCTGACCTGAGGGCAGATTGCTGTCCTTTGTTTTTTTTCCCTAGTCACTTCATAGTCAAATGCTGTTATCAGCTAGGAGGAGAGGGTACACAAGACAGGGCTCTTGGCATATATATTTAGCTATTTGGAGAAATTACTCAAAGTAGGTGTTTTATAGACAGTGACTCAGCACTATCATCTTTTACTTGAAGGTCTTTCCTTGTGATCACGGCTGGAGAACAGAGAACAAACCTTATCAATGGAATGTGCTAGAAGTGGTATCAGCAGCTTCTGTTTTTAATCTTTCATGGGTGTGTATGTATGTGTATTGTGTATTGTGTATGTATGTGTATTAATTTCCTCTAATTAATTCTGTGACCTCAGGCAAGTTGTCATGTCTTTGATTCTCCTTTGATGCCATTCTCTACCTTGTGACCAGAGTTAATAATTTTAACACAGATCTGATCTGATCATGCCTTTCTCCTGCTTGAAACCCTCTTGGAGCTCTCCTTCGGTCCAGATCGTTTGTTCCTGAAGATCCTTCAAGCTTTGCCTCTAGTCCATTCTTCCTTTCACTTTCTGTCGCACGTACTTCACTCCAGTAAGGCTGAACTATCTGAGGTCATCATAAATCACTAGGCTATTATCACTGCTGAAAATACCAAGGCTAGTTTTATTTGTCCTCCAGACATACCTTAAACATTTCCTGCTAGGACCTACTTCAAATCTTACTCTCTATTCCCAAATCCCTGCACCCCCACCTGAGGAGGATATTCTACTTCTTTATATTCCTAACTTGAATACATGTCCTATTATCCTAGAGATCTTGCCCCACGGTCTTTGATTCCTTGGTCAAGAAGAAAATTCTGAAAGTCGCAGGCCAATTAAATTTTTCATTCATATTACATACTCTATATTCCCAATTCATTATGGTATAAGATATTAACCAAACTCTTCCAGATTTCTCTGACTTGAGGCAAGTGTTCCTAACCTTACCTGGAGGATCTGAACCCACTGGCTGACATACAAGGACCTCATTTGGGGTTGGAGGTGGAGAAGGGCACAGCAGCACCTGAGATAACATAGAGAGGATTTTAGGAAGCCAACCGTGCTAAGTGAAGGTTCACTTTCCTTTATTCTTTCACTTCTGGTAGAAATTACAGACCCACATGGACATCTAGTCACAATACTTTTTTTTACCTTATTGAGGTTACCAATTAGCAAGTTATGATTTCTTATATTTTTTTCCCCTCTAGACCAGCAATTGATGAATTATGGCCTGCAGGTCAAACATTTCTATTGCCTGGTTCTTCACAGTTTGTGAGTTGGTTTTTACATCTTGAAATAGTTGGGAAAAAAATCAAAAGAATGGTTATTTTGGACATGTGAAAATTATATAAAATTCAAATTTCGGTGTTCATAAATAAAATTCTATTGGAAGCAGTCATACCTGTTTGTTTGCATGTTGTCTATGGCTGCTTCTGCACTAAAATGGAAGGCTGAGTAGCTATGACAGAGACCATACAGTCTGTAGAGCTAAAGTATACTTTCTGGCCGTTATAGAAGAAGTTTGCAGACTTCTACTCTAGATAGTTCGTTTCTTAAGGTCAAGTTTGTGTTGTGCTTAGCTTTATGCTCCCGAAGCTTGGTACATGCTTTGCTTATAGTAGGTAATCAACAAACATTGGTTGAACTAATGCATGAATGAATACACGGATGAGAAGTGGTTGAGCTGTTTTGTATTCTGATAACCATTCCAACTGAAACGTTTTATGGGACGCCTGGGTGGCTCAGTCGGTTAAGCATCTGCCTTCGGCTCAGGTCATGACCCCAGGGTCCTGGGATCGAGTCCCACATCGGGCTCCTTGCTCAGTGGGGAGCCTGCTTCTCCCTCTGCCTGCTGCTCTCCCTGCTTCTGTTCATACTCTCGCCCACTCTCTCTCTGGCAAATAAATAAAATCTTTAAAAGAAAAAAAAATTATAACTCTAAAAGCACACAGGATGTTTCTAGATCTGGACTTTTTTTTCTTGCAGTAGTAGTTTTAAATTTAGGTTCTGATCCATGAGCACTATTTTGGAAAAGAAGAGTCATAAAATGGGATTAACACCACTTTAATCATTTATCTTTTTTCTAGTTGCTATTTGGTTTACCAGCATGTTTACTCTTTGTTTGATAAGCAAGGTAAATAAGCCAAGATCAATTAGTTTTAATTTACCAGCAAATGCGAGACATTAAGTCATTCAAGATGGTAGGAAACGGGGTGGGAGGAGCAATGGAAGGAGGGGATGGAGTAGCAGGTATTTTTAGGATCTGTCACTGTTTTAATAGCTCTGCTGTTATCACTTCAGAAAGGCCCACATTTGGGACCATTTACAGCTAATGGACATGTGTTGAGAGGTGTGTGTAGGATGATACGTCATACAAAAGTGAGAGTTAAATGTTTGATTTTGCCTGACCAGAATGTGGACCGGCAGGGAGAATCTATGCCAGTTACTTGAAGTGCCTCCACTCATAGCTAACAGGTGTCCTGAGCTCGTTCGGGGTGTTTCTATGTATACTGAAATTTTTCCCTTGAAAAGGAGTTTTGCCAAGAATATGAGGTCAAGATAATGTTTTAAATCAGGCAGGTTCTACAGGGCCCCAAGCTTAGCCTCCAAGAAAGCCACCATCCTCTCGGCTTAGACATTTAGACAGTCTTCCTCCAAATCCCATCTTGTGATCTGGGTTCATCTAACTCCTGCAAATAAACTCTCATGTCTCTAACAAGTGCTTGAAATATTAAGAACTCCCTATTCTAGCTTTTGCTTTCCAGTAAAACTATTTATCTGGATATGTCTGTGATTTGACTACTTTTAATGAAAAAAAATTCTTATATTCTGAACTCAGAACACCACTTAGAGAGAGAGAGAGTGACATGAATTTCTCCAACTTTCCTCCTCTCATACACTGCATTGATAATAAATAATGACGGCTTGCCATTTTTGTGCATATTTTGGGCACCATTCTAAGACCTTTTCATGTAATAACCCATTTACTCCTTTGAATAATTCATTATATAAATGCAGACACTGAAGCACAGAGGTGACTTATTCAACTGTTCCTCTAACAGCTTTTTTTTTTTTTTTTAAGATTTTATTTATTTATTTCACAGAGAGAGAGAGAGCACAAGTAGGCAGGGCGGCAGGCAGAGGGAGAGGGAGAAGCAGGCTTCCTGCTAAGCAGGGAGCCCAGTGCGGGGCTCCATCCCAGGACCCTGGGATCGTGACCTGAGCCGAAGGCAGTTGCTTAACCAACTGAGCCACCCAGGCACCCCTCTAACAGCTTTTTAATTGTGCTCCTGTGTTCTGCCAGGGACTGTTCCCGGCACATGGGATACCTTCATAAATGAAATATGCACAACCCCTGACCTCATGGAGTGTGTATTCTCCTCTCTAATGCCACATAGCTGGTGACATGACAGTGCCAGGATTAGACCCAGGCATGTAAGACCCCTGCAAGATGCCACTCAAAACTAATTTACATCTTCCCTGTATGATTCCATGCCTGAGCCCAACAAAGCTTCCTCCCAAGTTCTGCAAAGTGCTGCTTCAATGGCATCTAATTTATTGTGACTTTTGTAAGCTTCAGTTGCACAAGTTGTTTTTCTATCAATGGATCCATCTCCCTCTGTCTTCACGACTAGCATGGCCTTTCTTTGTGAATCACTATAAGTCATCAGAGGCAAAGAATGAAAGCAAACTACTAACAATGAATGCAGCTAAGAATGGGGCTGGAGAGTGAAACCATGTTATTTATTCATCCTCCACTTCCCTGATGTGCTGTCCTTTCACCCTGATGCATTTAAGCCAGTCCAAGGCAAACATGGGACATGAGCAGCCTGTACGACAATGTCCCAGGTCTTTCCCCTTTCTCCATATGACTCCCTGCAGTTCTCTGATTCAGCCTCTGCCCTTTGGGGAGTTTACCTTTACTGTCAAGGAGCTATCATCACTCACATACCTTCAAGAACTGCGGATTCAGAATTGGGGTTACAGATTGACCAAGAGTCCCAGTTTGCCTGTTTTATTGTGGTTTCAGCATAGCTATAAATAGCATCCTCTCCCTCTCACAAGTGTCCCATTTTGATAAGATCAAATGCTATCGTAACCCTAGGTAATACCATCAGGATACTCAGAATACTACAGCCCACTCCTGGAAGTGCCCAACCCTGGACCTATGAAGCTGCAACTCGTCCTGAAAGGATCTGGAAAAAATGCCCCTTTGATCATTCTGATTCGCCATTTTTCAACCCAAATAACAGAACATTTTCTCCTCCTTTTCTTCATACCTATGCTGATATAATAAAGCTTGTGTATTTTCAAGAGCTCTTCACTTATATCCTTTCTCTGTTCCTTTGCTGAAAATGCCACCATTTGTTGGCATCTCTATTAAGGATAAAAAAAGAATGAGGGCCATGGAACATAAACTCTATGCACAGTAGTCACTTAGAATTTTGTAGAAGTTTGAAGGGAAATGTTATCGAAATTATTATGTAGATGAGTCTTTTGTTTTAGTTGTAGATTTCATTCTTGCATGTGAAACTAATAGTTGATAGGTGCTCATAATTTTCAGAGAAAGGACTTTCAGATCATTGAAGTATAAACAAAAAGTGAATCCAAATTTATATTCTAAAAATAAATTACTTTTAGGGATTTACTGTGTCTTATCTGCAGCCAAGGAGATGCCTTCAGAACTCTCCTTAGGGTAGGTAGGTTGGCCTGAATTGATCTCTGCCTAGCCTCTAACTAGCAGTGCAACTATAAACAAGACACTTAAAAATGATCTGAGCTTGAGTCCTGATTCCTTATCTGGTCATTCAGCACACACCTACGGAGAGACAACTATGAGAGGTCTGTATCATACTCTGGAATATTTTAGCATAGGTTTTGATATTGTGTATGTGCCAGCCACATATACATCCTCTAGATCACTATCATTGTAATCATAGACCCATACTTACAGTGTGGTTGCTGGGAGCACATCAGAAAAACAAACTCTGGATGAAGGTATTACTAGCATGTTTGTCACCGAATCTCTGCTCAATGCCAGACTTTAGCTAATTACCGAACTGTCTGTAAATTGGCAGTTTATTAGCCGGCATAATGGATATTTGGAAGGGATATGGATTTAGAGCGTTTGAGAGATGTGACTTGGCTCAAATATTTTAAAAGCCTCTGCACCTCTGTGATTAGAGGGCACAGGAATCCAGCAAAGGCAGCAGCTTTACATCAGGGTTGGCAACCAAAGATTAATGGCTGAAAGGCCTTCCATCCAGTCCTTGGCTTTGGGCAGGTGTTCTCAACCTCAGCATTACTGACTTTCTGGGCCAGGTAAGTCTTTGTTTGGAGGGCTGTCCTGTGCATTGTAAGACGTCTATCCATCTCTGGTCTCTTTTCACTTGATGCCAGCAGAAACCCTCCTTCCTCGCCTTCTGTTTTGTCAACCCCAAAATATCTCTGGACATTGATAAAGGTCTTTCGGGTGGGGGCAAATTGCCTTAGTTGAGAAAGACCTAGTTTAGAGAATATAGGGATATGGGACCAACCATAAGGATAACTGAGTTCTGACCTTGGACCATTGTCATGTCTATCTTGAATAAAATTTTTTCAAAGGTGGATCCAGTTCCTCTTAAAGGATAGAACACTAAGATGTTCTTAAGCCCAAAGAACAGGTCCTCTGAGCTTTTTTTTGTGCTACTTGCTAATAATTATGTACATTAATATCTGTGTGTGTGTGTGTGTGTGTGTGTGTGTGTGACATATTTGGTTTGGCACCTAGTTTGATTATAACTTGTTAGTGAGTTTAGGGGGAAAATAATTAAAACTCTCCCACCTTGAACTTCTTGGTGCCTACCATTACCTACCACAAAGAATCTATAAACTGCCACCAAATTGCCTTTGGTCAGTTCCCAGCAGGAGCAGACAGTGACCTAAAACTGATTTGATTGGTAGGCAGAGCTGGTCAAAATCTTCAGCAAACTCTAGGCCTCCGGTGGTAAGGAATCAGGACAGGGGGACTCACAAGAGGAAGGAAGATTCCCTCTCTCACCTTCTTATCCCCAACACACACCTAGCTTGGCTATAATTTCATCATTTCATTCCCTGGAGATGCTCTGAACCATCTTGGCAACAGTTCTTTTTGTATAAGCCACTTGTTACTGTCTGAGATCCTGAGAAGGAACAGTAGCCTAAAAGCACACTTTTTTTGAGTTAAAAAGTCCTTAGTAATTATCTCACTGTTGGTCTCCAGAAGATACAAGGCTGGGACTGCCAACTCCCCGTGCCACCCCCCACCCCCAAGCCAAGGATCTTTGGTGGAGATGTGGAGTTCATTCACAGCTTCCTACCAAATGGAACCAAATGCATGCTCATCACAAAAATAAAATGTCTGTGGGTTTGAAGTGCCTCTGGGAATTTATGCATACTCCCAAACTAAATTCGAATCGCTCAGTACTTCCTCAGCTCTCTTTCCCTGGAAATCTCCGTGGGAGCTGCTCTTGCGGTCGAATAATGTGGCAGGGTGGTGGGGTCGTGACTTTCAGAGCAGAGAGGCCCCCAGCCCAGAGCCTCTTGGCAAACCCTTCTCCTTCCCATCAGCTCCACCAGGCGGCTCTGTGTGGGGAGGAGCATACTGTCCCTGGTCCCTGGGGGCTCTGCTGCTCTCTCCAGGGGAAAGTTAACGATTTAATTGTGTCTGTGTGGGATACATAATGAATGAGCCTGAATAATTCAAGACAGGATGTCAGTGAAGAGGACACAGCCAACACCTGGGCTGGACAAAGATTTCTTTGGCTGCATGAGAGGGTGTGGGGGGATATGCTCTTCATTTTACCATATTATGCTCCCAGCTGCAGGGACAGGCTCTTTCCCTTTTGAGACGACCGCTATGGCTGTCTGGATGTATGCGTGTGTAACTGTGTGTGTGTGTGTGTGTGTGTGTGTGTGTGTGTGTGTGTGTGTGTGAGTGTGTGTGTGTGTTGTGTGTGTGTTTCCTTGCCAAGACAAATGCTGATGATAAATCTGGCACCTTTAAAAAGACACTGGTATTGGATCCCTTTACTTAACTTCAGACGTGGGCCTGAGAAAAATATCAAGCAAGCCACATTCTTCTCTAAAGTTTTATAATAATGATAATAAAATGGACCCCTACCAAGTTCAAAGAGGCTTTTCAACTGGATACTTTTCGAACAAATGACCAGGATTTTGCCTGAGGGAGAGTGGGGATCCACTGGAATTTTGCTGGTTTGGGAGAAGATGGGAATAGTAAAGGCAAAGTCTTGGTTCACCTGAAATAACCCCGTAACTGAAATTATTTAGTGACAGTGCCCGGGGTTTTTTGCAGCTTGGGGGGGTTACGTTTTATTTAAGGGACTGTACATTTCCATAGCTTCCAAGAGTTGATTATTGCTTTTCTTTCGTTAAATCTCAGGAAGTGGGGCGCCTGGGTGGCTCCGTCGTTAACCATCTGCCTTTAGCTCTGGTCATGATCCCAGGGTCCTGGGATCGAACCCAGCACTGGGCTCCCTGCTTAGCAGGAAGCCTGCTTCTCCCTCTCCCACTCCCCCTGCTGGGGTTCCCTCTCCTGCTGTGTTTCTGTCTGTCGAATAAATAAATAAAATCTTAAATAAATAAATAAATAAGTAAATCTCAGAAAGTAATAAGATGAGGAGCTGAAGTCAGTTCCACGGATTATCAGCAGGAATTTTATAGGAATATCTTGAGCAATGTCCCAGTGTTTATTTTAATAGGCAAAAGAAGAGATAATCATTCAGACAGACCTGGAGTTTCTCTACCTTCACAATCCATGCCACTCCCCCAAGTTTCAAACTTCAGATCGTTTACCTTAAGACAATGACTGTTACCACCTTTGTTAGTTGAATGAAAGTCTTGGACAAACTCCCCAGCAATACGCACACATATACATATTCAAAGTGTATACAATTTCACGGAGCTCACGGACTCTTTGAAGAGCCACCCACCAGTCCTCCAGGCCTCTGGATGACCACAGTCCCTATAAAAATGAAATCTGTCCTAGGGGAAAGATGGTGGCATTTTTCAAATGTTCATCAATTCACATGATTTGATGAGAGCGTGAAGAAGGAAGCTGGAGTGACAGGCTGTGATTCCAGCAATAAACCCAGACCACTAGACCACTTTAAAAAAAATTATCTGAGTTTGGGAAATGCTTAAGAGACATGTTCAAATCTCGCCAGTGGTCCTACAAATGCAGGTTAAGGGAAACAGTACAGACAATGGAGATCGGGCTGTAGAGCGGACCCCTTGTCAGGATTCTGTATGCTCTGGGAAGTAAAGAACATTCTCCTAAAGCAATGATGCTCTTATGTCTGTTCTTCAGCTGCCAGCCTCTCAAGTGAGTCAGATTCCATGCACACTATCTTCTGCGGTCTGCTTCTTTTGGAAATACCGTGCAGAATGACGAAGAGCATTAATATAAAAGCTCTAGATAGAATATGAACATCTTGTTCTCCCAAAGAATTAACACATTGCAAATTTTCTGGCACATCAGAACTTATGTCCCATGTCGACTAAGAAAATGTGACCATCAGTCATTAAGTGCCTAGCTCAGGAGGGGCCTTAGAAAACACTGAGTTCCTCCCTCCCCTTGGACAGATGAGCAACTTAAGACATAAGCAGGGGAGGAGGAGCCCAGTGTCTTGCCTGGGTCATTTCTGAGTTGGTGGCAAAGCCAAACGACATCCATAGCCAGGCTCAACTGGCACTTCCTCACACTGCCTCCATTTTGACCATTACCCTGTCGACTTAAATGAGTCAATCGCTCCAGCTTTGAATAGGATCTCGGATCTCGTGATTTAAAAAAAAAAAAAGGTAAAAGAAAAAAAATAATACAAAATCAGACTAAATTTCCATGACTCACTTTTCCAAAATGTTTTGTATCAGTGTATCAGGTACAAGGAAAACGTATGAGCTGTAGCAGGACCACAGCCAAGATTCTACAAGGCGGGGAGCGCACTAGGGAAGCCCTGATACAGAAGAATTGGTTGCAGGGTCTCTCAGCAAATTGTTGTTTATAAGTTCCATGTTCGAGAGAAAGAAAAATGAAGATTTCATGCAAACCGCAGAACAAAAGTTGAGATTTCCAGTGAAGCAAGAACTCAGGGACTTTTTAAAAATGGGAGTGGGGGAGGTGGGAGGAAGGAAAGGGATTCTTAATGGTATATTGTTTTCTGAGCTCTACCAATTAGCAAACATCTCTTGTAAAAAGGAAGAAAGAAAGAGGGAAGGAATTTCATGCGCTGAAATAGCCCCAGTCAGCTGCAAACGCTCCAGGCTTCTGCTACAAGGCTTTCAACCCCCCTCCCTAACTCTGGCCATTACATCAGTCCAAGTGCATCCTGGGGGCCATTGTCATGCTGATGAGACTGGATTCTCCCACTGCCTAGGGAGACATTCCCACCACAGACTGGCTCTGGGGTGCATTCAAGCTGTGCTGAATGGCCCTGGAGAATAAAAGATGCAGCCTTAATTAACTACCGCGCTCAGCTCCCAATCACAGCTTGATTGTTGTGCTGACTGCACTCTCTGCGAAAGAGGAAATGCCAGGCCTCCTTGAGCAGACCCAGTGCTGGGAAGTGGGCTCTCCTTAGGGAGCTGCAGTTGGGTTCTGTCTTGTTCTGAAAATAAAATATCAGAAGGTTTCCTATCTCGGGAATCACTGGTGTCCTGTTTTCCGGAAAGGAACAAACCTCAGTGCCTGTTACTTCCCTGCTCTGTTCCTGGGACCCAGTCACTGCATATCCCAATGAAGGTCTTTCCATGCACTTTATAACTGGCAGGGAACGAAACTTTATTCTTAGCACTGTCTTTATTTCGTTTGAATAGTTTCTGCTGCTGTTGATACTCAGAAACATAAAAGATCCTGGTTTTTCCCCCCTCCCATCAGATTTGGAATTAGATCTTTCCTTGTAACCTCTTCACCAAGTGCTTGGTGGGAAGTCAATAGTAGGCACCCCATTTAACCCTGAGACATCTCACCTTTAACCCTTCCTAAAATCAGAACCGTTGGAGATTGGCTTGGTTTTTTTACAGTTGAGAGTTTTTTCTTTAACATTGTAGGAAAAGGGGTGTTCTTTTTTTTTTTAATTTTATTTTTATTCTTTGCCCAAGGGGTACAGGTCTGTGAATCATCAGGCTTACATCTTTCACAGCATTCACCAAAGCACAAACCCTTCCCAATGTCCATAACCCATCCACCCTATCCCTACCCTCCCACCCCCCAGTAACCCTCAGTTTGTTTTGTGAGATTAGGAGTCTCTTATGGTTTGTCTCCTTCCCCATCAAAAGGGCTGTTCTTAATGGTGAATCAGACAAAACTGGGTTCAGAAGTTGTAAAAATGGGCACCTGGGTGGCTCAGTGGGTTAAAGCCTCTGCCTTCGGCTCAGGTCATGATCTCAGGGTCCTGGAATTGAGGCCCGCACTGGGCTCTCGGCTCAGCATCAAGCCTGCTTCCTCCTCTCTCTCTGCCTGCCTCTCTGCCTACTTGTGATCTCTTTCTCTCTATCAAAAAAAAAAAAAAAAAAAANAAAAAAAAAAAAAAAAAAAAAAAAAAAAAAAAGTTGTAAAAATGCTACAATCATGAGCTTTATTTATTTATTTTGAAAATTTTATTTATTTGAGAGAGAGCGAAAGTGAGAACACAAGTGGGGTGAAGAGCAGAGGGAGAAGCAGACTCCCTGATGAGCAGGGAGCATGATCGATTGATTCTGGGACTCCTGGATCACGACCTGAGCCAAAAGCAGATGCTAAACCGACGGAGCCACCCAGAGACCCCAAAGAGTGGGTTTTATAATCTCAAAATTCTGTGGCAGGTTGTGATTGAGGAGGACACGGGGCCAGGAGAAGCATTCCCATTCTGCCTGGGGCCAGTGAAGTGCGTTGGATTCGGCAGGACAGCAACTGGGGGAAGAGTCAGCAAGGCTTTGAGGGCCTGATTCGGGTTTCTGACTTCCCTTCCTCTTCCTCGTAGCTTCTCAAGTGCAGGCTCTTGAATCCTCCCTCCAACCTGCCCTCCGTTATTTCTCACTCTTAAGTAAAATCACACAGAGCCTTTGAAGTCTGGAAACAGATAGTTTTCTTGGAAATGTTTTCTTGTTAGCACAATTTCAGTGGTCAGGTGAAGTTTTTAGGAGATCAGAGATCATAATGTGTTCTTGCCACTTACTATCATTCATGCAGACCGATCAATCTGCAAGGTCTGTGTCAAGGGGCCATTTACTCCCTTTTGAGTATTCAGGCCACACTATAGGATATACTTCTATCCAGTATGTGTCACACCTTGTCATTCAGCCTGCAAGACTTTCCATGGTTATGGTCGGGTAAGGCAAATCCTCCCTCATTCCCAGTTCAGGGCTTATTTTTAAATAAAATAACAAAATGTTTAGCAAACTACCCAGAGTAAAATAATGATCAGTATAATTTAATCAGTATAATATAAATATCAGCTCATTTAAAAATGGTATACAATTTGACCGACACATTAAGAAGTCCTGGGTACAAGAGAGCTCAGCCTGACCCCTCCCGCTTTACCTTAACATATTCTTTCTTAAAATAATTCCTTTGTTTTTATGCAGTTGAGCATTTCTCTGCAACCACTAAACATAAAGAACTGGATATAAAATGTATTAGAATGAAAAAGTTATGTCCCACGGAGATAAACTGAAGACCAAGACATACCAATGTAAATAGAATTTACATACTTAAAACAGCATCCTAAAGTGATTTCACCACCAGAAGAATCCAATGAAAGGGAGCTCTATTGTACAAAGCAGGCATGTTGACAGGAGAGAACTAGGCTAGACTAGGCTAGGACCACGGATTTGAATTTGTATTTTGGTCCACAGAATTTTTTTTTTTAAAGATTTTTATTTATTTATTTGACAGAGAGAGAGAGATCACAAGCAGGCAGAGAGGCAGGCAGAGAGAGGAGGAAGCAGGCTCCCCACTGAGCAGGGAGCCCGATGTGGGACTCCATCCCAGGACCCTGAGATCATGACCTGAGCTGAAGGCAGAGGCTTATAAGACCCACTGAGCCACCCAGGTGCCCCAGGGTCTGAAGAATTTTAAAAAGTGAAATGTTGTATAGAACCAGTGTTAGGAAGCTGATAAAAGGAAGCTGTTCTCACAGAAGCAGGTCAACAGAGACCCAGTTTCTCAACCGTCCCATCACGTTCTGCTCATTTCCCAACTCCAACGATGAGCTTCCCAAAGAACGTTGGACTTGTAAAACAGTGGGAGAGACACTGCAGTGATGTGAAACTATGAGCCAGAGAATAAACGGGGTGGACGGTTGCTCCTCCTGCAACCCACGAGGAGATCTGTAAGCATCTTGGAACAAGGCTGTGATCAATACAGCCTTATTAAGAACTAACCATTCCCAAACGAAGCCACTGATGCAATTAATGATACTTAGTGTTGGTAGATGGGGGGGGGAGGGTAAATTGAAAATTCAATAAAACATCAGCGACATGTTACTTGCCCTTAAAAGATGTTGAAACCGATACGGGAAAGATATCTGATAGATGGATTTACAATGTCCAACTGAGCAACGGGATCACGTTTTCTGCTGGTTGTCAGGTGGGCCACAGGAAGCAAGCAATCAGGCATATTTTAACATACTATTTAAACACAGTACGTTGAAACCACAGCATGAAAATAAAAAGAGGCATTCTCCCCAGTTAGGGGAAGATAGTTTAAGTCATCAAATGAATTCTATTTAATTAGTGAGTGACTTCCACTATAACATGGTTTTCCTTAAGAGCTGGCTTCACACTGTAGTCATCTGGGTGTGCCTAGGGCCTAGCTCACTTTAAGCTTAAACATTTATCAACTAACCAGATTTACCATCTCATTCCCATCTCAGCTGTTCTGTATGTAATCTGTTTGCAGGGCGACACACTTCCCTCCACAGGGGAGCAAAATTCGTGCCTGATGGTGTCTGAGTGACTGTTCCCTCTGCCTTAACTTGCATTCTAATTTTTGACCTTTTCACTTTATAAACTTAATTAATTAAATTATTAAAAAAAAGAATCTCTCATTTATTTGCCTTGTTTCCTCCAGGAGACTTCTCTGAATGTCCAGCTTGGAACAAGTACCTCTTCTCACTTAACTTTCTATACATACTTTATCTTTCTACTTCGTGTGTCATATTTTTGTGTGTTTTGGTTCCTGCATGTAAGGTGTTTACAGTCTAGTTCAAGAGACAAGGACCTCCTCATCCATGGGTCATGAGTGTGGTGCCTGGAATGTAGTAAGTGTTCAAAATTGTATCTTTGGAATTGTTGAATTTATTTACTTTTTAATTTTTTTTCTAAATTTTATTTATTTATTTGACAGAGAGAGGGAGAGACCATAAGCAGGGCAAGTGGGAGAGGGAGAAACAGGTTCCCTGCTGAAAAGGGACCCCGATGTAGGGCTCCATCCCAGGACTCTGGGATTATGACTGGAGGCAACTGAAGGCAGATGCTTAACCTACTGAGCCACCCAGGCACCCCTGGAATTGTTCCATTTGATAAGAAGGGCCCAATTCATGCATTATACAAGTTTTCTGGTATCTTCTTTTTTGGCTATTTCTTTGCCTGCCAGTACACAAATGCAGGATGATTTGGTTAGCAGGTGAAATGCAAAACAGTGATTTCTTATAAACCATAAAACAAAGTCATTTAGAGCACCAGACTCTTCCCACCATAGAAAATTAGTTGCTCTCTCATTGTCTTTCCACCATATTTTGAATGTGGCTCTCTTACTGCTAGGATGACTACATAATTTACTACCCAAATGGGTATATTTTGGTGAGTGAAAGTTGGCATTACTGTAATTACACAACAGCAGAGATGACCCACTACTCTCCCTGGTGGTCGAGAATGTCTGGTTACCTAATTAATGCACTGGGCTTATAGTACATGATTGGTGTACTACACTGTGAAGACGGTGACTCCCGCTGAAACAAGGGGAAAATGTGGTTACAATGAATTCCTTTTCTAATTTGTTTGTTCAGCCTCCTATTGAGCTAGTAGAGCACGGTGGTTATGATTGTGTATGCTGAAGCCTGACTCAAGCCTTAGAATTTTGGACCTGCTAATTGCAAATGTTGTTTGCTTGGAGATGTTACTTTACCTCTCCATGCCTCAGTTCTGTTATCTGTAAAATGGGGATAACTCTACCTCCCTTCTCCTTCTGCTTCCTTCTTCCTCCTCTTTATTGTAATTATGATCATAGCATATTTAGATTGTCCTCTGGGGCCTCGGTCTTGTTCATCTTTGTATTGTGAGCATTTGGAGTAGACACTCAATAAATGCTTGGTGTAAGTGAATAAGTGAGTGAGTGCTATCCTCAATACACAAAGTACTGGTCTCACTGTGTTCTGCCCTGATTAGATATGTTGTATGTGAAGCCTCGGTTGTTCAGTCTTTTTGGGTGTCTTTTAGGAGCAGCTGGAGGGGGCCATTTAGGAAGGGATGAGGAGCAGAGGTGAGGGTTTACAGGATGAGAAGTTGAAGATGAGCTTGCCTTTGTAACATCCTCCATTGACTATCCAGAATTGAATAAAGGCCTTCATAATTTTCAGAGAACAAAACAGAGTTTCCAAGATCCCACCGAATCAATCAAGCAGTTTTAATGCTCTTTTAAAAGTAGATTCTTGCAGTGTTTGGGTTAGAGTGACTCATTTTTTTAGCCAAAGAAATAAAAGAAGCAAATAAATCCACGAGGGGAGATAGTTTCGTGGTCTAAATCTCAGGTTAGAAATGGGGAGACTCCCTAGAACTGTAAAGTTCAAATTACAGCCACATTGACTTACCCCTTCGTCTTTTTCGAGATACATTGAGTTGCACTTGGTTTATCGTGACAAAATCTTTTGGACAGACTCTAAACACCCAAGTTTGTTTGCTTTGTTTAGGACACGATAGAACTCCTGAGGTTTCTTTTCTTTTCTTCTTCTTTTTTTTCTATTAGAAAAGGGTTTGCTGTTATTTGGCCCCAAATTCTGGTACTCAGTGGAAATGCTGGGAAAATAGAGCACTGGCTTTCTCCTATGTCTATCAGACACTTAATAAAATACCAGATGATTAAGAGACCTCTTTTTGCTTCCCAGAGGAGTACTTGAGACTGGGTAAGAAACAGAAGTAAAGGGATGGGGTGACAAATTTCAAGATGATGCTGTAAAAGTGGGGCTTAGTAGGATGACTCACAAAATAGCTCTTAGGACTTTTAAACTGACATTGAGAAGCATAAGGGTATTAGTCCAGTCTATTTTCAGATAAAAATGTAATAGCCCCACTGCTTTTGCATCTGGGCAAAAGAACTAAATAATGGGTACAGAAGTGATTATTGGATTATTGGAGATATAAAAGAAATATTTCCTGCTTTAAAATGGAGGTCCAAATCTATAAATAATGACTCATATTTCCAGGTAAGATTAATCTGAAAAACATACTAAAAAGAATAAGGCTCACACACAAATGTACACTGACAAAATGTTTGCATTTCAAGGACTTCAAAAAATTTATCTACGTATTCAAGCAGAAAACTTAGGTTATGTACAAAGGAATGAACATTATTTAATATTACTTAACATTAAGAGATAATTTTGGAATTCCTACAGTGTGGAGTGGTAAAAGGCAAGATTCAAAGATTCCATAATACGCCACATTGTCATTCGCGAGCAAAAGCAACAGAAAGACTTTCTCAGCTGTGAAAATAAAGAAAATATGAACAATTTGTGTACACTTTTGATAAAACCACTTAGATTTACTCTAGGGATATTAGAGGTAAATGAAATTGGTGGGAAAAACACATAGTCTAAAGAAGAGAATAGGAACTCAGTAAATATGCATACACATATGTATGCGTGTATATGTACGTAAATGGTACAAAAGTCAAATTGAATCCTTTTAAAATGTAAAGTAAATAAATTTTGCCAAACAAAATCCGGTAAGTGTCACATGTATATGTATGTGATTGGGATCTAGCCTACAATTCACAGGAAGTCCTGCCTCCTGGTCTGCATCCAGCCAAGGACTGAGCACAGCAGGGGGCTCTGGGCCCTTTCTGCCCAATGGTCTTTGCTCTGCTTCTCCATCCACCTGGCTGGCCGAGGTGTCTTTGATCTGCACTGCAGCCTGAGGCTCGGTTTCTAGGTGTCCGGAGCCACAGGACAATGCCCTTTCCTGCTTCATCTCTCCTTTGCCTTTCACTCAATAAACCTCCTGCTCTTCTAGCAGCATCTTGGAGTCTCCTTCCCAGAGGACTGGAATACACTGTGTTTGTGTGTGTGCTTGCTTGCGGTGAACCGGCAGGCGGAGAATGGGCTCCGAGGTTAGAGAAACTCATAAAAAATTTAAAAAGGGGGCTAAAATAGTGCGCAACTAAAAGATAAGATCGAACTTACTGTAAACGTAAGGTGCTGACCCACCCATCCAACTACATTCTTTTCTTTTCTTTTTTTTTTTTAAGGTTTATTTATTTTTGAGAGGGAGAGAGAGGAAAAGAGAGAGCACACGCACGAATGGCCACGAGCAGGGGGAGGGGCAGAGGGCGAGGGAAAGAGAACAGCTCAAGCAGACTCCCTGCTGAGCGAGGAGGCCAATGCTGGAGGCTCAATCCCCTGACCCTGAGATCAGGTCCTGAGCCGAAACCAAGAGTCATATGCTTAATTAACGCACTTAGCCACCCAGGCACCCCTAAACTACGTTATTTTCAGTTTGGTTCTTTATAGCAGGGAGGAGGTGGAAATCAAAAGATTCCTACATTCTATATTTAGAACTGTGTGTCTTTGGAATGTTTTGGTAAATTCTTACGCAAAGTCTTCAGAATTTGTTATTACACCTCTTTACTCCTATGTTCACCCTCATTACATAGTTTCGTTCTAGCTTAGAGAAGGAGGCCTAAAAAAAAAAAATCCCTATCAGGCTCTGAATATCAGTTTCCAGGGTATGGCCATAGAGCCACTAGAAAAAAAATCCTTTGAAACATTTTGTCAGGTTTCAGCAGGACAAACAGTAAACATTCCTGGCACTATTAAACAACCCCATAAACACAAGAGCCAACCCCAAAGAGGGTCCAGAAGATACAATCCTCCCAAAGTCCAGAGCCACTCCCAAAAGTAACCAAAAGAAAGACAATTCTCCCGACACCTAGCAACAGAACCCTATCTGCACCTGCAGTATAACCCACGTTTCTGTCTGACCATATTTTGGGGACTCCCCAACTTGACAGCTGCCAATCCAAGTTCTCAGGACACATAAGTGAGACAAACAGGAAGGCAAGAGCTGTCCCTGGGAGAAAAAGGATCCACAACAAGCGGGTTCCGTAAAAGCAAATTCACAAGTCACAGTCAAAGATCTAATTCTTACCAATGTTTTTTTTTTTGGCATTCCGAACTTAGAAAAGAGACAAGGTGAAATTTTACCTTCTTCTCTCGACCAGGCACCACAGAGACCTGGGAGAGACGACTTTGGGAAGAATTGTCACCCTCGGCCGACTCCAGCCAGTTTCCCCAGGATGCCGGGCTGCAGGCTCTGGACTCGGTGGAATGTCCCAGCAGATGTCGTCCTAGCCCCCAGGAACTGCAGAGGCAGAAAACCAGTTTCCCTTTCACCCTTTCTAGTTAGTGCTTGGCTGAGACCCTCTTTTCTCCAGGGCACTTCGTGAATGGATGAGCTTATCGGAGAGGTTCAGGCCTCCACTGTGGCCACAGGAATTCAAGATTAACTTCATTTAGGTTAAGGTACTTGTGCAGTCTGGAAACACAATTTTATTCACCTGAGGCCTCCCAATGGACCCAGTTGGGCCTGGATCCAGCCCTTTTTTTTTTTTAAGGTTTTATTTATTTATTGGACAGACAGACACAGTACGAGAGGGAACACAAGCAGGGGGACTGGGAGAGGGAGAAGCAGGCTTCCCGCTCAGCAGGGAGTCTGATGCGGGGCTCGATCCCAGGACCCCGGGATTATGACCTGAGCCGAAGGCAGACGCTTCACCGGCTGAGCCTCCCAGGCGCCCTGGATCCAGTCCACCTTGAATCTAGTCCGCTTTCTATGTTGGACACGGTCTGACCCCAGATCTAGCCCCATTTCTACGAGCAAGAGTGATGGCGGACCGACCGATCGAAGTGGGACCCAGTCTGAGGTGGGAACCAAAGTGACGTGGAACCTCGTCTGACGGAAGACCCCGTTTGAGGTGGGAACAGGTTTGAGGTGGGACCCAGTGTCGGGTAGCACCCAGTCCGACGACGTGGACTCTGCGTGATGTGGGGGAACCGGGCTGATGTGGGAACCCGTTTGGAGGGGGGCCCGGTGTGACGTAGGACCCAGTCTGCCGTGGGACTCCGTCTGACGTGGGAACCGGTTGGAGGTGGGACCCAGCGGACACTGACGCAGTCCGCCGCGGGATGCGGTCCGACGCCGTCCTGTTCCGACTGGATCCAGGCCGATTCCAGCATTTTCTAGAGCCAATCCGGAGAGAGAACGTGCTCCAGGGAAGCAGGACAGCTCGTGAATGCAAGCACTGCGACGCCAGGATCCTGGGACGGACTCGCCACCTGGAGAGGCGGCGACAGAGCCTCGGGTCCAGCAGCTGGGCAGGTACTCACTAGGCCTCGCTGCTTGGCCCTGCGGGGGGTGTGGGGTGCGTGGGGGGTGGGGGTCTCTTTCCGCCCCAGTTCTTCTTTTTTTTTAATTATTTGCCCCGGGGGTACAGGTCTGTGAATCATCAGGCTTACACCATTCACAGCACTCACCATAGCACAAACCCTCCCCAATGTCCATCACCATCCACCCTGTCCCTACCCTCCCACCCCCTGGAACCCTCAGTTTGTTTCCTGAGATTAGGAGTTTCTTATGGTTTGTCTCCTTCCCGATCCCACCTTGTTTCATTATTTTTCCCTCCCTACCCCCCACGACCCCCACCCTGCCCCTCAAATTCCTCCTAGCAGAGAGATCATAGGATAATTGCCTTTCTCTGATTGACTTATACGCTCAGCATAACACCCTCTAGTTCCATCCACGCCGTTGCAAACGGCAAGATTTCGTTTCTTTTGATAACAGCCCCGCTTCTGACACCAGGACTGTTAACAGATAAACTGAGCCTCGTGAAAAATGCCTAGTGTTGATTTGAGCCCAAATCGATTGGCATCGGGCAGCGTGCAGGCTGAGGCAGAGAGGCGCTGGGTGGAGGCGAAGGTGTTTAGGGGCGGAAGGGAGAGGAAGCAGGGCTGTGGGGCTGGGCGGAAGGCGGGTTGGTGGTTGCAGGGGTGCCTCGGGCGGTTCCCGCCGGACCGCTTCGAGAGCCCTGCTCTGGGCGAGCATAAACCAACTCTGTTTGGGGCCTGTTGTCTTGTTTTTAGTAGATCCCGGCTCTTAATAGGTGGGAAGGGCCATTGAAAAGCCATGCATATTCATTCATCTTGGGTGCTTGAAGAGTGGGGAGAAGACATGTAAGGAGTGGTTGCTGTATCATTTGTGAGACATGGGACTGTTGCGTTTTCTGCAGGTGATTTATGCTACCCTTCACCAGTAAATCAGGCTGAGGCCGTTGTGTGTTGGCCTGTCCACTTGTCTGCTTCTTTACCCTGTAAGAGGAGTGTATGTGATTTATGAAGATCCAGGAATTGTGTAACGGGTTGTCTGTAGATAAAATACTAAAGCCCGCGAGGCTCTTAGGTCGTAACCCCTAGGCAGTCAGGTGTCATTTAAATCAATTCAAATGAAAAAAAAAAAAATGGGCGCCTGGGTGGCTCAGTGGGTTAAAGCCACTGCCTTCAGCTCAGGTCATGATCCCAGGGTCCTGGGATCGAGGCCCACATCGGGCTCTCTGCTCAGCAGGGAGCCTGCTTCCCCCTCTCTCTCTCTGCCTGCCTCTCTGCCTACTTGCGATCTCTCTCTCTGTGTCAATTGAATAAATAAAAAATCTTTTAAAAAAAAATAAATAAATCAATTCAAATGTCTGTTGCTTTTTTCAAGACTGTTCCACATGATCGCCCATTCTCTCTACCATCTGTACGGCCAGAAGCAAAAGGCTCCAAGATGCCAAGGCCATAGGACAGGAGGCATCCAGACTCATAAACCATTTTGGAGAGAGGTGCCCAGGGCCACCAATAGTGGACTTTGCCTGTGTGACAGATCAATCTTCATTGGGCTAAGCCACTAATACGCAGAAGTTGCTTATTTCAGAGGCTGGTATTAACTCTTCTAACACAGGTCTCAAAACTGAATCTTTTTGTTGGTGCAAATAAAGAAATAGACATTTGAAACATTACTCCTGTTCACAATTTAAATTTTACTCTTTCTACAGGGAGTCTAGGGATGAGATCCCCA
Organism: Ailurus styani; assembly: GCA_002007465.1. Classification (NCBI taxonomy): domain Eukaryota; kingdom Metazoa; phylum Chordata; class Mammalia; order Carnivora; family Ailuridae; genus Ailurus; species Ailurus styani. The sequence goes on along the minus strand of LNAC01000098.1, from coordinate 2,464,404 downwards.
TACCCCCACCCTGTCCTTAAGAGACACCGTTTGGTTCTTCTGATGGATCAAATCTAATCTGATACCAGTTTTGTTAGATACAATTCTCCCTGCAGAATACCATCATGGGAGCAGAGATTTGGGAATTGAAAAGTTAAGTTTGTTTTACAACCAAAAGTTAGAAATGAAGATTAGATAAAACTTCATGAGTATGTATTCGTTTTCCCTGCTACATATTTTATGTGCGTGTATTTTAATGGGCAGTCTTAGACCATCCATCACCAAATATCCAAAGAAAATAGAGAAATTCAGTTAGTGGCACAGTGAAGTTTTTCCATGTTGTTCATTTCTGTATGAAGAAAACTATTTGGAATATTTACTGAATTTTTCAGTTTTCTGTCAAAATTTTGGAATAATATGGACAGTGCTTTCATTGGTTTCTCAGGTAAGGTCTGAAAAAAATATTAGGACAAGGAAGTAATTTAGGGATTTTCTTTCTCTCTTTTGACCAGGAAAAAACATTAGTGCATAAAACATACAAAGTCAGCATTTATTGTTGTCGTTGTTTGCCAGAAATTATCATTCTTCTGTCTAGGAAAATTGTCCCAGAATTTGACCCCATAGATTGGTCGAAAATAAGAACTGGAATGCTGGAGAATTAGGACACTCTGTAAATAATGGCATCCCAGTCTGCTCTTGTTGATGTGAACCTGTTGAGTTGAAACCCAGGTCTTCTGTGGAATTATATCTCACGTGGCTGCTTTTGTAGGTTATCTCTTTATCCTGTAGGTTTTATATAGAAATGCTTCTAGCTGTTTACGTTCTGTCTCAGTCGTGGTGCACAGAGCTGAGTTTACACCTGCATGTGTCATTAAAGATTTAGTACCCTCACTCTCTCTACATATTATTCCATACCAGACTGGCCCTTACAAGATGTTTGGGTAGAACTTGGGAGGGAATGTATATTCTTTTAATGAATTAAGGAATAAATTACTCCCTGACCATGTGTAGTCTGAATAAGTTCTGTTTAATTGTGAGGGCAAACGAAAGAACCGTAGAATACCCAAATTATTGGTGACCAAACGTAAAGTGCTGCCACATGGAACTTGCTGATCACATAACAGCTACTGACTAAACGTAAAGGTCATCTCCCCTTTTGCCATAACATTATGATCAAAAACACAAACCCATGCTTTTAAAAATAGCTCCTTTGGCACTGAGAGGGACAGAAAAAAAGAATAAGAAAGTAGAGTCAAAGTTTCACTGCTCTTCCTGCCAATATATACAAACCCACATCCAAAACAGATCTCATTTACATGCCTGTTTATTTTGTTTTCATGGCTGTCTGGAAGCTGGGACCTTTCTTTTTCTATAAACTGAGACAAAGAGATACAAAGATAAACTCTGACCCTGTGTAGCTCCCCATAATGTCTTGGCCTTCCCATCTTCATCTTTGTCACTAAGGGACTTGGTGTATGTGTAGGTGTATCTTCGGAAATTTCAAAAGCATAGTGTGAATTCTTTTGTTTATAAATTTTGAACTGGTCGTTTTTGCTGTAAGTGTTAAAAATTCTTGGTTTCAGGAAGATTTGAAGTAGGTGGAAGGAACGCAGAGACTAAATTGTTTCATAGAAACAGAAACTTTAAATTTATAGAGGTTTTAGGGTAGAGTAGTAATCATTGGTAGGTTTTTGTTATTACTGTTGTTGTTCTGCATCAGGGATTGTTGGATGTACTTTATACACATTCCATCCTAGTGACAATCCTCCGAGGTAGGTACTATTATTATCACCGTTTTACAGATGAAGAACCTGAGGCTCTTAAGACACTTGTCCAAGGCCACACAGCATAGAAATGGGAGAGCTAGGTTTGAGTTTACCACTTACTCATTCCCCACATCCTTTCCTCACTCTTTGTAAACTGGTGCCATATCCTCCTTGGATGTATAATGTGTGCTCGATCAAAATCATTCTTTAATCAGGTTTATTTTCCAGTGCGGAGCTACTGTCATCCCTGCAGGCAACTACGCATTCCTCAGACCCTGCTGCACATTAGGCTGGGTCTTAGAAGTAGGGGTTTTGGAGAAAGCGAATGTTCCTAAAATCAGTTTCCTATTTGACAGCACACAGTTTTGTCCCCTTAAGTTACTGGTTTCTTTCACATTCCGTTGAATTTAAAGGGACGCATTCACTTCCCATCCCATTTTAGATCACGTCAGAGGCTAATTTCTCTGTGCTCAACTGCTCCCTTTCTTTCTTAAATAAAAACGCTAGAGATTTGAGTAGAAGTTGAGAAGGTCTTATGGAGAATAACAACAAGGAGGCCCAGCCCTGCCTCACTGAGTGAGAAAAATACTCTGGTGAAAGATTTTATATTTTTCAAGAAGACTAAGAAATCTGCACATAAATCTCTGTGAACTTAGCCTTGAACACAAAGTAGAAAAGAGCTTTGAAAATAGACTCCAAACCAGGCATAACCAACAAGCTGTGCACGCAGTGATTCATTCTGCAATTGTTCTGCTGAAATGTAAAGTCAGCGGCGAAATGGATGCTGCGTGCTTTGGGGTTCTCAGCCAGATACCATCGGCCGTCAGGAAGAAGGAGGCCACAAAGTGATACTACTTTGCTGTAAAATAAACAGTTCTCCGAGGGCTTCCAAATAAAACAGGCTCTTTATTTTCTGTGCCCAGCACTCCCCACGTTCATGGCACATCCTCTCATTCAAGTAAACAGAACACTGTTCTTCCTTTTGTTGCTCTTAAAATAGATAGGTCCAAACTGCCCGAACCCTCCTGAGCTGATAACTATTATCTATCTCGTGTGGTCCTTTGCAATTTTCTCCTTTGAACTACATGATCTTTCTGTATTTTCATTTTTCTCCAATTCTTCATAGATGCTTGTGCTTTTTTCTCTGCACTCACTCTTCTATCCTCCCGAAATCGGTGGTCTGTACCCTGCTTCTACCTCGTTCTTTACACATCTACGTTCCCTCATCATCCTAGATCTTACCTAACCCTGGGAAGCTTTTCCTTGGATCAGGTGTTCTTACGTTTTTCTTCTCAACAGGTTTATCCTATGACACGTGGCTTTTGATGTGTGAACATTTACTTGATCAGGTCAGGACACTCTGTAGAAAGAGGGAGCTATTAATAAGTATGCTGACACAACACACATATATCAGGACTGCCCAGGGGAATCGGGTCTGTCTTATCAACTATTTTGGAACTTTTTTTTTTTATTGATTATCCACCCTCTCCCCCCGCTCCCTAATTACAACTTACAGAAAAAGGAGAACCTCATTTGAATGTTTTCTGCTTATTTTCTAATCTGCACTATCTCATTGCTTAATACGTAATTGGAGGTCAGATATAATAACTGTTGTATATAACAGCAAATACCTGTATAAATATATAAAAGTATATACATACAAAGTAGAAAAATGTATTTCTTAACAAGTATGTGGTAGAATACAAAATGATGTGTCTATGCCAACTGTCTTGTCAGGCAGTGAGCTAGCTACCATAAACTGCCATACTGATTTTTATAATTCTCATCTTATACTGAGACATAAAGAAGTCAAGTGAAGAGCTAAGATTCAGTTTCCAGTCAGATGCTAAACCATGGATTTCAGCTGTCCTCTTTCCAAGAGTCATGTTAACACGTTCCCTTTGTTTTATCCTTTCAACTTTCTCCTGCGCCCAGTAGCCAATACGGGTCATTATTTATGTGACTTATAATTATTCCAAATAGCAAGAAGAGGAGAGAACAAAACCAAAACAAAATACTTCTTTTTGGTAAGTTTAGGGGAGATGCTGAAGAAAAGAGAAAAAAAAAAGAAGGGCGCCTGGGTGGCTCAGTGGGTTAAAGCCTCTGCTTTCGGCTCAGGTCATGATCTCAGGGTCCTGGGATCGAGGCCCACATCGGGCTCTCTGCTCGGCAGAGAGCCTGCTTCCCCCTCTCTCTCTGCCTGCCTCTCTGCCTCCTTGTGATCTCTCTCCCTCTGTGAAATAAATAAATAAATAAATAAATCTTAAAAAAAAAAAAAAAGAAAAGAAAAAGACTTGTTGTGTTTGAATGAAAATGTGTTTCTGGCCAGGAATTGGTGATCAGGATCAAGCTATTTGAAATTCTTCTCGTTGAGTTTGGACCAACATTCATGCATCATCTAACACTAACACCATCGATAAGACTTTTGTTTCTGTTTCCAGCTGAGAGAGTCATTACTGTGATCTATGGGACATTCTATACATGAGTCGATATTTCTCTTCCTTCTCCTCAGTCTCTAAGGTAAGATAAGTTCACACGGAAATTTATGAAATCTAAACAGCGGCATTTATGTCAGATAACTTTTGCCTTTCATAGCTTTGACTCTGGGTGCTTTCAACATATAGGGGTTCTGTTCTGCTTTATCTTTCTAGTTTGTGTTGAATGGTGTTTGTGCTCTGTTCTTAAGACAAAACACATACCTGAGCCTGCCCTACTTCCTTTATTACTGTAGAATTATATGTATTTCATACATTAGAACTTTTTTTTCTTTTTCAGTTTTCAGGTTTGTTCCATATATTAAGACTTCCCATTATAGCATGTCATAACCTGATTGGTAGAGACTGTGGTTGTCTGTTGCCAAGAATAACCAAACATGGCTCAGAATATCAATCTGGTATAGTCCCAGGGCAAGCTACATTAGAAACTGAATACACCAAATCATAGCTCTTTTAGTCCCAGGGAGCAGGAGAGGGTTATTGAGGGTGGTGGGGGGCTGACTCCCCACAGGGTCCCTTAAGTAAGAATTTGCCTATAGAGGTAGTAGTTAGAGGGCAGTCTTGGTCATTCAATATTAGTCTTTCACGGCTTCTAAGCAGCTTGCTAAAAGCGTGAGTACTTGTGTATTTCTGCTGAAGAACTGAATGGAATAGAAAATACTAAATAATTTACAGAGTTGAGAAATTCCAAGGATGGGAACATACTTTAAAGTTCAGATTACTGGGCGCCTGGGTGGCTCAGTGGGTTAAAGCCTCTGCTTTCAGCTCAGGTCATGATCTCAGCGTCCTGGGATCGAGGCCCGCATTGGGCTCTCTGCTCGGCAGGGAACCTGCTTCCTCCTCTCCTCGTCTCTCTGCCTGCCTCTCTGCCTGCTTGTGATCTCTCTCTCTCTGTGTCAAATAAATAAATAAAATCTTTAAAAAAAAAAAAGTTCAGATTACTTTTCAAGAATTCTCCTGTAAGTGCCATTGAGCTGTTTTAATTATAATTGGAGACTTCATTGCCATTTTGGGATAAAAAACTTGATTTTAAGTTACTGGAGGTTTGTGTACTATAGTTTTACCTACTGTCCCAAACAGCAAGTTTTTATTTTGCTACAATTTAAGTTTAATCTCTTTTGATGTAAAAACTTTGGTGTTTAGATCATCTTAGGTGGTTTTTGCTTGTTTGTTTTGTCTTTTGTCAAAGGTAGAAAATTCTGGACTTTTTAAAGATTAACAAATTAAGCTACCTTAAAACATAAAGTGGAAACCCTTGGATATTCTATTTGGTGCTCTGATTTTGTGAACCTCATCTCAGTATCTTTGTACAAAGTTACTCAATTCTCCAAGGAAAGTTTTCCAATTATTATTACTATTTTTAGTACTTGTAGTTCCTAGAAATCCAAGATACCCACAGAAGTTCAGACATATTTAGATGTTGGTCAGAATAAAATAGTTATACTCTATGTAAGTGCATTATTGTTTACCTAAAGCAACTAACAAGAAAATTGTCGTCTATAAACAAAACAAAATAAAAATGAAAACAAACAGATGAAAACAAAAAGATGGCAATTATTAAGGCTTATTATGTGTCAGAAACTCTTTGGAGAACTGTGGATACATGGATGAATAAAGTATAATTCCTAAGCTTCAACAATGCACAAAGGTAACAAATCACAGCACAGAGAAGCAAAGGTAAACAAAGAACTATAATTTAATGCAGTATCCTCTGTAACAGGACATATGCAAAATTCTGTTAGCACACAGGTGGATAAATGGATTTTTCTGAGGGTGTTGGGGAGAGTTGTAGAGGAAAAGTTTAGGATGAGTTGATTTCCCAGGTAGACAGATGAGGCAGGTCACTACTGAGAGTAGGGAAAAAAAAAACAAACCCTGGACATGTTGGAAAGAATGGGAAGTAGTCCATGGACAATAAACTGAGCAGAGTGCAGGGAAAGTAGGAGATCTCAGCAGGAGCCCATATACCAAAGGACTTACATAGGATGCAGAGGAGTTTAAACTTTGAGTGACCCTACCAGACGCCTGACCTGAGAACCAGGCCACCTGTGTGCAAGTCCTGATTGTGCCATTAGCAAGAAAGTTATCACTTGAAGCAAGTTCTTTAGTTTTCTTCCCTCCAATATGAGGTGATTTCTGCAGCATTAAAATTCTAATTTATAGATTGAGGCTAATGTTTCATCCAGAGAGATAGTGAGTTAGAAAATGAGTTTTGTTTTCCTCCAAAACTAGAAATGTATTTAATTCCTATTCTAGTACTCATGCTTTAGCTTATAAATAGAACTGAATTTATATGGTGTAATCAAGCAGGAGACTTGATATATAGGCTGACAATCTACAAATACCCTGAGCAAAATATTATAAATGAAGGAGGGGAAATTGCATCCTCCAAAATTGGTAAGAGTAGAAATAATGGCCTGAGACAAAGGATAGGAGTATTTTTTTAGACTGGACTTAAAAGTATTTCTAATCTTTGAGAGCATCTGGGCTGTATTGCAGACTCCCTAGAGGGTGTGGGAAGGGCTTCCCTGAGACGCCCAAGGCCAGGCAGGCGAGCTATTGAAACGTGGAAGAGGAAGGAGGAGTTGAAGTAATAAGCAGGCCATGGCAATAATTTGCAAGCTGAAATGAAGAAACAAGGGGCTTCAAGAAGTTCAGGCCTGATGCTGTCTTACTGGTTTCCAGCTGTCCCCTGGCACTCAGCACTAGAGTGTCACTCCCAGGAGCATAGGTCTCAGGATTCCTCACTGCTTTTTAGGAGAGGTTCCTTTACTGAGTATCCACCGTATATTTACCACCATTGTGTTCATGGCCTTGTTCAGGAAAGCTTTGAGAAAGAGGAAGGGAACTAATCCACGTTGACATATATTGAACACTTACTACTTACTGAAGGCTGCCATATGCTGTAGCATGCAGGATCTCATTTAAATCTTGGAGCAGCCCTCTCACATAAGTGTTATGTAATTATTATAATCCCCTCTGTTTATGTAAAATGAGGAAGTTCAAAAAGGGTTAATAAAGCCCAAAGGGGCAGGTAAGCTTTGAACCTACAACTCTTCACTCCAAAGGGCACTCCTTGCTGCAGCATCCTAGGATGGTATTGTCCACCAGTTCCCTACCAGGTTGGTTTCTCACTGGGTCATTGCGTATAATCTGGTGGAAGATTTTCCTTAATAAAAATACTCCATTTTAATCTGTTCCTGCAGGTGGTAGAGAGACAGCCTATAGTGGCTGACACATGACCAGTAGAAGGCTGTCCATTATTCTTTCTTTCTTCAGTTAAGGCTTTGAATTGGATCCAGCTGTTCTTTGTTGCAAAGGCCAAAAGACCTCAATATCCTGCTCTTTGTTTTCCTGGAAGTTATTGGCTGTTGTTAGCCATGAAGGCCAGGTTGGAACCCTTAAAGAACTAAAATGTTGGTGGGTAGGTACTAGGGAGCAAGGTCTCAGAATAGCAGAAATGATGGCATTTCAAGATCAAGCCTCAGTTTCAGGTCTGGCTAAAGCCATGTGTTGACCCCTGTGGGAAATAGTCTGTAAATGGACCTGAACAAAAAAGCCAACTGGATTCTTCTCACCCTTTACTTAGAATAAATAATAGTGTGATAATTTTAATACTTCTCATCACTTATCCAGTCATTGTTACATGCTAAATACTGTGCTAGAAGCTGTTTATAAGCACCCTCATCATCATTTTTAGCTGTAACATTTACTGAGCACTTGCTAGGTACCAGGCTCTTGTACTGAGTACTTTAAGCTTTGCCATCCTGTAAGGTAAACATTGATATGTCTCTTGTTTTTGAGGCATTGATATTGAGCCTTAGTTTAACTTTTCCAGTGTACCGTAATTAGCTAATGCTGAAAATAGGGAACTAGAATGGGAATATTTACTGAGATTCTCAAAGGGCTAGAAATTGGTTGCAATAAGATTAAAAGAAAGGGACAGAAAAAGAGCAAAATTATTGAGAGGACTGAGAAATCTGCCAACTTCCTATACCACACCAACATTACCCTACTGCCTCTTGTATCAAGTGTTCAAGAGAACAGTTTTTATCTTCTGGTTTTGTAGCCAGAGGGGGCTAACCATTTGGATTGGCACAATCCTAAAATGTCTAGAAATGGAATTCCCAAATTTTCTACTAAATAGCAACTCCAGTGAGATGACCAAGCACAGGCTTGGTCAGGCAGTGCCTTTATGGATCAGTTTGGTCAGAATAAGAAACTCACTCACATCTGAAAACTTGGAACTCAAAAGGGATTTTCGTCCTCCAAATGTCAGATGTGATAGAGGGCTGTTGGTGAGTCACTCCCTTTTTCAAGGAATAGAGGCATAATTCCCAGTGGAATAATGAGCTTCAGCCCACTGGCGCCCAAGGAGCTAACACAGTGGGCAGATGTCCGAACTCTACTGGCCATGTCCCAGATGCAAACAATAGAACACTGGCCAACTTTACTACTAAAGAGAGTATCTGAAGCCCTGGTATTGCCTTGGCCCGCCAAAAATGCATTACAAGACCACGGTTACCCACAATAGTCTCACTTCATAAAGAAGGAAAGGATTGAGGAGGGGAAGTAACGTGAGCTTATATTTTCTGATGGAGTTTGAGGAAAAGTGCTCAGAAATTTTGCCTCTTTGCCCTTTTGGATGATGGATTACTTCAGTTTTATGAAATGCTGGGGCTAAATCCCTTCAAGGTTGGGACTACATGAATATTAATTGGTCAAAGAAGAGTGAGGCCTTGCTCATTGCCAGTCTGGGGCAGTCATCATCAGTGGTCTTTTCCAGACTCTTTGTTTTAGAGGAGATCTTTTTAGTTGGGGGGGGGTGGGGGGGGACTCAGCGTTCCATTTGGGAAGGAGATTTTTTTTAAGCTTTCCATAGTTGTCAGTAATTCTGTTTGTTAAAAATTGCATCATGTGAAAGGACTATAACGACATTGGGTTGTCTAAGCAGATCCTATTTCATGTTCTCTAAAATGGATGCAGATTACAAAATTCAGGGTAAGCACTTTTTTACAGTTCCCAGAATTTTGTCTGTTTGTGTTTATGTTATGTAGTACTTTCATATATATCATTTTCCCTCAAGGTAAATACAGCAGATACTGTTTTTTCTCTTTTACAAGTAAGATCAGCAATTAAATGACTTGCAAACGGCAGATCAGAATGATCGAGTGGCAGAACGGGACTTTAATCTGGGTCCCCTGATTCCAGGCCCTCTCTCTTTTTTACACAGGCCTTGGCTAGTCCATAGGGCCCACTCCTTGGTGTCTAGCACTCATTCATTCCATTAATACGTTCAGCCCCGGCTATGACATCTTCTCCATAAACGGGGGAAAGTGGGGCCTAGACAAAATGATATTTGTATAATTCCCCTGGAGCCAAGGAACGACTTTGCTTTCTTGGATGTATTAACTTTGGGCACAAACCATTTGTCTCGGGGGAGTGGTTTGCCTTTAACTTTGGCAGGGGAAGAAATTATTTCCTACGGCATGTATAGAGATGAGTTTTCTTCAATGAATAGAACTCTGTCAATCACACATTAAGACAATGAAAAATAGGAAATGCAGATGCATTTGGCTGCGTAGGATCAAAAACATAAAAACATTAAAAATCACATTAAGTCACTTAGGGAAGGTTTTCTCAGAGCCACTGAATATCTATACACAGTTCCCTTGAGACATGATTCTGAAAGCTAAGAAGACTTTTGCTAAATTAGAGGAAAATAAAACAACTCCCCCTCAACTTCCAGAAGATTCCAGCCAAGCCTGAGTTCTAAACCTCTTAGATTTGGATTCGGTTCTAAACTTGGCAAAGAAGCACTAGCCCATCCCTACTGGAAAGCTCTCAAGAGAGTCAGTTCCAGCTTTCCAAAAACTTGCAGCCCAAATATGTTTGGCTCTACATCTGAACCTTTGTAATATTTGACATCTATTAGAAATTACCAATTCAACTTTAGAAACCCAAAATCAAGTTGAACTCCAGTGGATGTATGAAGTCAAACTGATAAGATTGCCATATAACTTAAGCAAACATTGAACCTGATTTGAAAACCCATGTGAAGGCTCACTCACATTTTTGGCAAGGACTCCAAGATCTTTGGAGATATTAATGAGGAGGAAGAGGAGGGAGATCTCATTTTTCTCTTCTAATCCATTGCTTCCACTTCTGTAGCTACTGTATTTCATGACCTCAGAGGACAGAACTCCTGAAACTAGCATAACAATGGCCCCTGTGAAATCAGAGTTCTTTAAAAACAAGGTGATAATTTTTCCTAATCTGAATGAACTCAGTGGAGCTGGTAACAGAATAAGAAAATTACTACTTTGACTTCACCAAGAGATTGGCTCTTGGATAAGTTTGCTCATAAAGACGGAAAAGCACTTACAGATCAGATAAGATATTAATCCAATTTGGAACTCTTGAGAGAAAAGAGAGGAAGTGGCCAATTAGAGCAATTCTGATCTGACCTAAAGGCTGAGAAGACCCTCAAAGTAGCCAGTAGACCTTTTGGTTTGTTTGGTTGGCTGCTTGTTTCTTTAGAGGGTGCTATAATGTAGAAGTTGTCTTTGTATTTTTGTCTCTTGTAAGTTTCCAGGGGATTGGCAACCTTGCAATTTGTTTGTCATTGTCTAGGGCTCCTGGACAAGTTGTTTAAGAAGTAACATGTGCTATATCCATTTGCGGCAGCAGGAAGTGGCAGAAAAAGCTATGGGCCTGGCCCAAACATTCTGCTCCTTAAACAGCAGTGTGACCTTGAGATAAATCACTTACTCCTCTGAGCTTTGGTTTCTTTAATAGTAAATAGTTATTATAATATCTTTTTCAGAGTGTTTTCGTGAAAACTGAATGAAGGAATGTACATGCAATTACTTAGCATTGTACCTGCCATAGAATATGTTCTAGAAAAGTTAAAGGTATTTAAATCTGCAAGGAAATGTAAAATCCAACCTTTCTCGTTCATCTCTTCCATCTTCTCATGTTATCTCTAGGATAAGAAAACCCAAGTTGCTCTCTGGAACATTATTTCATGATATTATGATAAGTTTTGGACTCCTAGCACATTGTTACCTTCCATCTCGAAATCAAAGCAAAGAAGGAGATAAGACAGAATTCATTATCATTCCTTCTCTTTTTTTCTTCTGCCCATTAGACACCTTGACTGTTCTCCTTCAGTTTATTGTGATTATTTTCTCTTCATTTTAAGACGAAATGGCCAGTATATTTTACCAGGTGAAATCCTTTTCAATAAGCTGATCCTCTAGTCATGAATGACTTTCCCTCTCTCTCACTTTCCTTCCTACCCTGTCCACCTCCCTTCATCTTTTTCTTCCTTAATCCCATTCATTTACATATTCAACAATATGAGTGCTTATTATGCAGCAGTCATTTGTTGAGACTTAATATGTAAGAGCAGTAAACTGTGTGCTGTTTCTGTTCTCATAGAGCTGACATTCTAGGGGCATTGGGTAGGGGGAGGGACGAGAAATAATGACATACAGAACCAAATGAACATGTTCCGTACATATAATGGCAAGAAGATCAATGGTGAAATATGATACTGGAGAATAGAAGAGAGAGGCTGATGGGGCGTCAAGCTCAGGGAGATGTTTCTGATGAAGGAACATTTGAGCAGAGACCTGGAGGGGAGGTGAGAGAGAGGCATATGATCTTCTAGGGGAAGAACATTCGGCAAAGGGAACAGCCAGTGCAAAGGCATGCTGGGGGGCACAGTGAAGAAGCCAAGGATTTGGGGTTTCCTCTAAATTGGTCTGAGGCTGTCAGGGGATTTTGAGCAGATGAGGGACATGATAAAAGAGCAATCACGGGGAAGAATAGCACTTGGAAAATAAAGCATATTCTCATAATGGAAACTTCTGCTTTTTTGTTGAATAGTAATGTTTAGTTTAAAAAAAACAAGCAAGTGAGGTGCTAATCTAAAGATGCAGCTTCTGGCTTTCCCCCCATTTTTTCTCTTTGCTTCCCTTCTCATTCCTTTGCTTGGAAAAGAAAGAACACCATTTTGAGAAGGGGGGTAGTCTTCTGTTTCAGTAGGAAGCAGGTAGAATCTAGAACAGTGTTACCTCTGATCAGTTTATAGTTTGTCATCCTAATAATCAGCGCTAATATCTATTGAAGCCTTATTATGAGTTGCCAAGCATATTGCTAAGCGCTCCTTAAGGCTCACTGCTGTTACTGACCATTCGGTAAATGATAAGACTGAGTCTTGAAGAGTTTGAGTAATTTTCTCAATATCCTACACTAAGCAATTTCTTAGGGCAAGACCCCAGGGCATTTGACTCAAAGTCTGTACTCTCCACAAACACACAATATTGCTCTCCAGCCACCCATTCGCTTACACAAATAGTTATTAGGTGGGAAATTACAAACTGTACCAGGTATTGCGTTAGGGTAGGGTATGGCATGGAAGAGTAGTTGTGTAAGTCAAATCTAATGTAAATGGTATTCAAAATGTTGAGCTTAATTTTATCTCCACCAGAAATTTGAACTAGTAAATGGAGACTTTACTTACAGTTGAAAATTGTGCCCCTTTTTGGAATCATTCGAGAGTTGGGAGTGTAATATTAAAAACAGGGTCTGTCCTCCAGAAATTTCTTAGGTCCCATTTTTCTCTGAATGGAGACTGCTCTACATTCAATTATTTTATGCTAAGCACCTGTGTTTTACTTGCTGTCAGAATATGTTTATGAATGACCTTCCCATCTCTTCCATCATAGGGACTAGTTTTTAGAAGGAATAAGAAAGATTTCAGTGGCTAACACCTGCAAACAGATCTATATTGTTAATGATGGAGAGGTAAGTCTTCTGTTTTTCAGTCAGAGATGAAAGATTGGTAGGTTCTGCTAGATGAAACCATATGACTGATTTTATTAGTGATGGGTGTATGTGTGGTATATACTTGTAGGATCTCCTTGTCACTTACTTATTTTTTTATCATTTCATTAGCATTGATAGGCATTTGGTAATTTTTCCCCTCATGGAACAGAAGGGGAAAGGAGCTTGAGAGAGTTCACTGAATCACCCCCGATCCTGCAGTTACTTGACTAGAACCTGAGTGTACTAGCCAGGGTTCTCCAGAGAAACATGAGCCAATATGTGTATGTGCTAGAATTGTTTGGAACTAGTTCATGAGATTATGGAGGTCTGTGAGCCCCAAGATCTGCATCCAGTAAGCTGAAGGTCCGGGAGAGCCAGCGGTGTTCTAGTCTGAATGCTCATGGGCTAGAGACCCAAGATGAGTCAGTATTTCAGTTGAATCTAAAGGCCAGGACGAAATGATATCTCAGCTCAACTAGTCAGGCAGAAGTTCCCCTTTACTCATGGAAGGGCTAGCTTTGTTCTGTTCAGGCTCTTCTCTGACTGGATCTGTGTTATGCAGTCTACAAATTTAAATGTTGATCTCATCCAAAAACAACCTCAGAGACACACCCAGAATGGTGTTTGACCAAATATCTGAGTTCCCTATGGACCTCTCAAGTTGACACATAAAATAGACTATCACACTGAGTCTCTAGCTCTGTGCCTTATACCATATATATTTGACTCTGGTTCCTTTTAACTTTCTCTCTCTCTCTCTCTCTCTCTCTCTCTCTCTCTCTCTCTCTCTCTCTCACACACACACACACACACACACACACAATATGCAATATTACAGTGGAGCAAAACAAAAACATAGGAGAGATAAAAATAAGCAGGTATTTTTCTGGAAAAAGATTCTTCCAAACAAGAAAGGAGCTTACAAGTAGGATTGACTCCAAACATAAGATTTTATCAAAATTATTTGTCATAGGTTAACATTCACCTGCATTTCCGATCTCACATAAGTTACAGACATAAGGTATGTTAACAAATTGGAAATGAAAATCACAACAGAGGTTGCTTGTACATTTTAATATGTCCTGCATGTGAATCGGTACCTTCATGAGTTCTTGATTCATTGCATACCATGAAGTGACCCAGGGGCCCTTCAGCACTCCCAGTGCCATCCAGCTTGCTTGCCTTGGCCTGGCTAAGAAAACCACAGCTCACTGCTTTGCTCAGAGCACTCAGCAAGAAGATGAACAGAGACGGGCGAGAGCACACATTCCAGGCAGTGGCATTGACTCTGTTTAGAAAGCCTTGGGACAATGGGTAAAGTGTCTTGACTCCCAACACTGTTAAATACTTTGCTACTACTTTTCCTTCCTTTTCTCACCTTCTTAAAGTAGGATAGAAATGAGAGAAAAAGGGAAGTTTGGCAAAAACTCCACTTAGGAGAAAGAAAATCTTAGTTGAATAAAGGTCCTACATTGAAGAGCCCTCACTGCATTTGTTTTGATAACTGGTTAACTCTTTATTAACTTGCTCACAAAAACTTGCAAAGGTAGGGTGGGAGGAGGGATTAGGGAGGCTGAAATGAAATAAATGTCAGTGTCTGCCTATGAAGAAGGGAGCCCCAGAGATCCAATCCTTAGGACTGGGTGTTCAGTGATTATGAGCAGCTCCTTAAAACAGCATACTGAGCCTGAGTCCGCTGAGACATCTATACTGTTCTCTCCTAAGGTCTTTTTAGCCCTAAAATGCTTTGGGCTTGCGCTAGACTCAGGAAGCCTTTATTTTGGTTCTCCTCCTGATTAAGAACATGGGACACAGAGATAACTTGAAGCTAAGTTGAAAATAAGACTTGCTTTCTGGTTTAAAGAAGAGACTTGTTTGTTTTAAAGATTTTATTTATTTATGTATTTAGAGAGAACACACGTGAGTGTGGGGAAGAGCAGAGGGAGAGAGAGAATCTTTTTTTTTTTTTTAAACATATAATGTATTATTTGCCCCAGGGGTGCGTGTCTGTGAATCATCAGTCTTACACAGTTCACAGCACTAACCATAGCACATACCCTCCCCAGTATCCATAACCCAGGCAACCTATCTCTACCCCCACACCCCCAGCAACCCTCAGTTTGATATGAGGAATTTGAGAGGCAGGGCAGGGGATTGTGGGGGATAGGGAGGGAAAAGATAAACAGAATCTTAAGCATACTTTGAGCTGAGTGCGGAGCCCTATGCAGGGAATCAGTCTTAACGACCCTGAGATCACGACTTGAGCTGAAATCAAGAGTCGGACACTTAACCAGCTGAGCCACCCATGCACCCCTGTTTGTTTTAAACAAGGATACCTGGATTTGACTGTAAGGGGCGGGGGGTGGATGGCATTAGAGAATGGGAGATAACTCTGCGCTGGACTCGTAATTGGAAGTTTGGTGTCTTTGCAGATAACTGCCTGGGGCTGGGAGTATGCCTGTGCCAACAAATCTGCTGATAAGTACTGCTGAATCTCTACTGGCGGGGTGAGACTGGGAAACCTATTATACAATGGGCTGAGCATTTCTGGGGATCTTTCCGAGCAGTAGGAAAAAGTCCCAAAAGCCACGAGTATCCACCTATATTTTGTTCCATCCAGTTGCAAAACCCTCTCTTCTAATACTATTCCCCACAAAGATTTTTCTTAGGAAATTCACTATATGGCACAAGATTTACTTATAAGGCATTGCCACAAAATAAGCTTTGCCCACAGAAAGAGTCTCTTATTCTCTTCCATTTGGGGAAACTGAAGATTTTATAAGCACTAGGATGATAACTTTTGTATAAATCTCAAAATATGGGTTTTTGATTCCCTGCAGGGATAGTAGTTTACCAGAATAATCTTATGTGAGTGTGTG
The DNA here is from genome assembly GCA_002007465.1 of Ailurus styani. NCBI lineage: Eukaryota > Metazoa > Chordata > Mammalia > Carnivora > Ailuridae > Ailurus > Ailurus styani. Next base: position 2,448,450 of record LNAC01000098.1, on the reverse strand, counting down.
TGTGTGTGTGTGTGTGTGTGTGTGTGTGTGTGTGTGTGTGTTACATAGGAAGATCTACTTGGGGTAAGAGTTACTAAGAAAGCACACAGAAGCAGTTCTGGATAGGGCTGGCAGGAGAAGAGAAGAACCAACTTTGTAGTGTGAGTTACTTAAAAAGAAGTCATTTCAGAAAACCATCTGTGCACGGGGCGCCTGGGTGGCTCAGTCAGTTAAGCGTCTGCCTTCCGCTCAGGTCATGATCTTGGGGGCCTGGGATGGAGCCTGGAGTTGGGCTCCCTGCTCAGTGGGGAGTCTGCTTCTCCCTCTCCCTGTGTGTGTGTTCTCTCGCTCTCAAATAAATGAATAAAAATCTTAAAAAAAGCCCAAACAACAAGGCATCTGTACAGACTTACTTGAACAATGGAAAGGAAGACAGGCAGCAAGCACATGGATGTGCATCTGTGTGTGTGTGTTGGGGGGGGGTTTACTTTTATTCCCCATTCCAGGGAGGAAGCCCGGGCCATCTAACAGTACTCTGCATACCTGTCTCTTTGGGGTGTTGAGAAAAACAAGACTTAAGCAACATTGAAAGAAAACTTACAATGCATTTTTTCAAGACGTGGAATTCCCAGTTTTAGAATATCTGGGACTAGAGTAAAGCTTTGTGTCTTCCCTGCTTTTTAGCCCATGACACATATGTGATTCATTCCCTTAACTATTGCAAACTGGGGGTCTGGATGGCACATCTTTTTATTATTCGTTGCTGGTGATGAGTGTATTTGTCTCTACCCCTGCCAGCAGTATTATTTTAAACTTGTGCTTTGTCCCCTTCCAGAGGAATTGCTTCTTCTGAATGGCATGATGGTGATGATGATGGTAATAATCACATCAACCACTTATTGAGCATTAATCAGGTGCCAGGCATAGCATGAGGGGATTTAGAATATGGTAGCCAGGGGACTCCTGGGTGGCTCCGTCTCACTCTTGGTTTCCACCGGGGTCATGATCTCATGGGTCCTGGGATTGAGTCCAGAGCATTGCTAGGACTCTGCCCTCAGCAGGGAGTTAGTTCGAAGATGCTTTCCCTCTGCCCTTCCCCCATCTCGCGTGCACCTATAGGTGCATGCGCTCGCATGTGCTCTCACCCTCTCTCTCAAAATAAATAAATAAATCTTGAAAAAAAATAGAGTATGGTAGCCATCAACTCAGACTGTCTTCAGATTGCAGGATTCACATCCTGACTCCACAATTTACTACTTAGGGACCCATGGGCACTTTATTTAGACCTTAGTCTCTCCATCTGTAAAATGAGTTTGATGTGACTTCCCAGTCTTATGAGTTCGCAGTCTCATGAAGATGGAATGAACCAGTACAGGGAAAAACTTTACATTGTGCCTGGCAGATAGTGAATACTGTATACATGTTAGCTATTATTGTCATTTTTCATTATTCTCAGTGTTTTATTTAACCCTCACATCACCACCGAAGGAGAGATATTATGTCAGTTTACAGATTATGAAGCAGAGATCTAGAGATGTTGAGTAATTTATCCAATTTATGTTGAGTATTTATGCATCTTGTAAATAATGGAATTGGGATTTGAATTTGGATCTATTTTTGCCACTAGGCTAGACTACCTTATTAGCTTGTTCTCCTGTGATCTGACTTTAGAAGGCAGCACTATGACGAGAAGAATGTTATTTAATTACTCATATTAATTAGTTACTAAAAGCCAAGCACTTTTTATAGATTATTTGTAATTATTTCACAAAAGTTCTATGACGCTGACTTATCCCATTTGGAATGACATCAAAAAATAAAACTCTGAATATTATAAAATGCTCTATAAATTGTAGGTTCCTCAGGGATGCCCGTCAGGCTCCTGCCTCAGGGTCTTTGCACTTACATCCTGCCTAGAATGTTTTCCACTCAGATACTCATAGTGGCTCATACTCTCAAGTCCTTCAAATTACTGAGGTCTTGACTGTCCTGTTTAAATTATGAACACTATCCTTACCCTTGACAGTTCTTAAACCCCTTTGTTGATTTACTATATTTTTTTTAATCACTTAACCTCTAATGATATTCTATACAATATACTTACTTGTGTATGGAGAATGTATCTCTCCCTACGAGAAAGTTAACGCCACAAAGAACTTTGTCTCTTTTATTTAGTGCTGTGATCACATTTCATAATGCAGGGCCAGATGAATAGAGGGCACATGAAGTCTGTTTACTTAATAAATAAATGGATGTTACTTCACATTTTCCCGTAGCTGTATATTCGAGGACCTGAGTTTTTCACTTGCCATAGCAGCATTTTTCTATCACGTGGCCCTCGGGACTTTAAATTACTTGCTGTTGGAGTCTTCGTGCCATCTACTAAGTAGTGATCATCCGCACAATGAATTTTTTTTCTCCCCTCACAAAAGGATGTCATTGAGGGCGGGGGGGGGCACACATGATAAGCTAAGGGAACATTTGAAGCAGACCATAAAATATCTGTAACCCACACAAATCTGGGTGCCTCCTGTTCTGTCTCCACACAGTGCCCCATTCAAATAAACACCGGTCCAAAACTGATGTTCACTGGAAAGACATTTTTGACTTTACTGATATCCATAAAAAATAGGTATATTTTTATTCTACTAACCGCACACACCAGGATTTTCTAAAATGTCCCACTTTTCACCTCACAGATACTACTTGCCCACCAACCAAATTCCCTCTCACATTTCCAGAAGAAATCTCCCTAAAGCTCTTCTTTCTCCCCCCTCTGTCTTCCTGTGACCTTCCAGATGGAGTTTGTTCTTTTTTACAAGTGATTCTTTTCTCTTCCCATTGTGAATTAAGCAGCAGGTCTGGGTTCCTCTCAGTTATCTCCTCATCCATTACCCCAATTCTCTACAACAAAGGGTCAAGACATCTGGGACACCCAGAATTTATAAGAGGGTTTAAAGGAGTAACAGTGATAGTTTTTTGAATTCACTTATTTTTTCTTCTGTCATATACATGGAAGCCAACGAGGTTTCCCTGAGTACTTCCTCTCCTTTTATTTAGGAGAATGCAGTATTTTGTTAGGTCCCATCCTAACCAGCATGGTGATAGCCCTGGTAGTGACTGAAATGCTTTGTGGACATACTCCCCCACAAGACAGGAGGGCAGGTGGGAAGAAGATTTGAAAGTAGGAAGATGGAGGGTATATTATATGTTTGTTTTATAACATTCTCCCATTCTAGAAAACTTAAAATGGTTTATGTGAGCTCAGACTAACCTAAACATTTTAACCCATCAATCATAGAATGTTTGTTGACCTAAGATGGACAGATAGCAAGATAATTATTAAAGGGGAAAGTTCTACTCCCATCTCTGTTATCTTGGCATTAATTTCAGGGTTTTGTTTTCCAACCTGGCTAAATAACACTGAGAAAATAAATGTACTCTGATCATTTTAGTTCTTTAAAGGGCATGTATATGTTTAATGTTCTTTATTTATTGCAGGGAATCATGAATCCTTTTGCTTATCTCCTTAAATGACTTCTTTCCCTATCCCATCTCACTGGGTTTGGTTTTTGTGTCTATGTTTTCTATTTTGCATTTCCCATCTCTGAACTTGTCTTTGTGCAGTTATTGCTTTTTTGAATAAAGGGAGGGGACAGCAGTTAGTAAGGAAAGTCAAAGGCATAACGTCTGAATATGTCTTGATTCCTGGGGTCTGGGATGGCCTGAAGTCCCTGTCTTGTGAAGTTCCCTGATTATATGTGTTAGGCCAGGGGCACCATGTTGGTGTTCTTAGGGAAGATTACCAAAGCTGCTTCTCTGGTTTACCCAAAGGAGGAGCGTGGTGTGGGAGGCCTCCTGCCTCCTGTTCCTGGAAGTTTCCTCTCTCTATCAGTCTTGTTCAGTCTGATGGTTGGGACACTTGTATCCTTACCCTCTGAGACTGTAGGTTCTAACCTAGAGAGCTAAAAGAAAGTCATTTCAGGGAAGAAGGGAAAGGCACTTTGAGGGAGGGTGCTTGTGTTGAGGTGGTATGTCACTGTGGCTTGTGTGGTTCTTAAGCTAAACTGTGACCAAGGCATCACAACCCCTCAGAGAAGTTTAGTGACAAGCACCTGACTGCAAATTAGAACCGATGGGTCCTAATTCCAGATCTGCCTCCCTCTGACCATGTGATCTCAAATGAATCATGTTATCTTTCTGTACACTGATGCAATTAGACTACAGGAGCCAAATATTTGATTTATGACTCACTCTATGAGACGTGAATTTTAGACCTTTTTCCTTGTTGCACTACACAGGGCATACTTTCCTGGGAGAGTAGTGTATGTGCATGGGGAGAAAGTTGAGTATAATAATGGTTTCAGGTTTTAGTCTAACAGGTTCACTCTTACTGAAGTCTTAAGAATGTGAACTAATGCTGTGCTGTCCTGTATAGAGCTCTCCAGGGAATGACTTTAGCCTGGAAGTTCAGAGGAGGCATCTGGACTCAGTCCCAAATCTTTCACTGTTAGCCATGTGATGAAGAGCCAGCACTTTAATCTTTGTCTACATCTGTTCTGTTAGCCATACATCTCATAAAAATATTTTGGAGATTTAGTTAGTAATATAAAGAATTTACAACAGAGCCTGGCTCATAATGGGCACAGAGTATTATTTTCAGATTTCTGAATAAAGACTAACAAAAGGCCAAAATAAGGAGCAACAGAGGAATGGGCATACATTTTTGATTCATTCAGTGTAAAATGAGTACTTTTGATATGCCACATGACTTCTGTGTGTTGTCAGAGAGGCAGAAAAGAGTCCTGCATGGCTTCCAGCTTCAAGGAGTCATGCAGTGATAAAGGCAATGGTAGAGATAATGCCCAGTGTGCCAGAGCATAAGTGGTAAATGATTAGATACATCAGCCACAAAACCCAGACTTACCAGAAGTCAGAGGCACAATGCATAGGCAGGACATTTTAAATGCATGGCCAGTTGTATTTAATGTTGGTGTTATCAGGGCTTTCTGTGGGGCTTTGGGAAAATATGTAGTGTAGCAACCTAGTATGAACTATTAAGATCCCACCATATACTCTCAGTTATTCCTCTATGGCAGGGGTTCTTAATTAAGGGTGCACATTGAGACAACCTATTGTAGTCTTGGAAAAACAAAACAGCAACAACAACACGGGCTTTATTCTCAACCCTGAAGGTTCTCATTCATTAGGTCTTAGGGGTCAGGCCCAGACATCTACGCTTTTAAAAAATCTCCACTCGTAATTTTGTGTTCCCTGGGTGAAGATTAGTCTTTCAAGGGAAAGCTTTTTGAAATACGAGAACTTTTACTGGGCATGTGACTTATGTTTACTGTGACTATATAGCCACATCTCCTTTGAAAAGAGACATAGCCAGATATGTTTTGTTATATTCTACCTTATATTCCTGGCAGAGCTAAATGATGCAGAGTTGAGAACACCTGTGGCCAATATAATCTCAGTTTATAAATCTAATACATGATATAATGGGTTTGTAATGTATCCCCTTGGCTGGGTTGAACTACATTTCCCAGAACTCCCTTTCTTTCAGGATAACCAGATTAAGCAAATTAGAATATAGGGCACTCAGTTACATTTGAATTTTGTATAAACAGTGTCTCTCTCCATCTATCCGTCTGTCTGTCTGTCTAATGTGAACATGTCCCATGTAATGTTTGAGACATACGTGTACCCCCCAAAAAATGTGAAATGTGTTGTTTATCTGAAATTTGAATTTAACTCGGTGTCTGTATTTTATCTGGCAGCGCTGTGTTTTTGTATGTTTCTGGTTGGGGTGGACCACGAGGGGGATTCTTGGAAGATATGGAGGGTGGAAAGGAAGCAGCAGCATTTTGTTGTTCATGTATGTTGTTGCTGACTTGCTGACTTGTCTTATTGGTGTGAAGCGTCAGAGGGACCTGAACCTACTTGACCTTTCCCTGGATCCTCCTTCAGCTTCTCCAACTTCTCCACCTGGATTATGTGTTTAGCTTTGTAATGAAGGGATCTGACTTTCACAGGATAACCTCAGCACCAAGGTCAGAGGCGGCAGGAACTTACCTGGGTTGTAGTCTGTCCTCACGAGATCCCAGTTCATGCTTGTGGTTTCTCATCTGATCTTGATCTTCCCTGATTTACACCCATTGCCCTGTCCCAATTACCCACCCAATTTCAAGCCCCAGCACCAGACCCAGAGTTACCGAAAAAAGCTTAACTGGCTTTGACAATTGGGTGAAGGAAATCAATGATTTCTATCTGAATTTCAGAAAGAAGTCCAGGTCAAGGATTTTGATAAGTATCCTTGGCCATTGCCCATTTCTGTTTCACATAACCAGTCTCAGTGCCCATGAATGATTATTTTTCATTAGCAATTACACTAAAGTGCAAGATGAGGACTGTTAGCCTGAGGTAACATGTATCTCTCTGATGGTATGGAGATTTCTGTTAGGGAAAAGGCAACAACCGCAGACTGAGTTCTACCTTCTATTGTAGACTCATGTGCGTTTGCAAGTCAACTCTATCAAGTATGTCTTCCTTTATAATTTTCTTCAATTAAATGAGTAGGTCATTTTCTTATTTACCATGTTTATTACGAAGGAACCATACAGATACAAAATAAGAAACTAGCAGACAAATGCATAGTCTTCCATTTACCTTTGTCGCTCATAGAGATTGATGTTTAGTCCTCAAGGGGATTTCTTTATTTAACAGAGCAACATGTGGGCCCTGTATCATATCAGATCATCTCATCCATGTGGGGCACTGCATCCGGGTGTTTTATATATAAGCCTTGTGACATTTATATGTTCAGGCATACAGTATGTGAATGGTGTTGAGAGAAATGGTTACTTTAACACTAGAGGCATTCAGCATATTAAAAGGAAACTCACCTTTAAACGTGTGTACTCTGTGGCTATTTAGCTCTCTGCAGGATAGCCACTAAGATGCAGCTTCTGATGCACAGATCTGTAATCCTTTCCTTTCCTTTGAAAGCAATGGTATGTGTTACCCATTAACCCTTCATTCTCCTCCCAATTTCTGACTTATTTGCAGTAGTCCTTTCACATCATATTTTAAGTGTCTTCTAATGTCTGGGCCAAGTCCACACAATAACTCCAGAAAAAGAAAAGATATACAGAGAGAGGAACATGAAACCCATAAAGCTACCTTAAATTCCAGAGGAATCAGAAAGTACCCCTTTTCTGTAAGAAGAGCTATAAGCCTAGGGAAATTCAGTTACCCTACAGATCTGTATGTCATTTGTCTTTCTTAGTGAACCTTCTTTCTTAAAGAGAGATTTTTCTGTTGATGAAGACATAAGTTATTTATTCATCTGAAGTTTTTCCCAGAAAAATATTTTCTTTTCAGGAATTAGGGAAAATCCTAGGTGATGCCACCATAACATACTACTTTTTGTGTTTGTTTTGTTTTTTTTGTTTTTCTCTCTCACATAATCAAGATGGTGTCAACTTACAATTTAGCTTGACTGAAATTGGGAAATCATGCAAGCCTTAGTGTGGGCAGATGATGGAAAGAAAGATGACCTAAGAAGTGAATTTGCAACTTTTCAGCTTTCCTTGTTCAGATATCTAGTTGCTAGTTTGGTCTCACTTAAACATTCTTTTTGGTTCTATTCCTATAAACTCAGTCTTGGCTTTGGAGAGAATCTTTAAATTCCCAGAGTCAAGTCTCACAAATACATCTTCTTGGCAAGATCAGATCTCTCAATTTTTATTGCATCATCATTTGCATGTTTTAATTAATAAAAGGTTTAAAAAAATCCAGCATGGGCAATTAAAAGCATTGTATTTTCTTTCATTTGTCATGCGAGGAGGAAATGTGTGAATTCTATTGTTTTAATTAGACAGAACATTGTACAGTCTCTAGAGTTGCATTATACTCTCTGATTGGCAGTCAACGGAACAAAAGGAAGAAGCAAAAAAGGAAAAAAAAATCACATCCTGAAACTGATAGCAATAAATTAGAAGTAAAGAAAATAATAAACTAGAAATAATTTTTGAAGTCTGACAAAAAGGATAATTACATGTTTCAGCCAAATTGGTTTACCAGGGGTTAACATTCATACATCTTTGTAGTTTCCTTTGACACTTAAAGTATTTGTGGTCACAGCCTACATGCCTTAAGGAATTGAGAGAATACAGGTGAGAAGAGGTCCTGATAAACCAGAACTTGACCTTAGTCTTTGTAGAAAAGAAGCAAAAGAAACCAGGGTGGGAGTAAAGGTTGAGATGGAACTGGGAGAAAGATCAGATTCCCTGTCAGCCTTCCACTTTGTGTCTGTTCCCTGCCAGCAGACAGTTGGAGGATGTCCTTCACTACCCACAGGCATGCTTACCCTTTTTCTTCTTACCGGTATGAGTAATGCTGAATGTCTGTGAGGAGGTGCCTGGTCCCTTGTTGCCCAAATTATTGTTGAAAAGGACTGCATGTTTAGTCCTGAATCTGGCTTGCTTTGTCTACATCACCCAAGTCAAGCTGCATCAGCCCTGACTCCAGGGGGAGCTCTTTGGCCCCAAGAACTGATTCCACAAAGAAGAATGCGTGACATGATGCCAAATTGAGCTTCTTGGCCTCTTTCTTCCATGAAAATTGATTATGTGAATTCTCATAGAAAGAATGGAGTATATTCAAAGTTTGCACATGTTACCATATTCAACAATGGCACATTTGTGTATGTGTGTGTATTTGTTTTTTGGGTTTTTTTTTAGTAAACATGTCAATATAGTCTTAACCTATTGTTTTAAAAACAATTACTCACCCTTGCCATGTGTTAGGGGTTAAACAAAAGCTTTGAGGTTCTTAACCCCATACTTAAATGGTATTTACATGGCCTTTTGTCAAGGGTCTTAGGTATACCAGAACTGCATGCTAAACCACAGCCACTCTCCACCGCAAGCTTTCTAATCTGTGGATGTGCGTGAAGGACACCAGTGACTGGAAAAGTACTCTGTCACTGTTGGCCCTGCTCACTTCTCAGTCCAGTTTATGATACTCTACTAAATTGGATTGCAGCATGTGATCTCAGGGCTATCTTTGATCTTGCTAAGTTCAAACTTGAATCCCTTCACTGCAGAACGTATGAGGGGGCAGAGAAGAGAACATCGGCTGGATGGGCCAGTCTCAAGTAGACAGGTAAGAGATTCAGGCAGCACTTCTACGTCATCTGTGCGAGAGGAAGAGGAGAGCCGTCAGAGAGAGAATTACAACAGTGACTAGATAGCTAGAAGTCCAGGCTCTGTTAATTCCTCAGAATCACAGTTATAGCAAATTCTTTTCCCTGAGAAGGAATAGAGAGAGAGTAAGATCTTAGAGTATCATTTCTTGGAAGTCTGTACAACATGGTTTCTCAGAGAGTGCTGGGTGTGACCTTTGACCAATTTTTTTGTCTACTTAGTCTCTCTTTTCCTGTGTGTGTGTGTGTCATATATGTATAATATGTATACATATTCACCATATACTACATGACTAGTAATAAGGTATTGAGAACTTACTTTATCACAAGAGACAAAATGTGAAAGATAAGAAACAAAGTTAAAATTTCTTAAATTTCTTATAAGCTGTACTTTGTGTTTTTCTTTTTAATTAAAAAAAAATTTTTTTTTAAAGTAATTTCTTCACCCAGTGTGGGGCTTGAACTCACAACCCCAATATCAAGAGTTGCATGCTCCACCAACTGGGCCAGCCAGGCACCCCATCACAAGCTGTACTTTGATTCTGGAAAGTCTGTTTTACGTTTTCCCATTCTTTCCACGTTCCTAGCAACTACCGTATATCTTTTAAGATTTTTCATGTTAGAATTTAGCTAGATTAAAATTTAGAATTTAGAATTAGAATTTAGCTGAATTAAAATTTAGCAATTTTGCTCCCCAGGGAACATCTGAAAATGTCTGTGACATTTTTTTGGTTGTCACAACTGTGTGTTTGGGGATGGGAGAGATTGCTGTTGGCATCTAGTGGGTTAAAGCCAGGAATGCTGTTCAACATCCTACAGTGCACAGGACAGTCTTCACAGTGAAGAGTTATTTGGCTCAAAATGTCAGTAGAACTGAAATTAAAACTCCTGATTTTTAGCTCGTTAAATAATCTTCCACTCTATGCCCTCTTTGAACCAGTATCCCTCATACATCTCTGGATATTCTCTTTATTTGCAACTCCATATATTTTGGGGGCTTAAGGTAAATAAATATATATGGATATGTAAATATACATGGATATGTAAATATATCTGTGTATATGTATGTATGTATATTTGACTTTGATTTATAGAGGTCAGTGCTGGGAGATGGATTTATTTTTCTTTCCAGAACGGTACACCAAATTTAAACTTGGGGAAAGGGGAGTAGGGACAAATCAGTTATTTCAAGAACAAACTTGAACGTTAGCTACACAACGACAGCCTTCTTTCTCTAGTCAGATGACACATCTTCTCTAGACTGTCTTGTAGAAATTATGAAACCCTGTTTTTGTTTTGTAGTTAGTCCTCCGAAATATTCTGTCCACATATGTGAAAATCAACATTATTCATTCTCTGGCAGATTAAACTTGCTATTTGTCCTGTCACCCTCACCCTCCAGTGGAAGGTTAACAGAGACAGACTTGCCCATAGCCATAAAATAAGTCCTGACAGGCCCGGATTTCCATTTCCACTTTCAAGAATTAAATCAGCTGTCCTATGAACTAGAAATATGCACGGAATCTCCAGTTTTAATTGGACATTTTTATTTGCCTAACTGCTTTTAATTTTATTAAGTTTTATTTAAACAATTTATTCCTGTGAGTAATAATTTTATTGTTTTAAAAAAATGTGACTCATGCTTATGGTATAAATTCCAAACAAAAAGAGTAGTCAAAACAGACAAAAACCAATTTTCTGAAATCCAGTATTAACTTTCACATATGCTCCTGACAATCTCTCTACTGACACACACAGAGATGGGTGGAAGGATAACAGAGAGATACAAAGAAAGCAGGAATCTTACTATGTAGAAGGCATCTTCATGACTTACCTTTAATTTTCTTTGAATTTAGTAGTAGAAAAGCTGAAGTAAAGCAGAATGAATTTCCAGGCTACGGATAAATATTGCATAAAGACCAGTGTGAGATGAGTTCTTAAAGCACTCCTCTAAGGTGGAAGTTTTCAACCTTGACTACACACTGGGACCAGCTGAAAAGCTTTTAAAAATCTAAAGGATATTAAGAGCAATTAAATTAAATTTTATTAAGAGCAATTAAATCAGAATCTCAAGGGATGGGATTCAAGTATTACTGTCTCTTAAAACTCTCAGGTGATTCTAGTGGGCATCCAAGATTGTGAGCCATTGGTGTAAGAAAGATTAAGAAGAAAAAAATGATGATGAAAATATTCCAGAGTTAAAATCTGTAGTTCTTTTAAACATTTTTTGAACTTAATTAAGTGCTATGTAATATGAAGAGATTAACATTCTTATACTTTCTCCTACCGTTTCGCTGCCTCCGCATTTTTGTGGTCTACAGTATTTTTACCTAGGGTTTATAACATTTATCCTTTATGCTACCAAAATTTGCTCAGTCAGGGGAGTAACCAGAGAGATGACCAGGATGGAGAAAGATATTCCAGAACAAGAGAACAGGTCCCTAGGCATCAAAGAGTTTATGTGGGGAGACTGAGATATGGCAGTGGGTTGGCTATATCTGCAAGGAGAAATCCCAGCTTAATTCTTTGTGGCTTCTTACTTTATTATTAATGGGTGAATGATGTTTACTTTGGGAAATAAAAAGATTGATGGATCATCAGCTACATCTTAAAGATATTTTTATTCAACAATTTTTTTTTAAGTGATCATCGCCTGTGCTGTTTGTGGGGACAAGTTATTTTCAACTGTTTTTAGACCATGGGACTCTTAAACTCTCAGATGAGAGCTGTAGCAGTTCTTACTGGAGGTGGGGTGGGGAGTACCAGTTCCCGGAGCCCTGAGCCAATTTTAAATGGTTTACAGACTTCAGGGTAAGAATTCCTGTTTTAAACTTTTAGTCTTGCCTGCTCTCTTCTTTGTATATTGGTTAACTAAATTGCACTAGGGTGAATGGGACCTTCCCAATGTAGGAATGGGTTTCTGATTGAGGGGAAAATGTAGGAATACATTACTATGTGTACTATTTGAGAGTGTACTTTCTTTTTTCCTTTTTCTTTTCTTTTCTCTCCTCCCCCTCCCCTTCCTCTTTCTCCTCCTTCTCCCCCCCCCCCTTTGAGTGCTTCTAACTTACTACAAAACATTAAAACATTCACAAAACATGGCCAGGTAGTTCAGACAATTAGGGCTGCAATAAGATAAGTAGTTAAGTAAAAGGGCCTTCTCTAGAAATAGAGATGAGAACACAGTTTCGTATCCTAAGTGGTTAAGTCTAGAAAAGCAAAGATGGGTCACTGGGAGGGGAGCCAGTAGTGTAGTGAATTTTCAGAGCTCTGTAGGTCTTTCCTGGACATTAGGATTAATTCACTTATCTTCCTGAGTGACCCTTGACCCATCTGGGTCATGATATATACAGACTGGGGACACAGATCTTTGGTGTCCATCAGAATGCTAACAAGCTTCCAAGACAACTAATGCTTCTGTTTCTTTCTTCCATTACTGTGCACTACTGTCCCTTCTTCTCCCACTTTGATTTTATTGGGCAGGACTAGGGATTGGTGGGTTTAGGCTCCAGGGGAACTTCCAGACAATCAATCTATCTTCCTTCCTTCCTTCCTTCCTTCCTTCCTTCTTTCCTTCCTTCCGTCCGTCCGTCCTTTGAATTCTACCACTATTGATACTGCATTCTTCCAACCTTGAGGACTGTATCTTCCTTTGTAACTTCAGAGCAGGTCCATCTTGCTCTTAATTATAACCATTAAAGTCATCCTTGGGCACCTGGGTAGTGCAGTCAGTTAAGCATCTAGCTGTTGGTTTCGGCTCAGGTTATGATCTCAGGGTCCTGGGATCAAGCCCCACGTTGGGCTCCATGTTGAGCATGGAGTCGGTTTCAGAGTCTCTCTCCCTCTCCTTCTGCTTCTCCTACTTGTGTGCACACCCTCTCTCAAATAAATACATCTTAAAAAAAATCCTTCTTGCCTTTATGACATTCTGAGGTCACTGTTCTTTATATCCATAGGTCCAGCGATCTGTTTCTTTCTCTCCATGAACCATCCTCGAGTGTGACCACATCTTAGATTTCATCACTGTCACTGTCACAACAGCTTCATGTGAAAGGTCTCAGAATGTGAAGATCTCCTCTCAGAACATGACCTCCTTTCCATTCGTATTTTCCATGCCATCCCTCATGCTGGGCATTCTGTTTATCCTCAGAGTAATTAAATCTCAGTGGCATAACACTACAGATCTCAGTGGAGTTTCTCATTCACACAAATCCAATGTGGATCCCACAGTCTCCATCTGGGGTCCAGACTCCTTTAACTTGTGACATTGTCGTCCTGCTCAATACATGGCCTTGAAGGTCTAATAGTGGTAGATTAGGATAGAGGAGACACAGTGACTTTTTCACTGACTTGTCCTGTAAGAGATGTACTTCATTTCTGCTTAAAGTCTGTTGAATCGAGCTTATCACCTGGCCCTGGAAAGGCTGTGGTGGAAGCTGAGAGATGCACAGAGCCCCAGGGGTATTCGGTGGGCACTGACTGTCCCTGCTGCTTCCAGTACGCTTTCTAGTCTCTTGAGGTCTTCCCTGAATGTCTCCTTCCATCTAGCTCCATGAACCTCCTTTATCATTTGGAATCATGAGGCCCATCATGTCCTGAAAATTCTGACTCTCTTCAGAGTCCATGAGAACTTTCTTCTCAAATTTCCCTGTTATTGCCTTATTGATCCCAGTTCCCATATCTGTGGGCAGCTTCTACTGCACACACTTTCTTCCTGCTTTTGTGGTTTGTCATGAGTAATGTAATAAAATCATGTTAATTTAGTACAAGGAAGATTCTATGCAGTTTCAGGCATAAAGTGCTCATTATTCATCTCTAGTTAACAACTTTTTCTGTGATGATTTTTAAAAAAGATTTTACTTAAGAGATAGAGGAAGGCAGAGAGAAAGCATGAGTTGGGGGGCAAGAGCAGAGGGAGAGATACAAGCAGACTCGGTGTTGAGCACAGAGCCTGACAGGGGGCTTGATCCCACAATCCCAACGTCAGCACCCGAGCGGAAGTCAAGAGTCAGATGCTTAACTGACTGAGCCACCCAGGTGCCCCTATTCTGTGATGATTTAAACCATTTTCATATCTTTAAGTTGCTATCTAATCCATAGCTCTTCAATTTCAGCATATGGATTAATATTCAATGTTAAGGAAAGGTAAAAGGTCTGTGGCCAGTTTGATGGAATATTCAACTCTTCTATTCTTAACATTTTCTGTATCTTTGTTCATCTTCTCTTACTTTGTTCCTATCTTAAAGTAAATATTCTTTCCTTGCTAAAACACGTCCCTTCATTTGTTTTGATCAAGTCCATGTCTTTACTAATCATATGGTGCTTTGTTTCATTCACATTCAGACTTTTCATTTTTTAAACTTTTTCTTTCCAAAGACTTCTCTAGCTGTACACAGGCTAAATGTTTTCTTGGTTCTGATTTTTTTTTCTAAACTTTTTACTACAAAATCCCCTTAAGCTACTACCCTATCTCTCACCCGTTTATTAGTGTCAAACTGCATAATTGAGAAATCTGTAGCTGGTACTTTTGCAAAATAGCTCCAAGTGCAGATACTTCCCCTTGTTTGAAATCTACAGATTTAGGTAGTTATTAATGGCCTCCTAATCACCAGATCCAATGATGTTTCATCATTCTTGGTATAATTCAAACTTCAGCAAAGTTTAATATTTGATTATAATTTTCTCTTTTCCTAGCTCTTGTCATACAATGTGTACATACATATCTCCTATTTTAGTGATGAATTCTACTTATAAATTTTTGGATGATCTAATTGTCTCGTTCCTTTCTCCTACTAAAACAATGCAAAAGATTCTGAACTCTCTTTCTCTCAGATAGAATGAAACTTTACAGAGTCATTATCCAAACTGGGCTGTATTTCAGACTATAGCTCTTATAGAGGATAGTACATAAAGTATCCAGTTCTTCCCTGCCTGAAGCTCAGTAGAAATTCCTGCCCTTTCTGGTTTTTATTTATCTTAAACATGTGGTCTCTAGCTAATTCCTAACAGTCTGAGGAAATTCCCACCATTGCATCCTGGATCTTGTGACCTATGACCCACAAGGGAAACTTTGGATCCATGATGTTTTGATGTATGAAAACCAAATCCAAATAAAATAAAACTGAAGTGAAGAGCTGTTATCTGGAGGTTAGCCATCAGCTAATCTAACTGGTTATCAGCTCAGAATTGTTGGAGAGAGATTTGTCATGGACCCAATGTCAAGTCTGTAGCGTTGAAAGGAAATAGAGAATTGGCTGTTTGCTGAAATGTGATAACTAATGTGTATAATCCAAGAACAAGTGGAAATGTTGGTTCTTTGTGATACTTGACAGCTCCTAGTAAGAATGGTTTGGCAATATTCATCTTCTTGAGGATTTTTATTTCTTTTCAGTCATCTTATCTGAGGTTTGGTTGCTATCAGAAGGATCTTTTGTGAAACTGCATTTTTCTTTGTACCTTAGAAATTTTATTAGAATTTTTCCATCTGTGGATTTATTTCCATCAATATTATTCAAAACAGATCAAATGTGTTTAATCTCTATATTAAGGTGTTTAGCTTTGAGTTCCAGAAAATTTTCCTTAATTACGGATTTGATTATTGCTTTTCTAGATAGTGTTGAAAAAAATTTTTTTTCCACCCTTGAAAATAACTGCGATTTTAATGTTCTGTGTCTGTCATCTGTCTTCTCACCAGTTTTGGTCCTTTGTCCTTTAGCTCTTTATTGTGGAAGAGCTTATCAAGTTTGTTTTGAAGTTAGTGAAACTTTTTGCATGCCATTACTGCTTTTAAAAATCTACCATGAAGATTTTGCCATTGTAATTTCAATTGTCATGCAGTCCTTCCCTGTATCTCCTTTTTTTATGCATGTGTTTGTTTTGTTTCAGCTTATTGTCTTTGTAGCTAATTCTTTTTGTCTTTCTGTTTCATCCGATCTTTTGATATTAGTCGGTTTGCTACTTATATATTTTAACCTTTGTTTGATACAAGATACTTCTTGGATACAACAAAGGATTATCTTCTGTCTTCTGAACTGTATTTGTTTCAGAAGTATGTTCTCCTCCCAAGTTTTCCTGAGTTTTTATTTTTCTCTTATTCTAAAATCTCCCTAGCCTTAGGTCCCATTTAGTAGTTTTCCATTTTATTCTTTCCTATCCTTAAATGGAGAGAATCCATTCCCATTTAGTATTTGCAAATGTGTAAGTAATGTTCTTGGTTCTGTTCCCCAGATGATGAAGAGAAAACTCCCAGGGCAGGATCCATAAAATAGAGTTTTTAATTTGAGAGCCATGTATTGAAATCATCAGAATTTGGGGTGGGTGGATGCTCTAGAGGTCATCAGATCCATTTCCTAGGTTCCTGGAACAGCTCTACCCAAGTGCCCTATGTATATCTATGTATATCTCTCTCTAAAAACACGGACTCCAATGTGACTGGCTTCCTCCCAGGTGGCTGCTCCCATCTCCCAACTCCCAGTCCTTCCCAGGGCTTGGTTCTAGGTCTGTCCAAGGTCTGATGGAGATAAGGCCTGTGGTTTATGGGGTAGCCTCTGTGGAACCTAATGAGACTTCTCCTCACCAAGCCTAGAAGTGGTTGAAGGCTCCAAGCTTCCCACTCCACCTGTGCCAATTTCCTGGTGGTTCAAGGGCCTCAGCAGCCTGTAATGAAGCCTGGGCTTTTGTGCAAGGTGCTCCTGGGAAAGGGGCCAGTATCTTTAGGAATCATGGGGGATTTACCCACAGGATTACAGGCCTCATTATCCCAGCCTAACCAAAGTCTGAATCAGGCCTTAGACTGATACCCAAATATAAAGATTTCATTTACACTAACAGAGCTTCTGGTACTTTAACAAATAATGACTTTTCATTTTCTACCACACTTACTTTAAAGGAAAACTACAGTGACCTATGAAAAGATAGTCTATGTTAGTAACTGGAACAGATAATTTTATATCCCTATATATATCTGTGTTGTGCATGTGTGTGTATGTTTTGCTTTTCCTAACTAAACATC
Organism: Ailurus styani; assembly: GCA_002007465.1. Taxonomy (NCBI): domain Eukaryota; kingdom Metazoa; phylum Chordata; class Mammalia; order Carnivora; family Ailuridae; genus Ailurus; species Ailurus styani. The sequence continues at coordinate 2,431,249 of LNAC01000098.1, read as the reverse complement.
CCTTAAAGTCCATTTAAACCAATATATTTGCCCATTTTTTAGAGGGAGAAAGGATATAGGCTGGATTAGTAGTATAAAACTTGTCTTGTGTTTAACTTCTTAGAGTTGTAGGAAGAAATTGTGATACTGGTGATATTGATAATGGTTGATAAAAGCCTTTCTGAAGGCTAGTCAAACTGGGATTAATTCCTAAAACCAGATGTAGAGCACTAATTGTCAACTTTTCTGGGGAGGAATTTGAGGAGTTACTGACATTCTTTGTGTAAGGTGGAGGTAAGGTGAGGAATGGCCAGCAAAGATCCATCACTGGGACAGGAAAAATCAGCGTCTTGAAGTTAGTAGTGAGGCAGCTCATTTGCCCATGAGAACAGCTCATGTGCAGCCCGTGAAGTTCTGATATGCTCGGGGATGTGCTTCTTGGAAAAAGGAGGGTGCCACTCAGAATCCTTGTCAGGACTGGCAAGGGCTTCTAGCATCTTGTGGATGGCCTGGCAAGGAAAGTGGTCTTCATTCTTCTGTGACCACGAACAGCTGGGGCTGGATGCTGAATGAACTTGGCCCTGAGTCAGTCTGGCGAGATAGTGGCTATAAATCTTCCCTTTTTGTTTTTAGAATCCAGTCTCTTACTTTCTCTGTTTGCCAGCCTTTGGTGCCTGTGATTTTGAGGGCAGCTCCCAGTGCCCTCTCATGTCCTAAATTGGTGTGATAAAGATCAGTAAAGAAAACATAATGGAGAAAAAAAAAACATCATGGAGAGATACAATAATGCACTTGGATATCAAGATACTTCCCATGTTCCTGGGTCTTTCAAAGTTGTAGGTAGTAAAGATCTCAAAAAATCCTATTAAAAAAAAATGGCCCCAATACAAAACAAAACAAAAAGCAAAACAAAACACCAAAAAAACCCCCCACACTAACAAATAAACAAACATAACACAATAAAAACGAGAAAACAACTTTCCTTCCATTGTATCCCCTAGAAAATACTTTTTTTTAAAGCTTCAAGTTACTCCAGTAGTTATACTAGTTAAATATTTAGCATGTTTTATTTGTACTTTTAAAATATTATCTTTAATAGACAAATGCACATATGTAAATATTTGTGTAAGATAGAGATATACTAACTGTACTCTTAATATCTCTTTCTTGTATCCCCATTTTTACATTTTTTAAAAAAGATTTTATTTATTTATGTGACAGAGAGAGACATATCGAGAGAGGGAACACAAGCAGGGGGAGTGGGAGAGGGAGAAGCAGGCCTCCCACTGAGCAGGGAGCCTGATGCAGGGGTTGATCCCAGGACCCTGGGATCATGACCAGAGCCAAAGGCAGACACTTAAACGACTGAGCTACCCAGGTACCTACTATTTTTAAGTTTTAAGTTCAAGGCCTGACTATTACTCTAAGTACCGCCTCCCCCCCCACAGCCCTTTCATTGTTATTCACATAAACAATAGACCAGCTGTATAAGAAACTGAAAGAATATAGCAGATATTGTTGATTAGGTGCAATAAACATTTCCACTTCCCCCTTGTTGTGAACTGTTTCGGAAAGGGCATCTGATATAACTCTGGCCAATATGAAATAAGAGGAAGTGTGCCAAGGCACTTGAAGGAAGGGTTTTATGGCTAATTAAGAGAAGACATAAGCAAGAGAAGCCTCATCTTCCACTTTTAGTCACTGCTATGTTTGTGATGGTTATAATCTTAGTAGCCGCACTGTAACACTAAATAATACAAGCTGAGACCAAAGCCAGCATACTGAAGATGGCAGAACGAGATGGAAGGTGACTGATCTTTGATGGCATCTTTGATTCACGGAATTGTTTGGTCCTGGATCTACCTTAGCTGAGGACTTCTTGACACATAAAATCATGACGTTTATCAGCTTATTGTTTAACTAGTTTAATTTAGATTTTTATTTTATGGAATATGAAAGCATTCTAAATGATTGGAAGACCAAAACTTAGTTGTTAAGCGATATGTTTGTGTTTCCAGATAATAAAAGGTCTTGTGGTTATTTTGTCCACAAAAAGTTGGTCATTTGGAAATTAAAATATGGAGTCCCACGTGATGGTCAGTCTCTTCTCGGAAAATAGTTTATGTCACTGGTGGCACACGTGTTAAGGAAAGTAATAATGCTTTTTATGTAGGATACAGCTGGGATTTTATAACCAATGTTTATAACCACTAGCTAGGAACAAGACTCGAAAGAGAAGCAGCTCTTCTCCTTTCTAACCCCCTGCAGAAAACTAAGTTTCTACTGCTGTCCAAGGAAGCCCCAAGCTAAATCTTATATGTCTACTTGCATGGAGCATATGGAAGAGTGTTAGTATGTTTTGCTCTGTTTGATTTTGTGATCTATGTAGCGATTTCTTCTTAGGATTTTTGCAGAGTAATGATCTTGTGTTTTAAGACCAGGCATCACGTGAATGAATTTTGTGACACATTGTCACTTTGAGTTCACTGTGGTAGCTCACAGAGCTTCTAATGGAACTCAAGAATTTGTATCTAGTTTCTACATTTAGAGTAGAAACAGTGAGTATCAGTCACCAGAGTTAATGGCCTGCCCTCCAGAGTTGTTATGAGATTCCAGCTTATCTATAGGCAAAGAAAATGGTTGCCACTCAGTGATGCCCATCTGACTAAAAACAGAACAATTTTAGTATCTTAGAGAAGGCTGAAACCCAGTTTGGATTTGCTTTCCATTGCTTTTACTCTTCCCTTGAAGTGTCCTCACACCTGTATACTTTATAGGAGGTCTAGGCAACCTCGAAAGGTAAAAGACATTTGTGAGTGTGTCAATCATTAAATTATTTCTCAATTAAGTGTCACAAACTCCAGTGTCTGACTGTAGCCCTGTTCAAATGGCATTAATCAAGTTGTGTCATGATAACCGTGAAAGCCACCCTGTGAAATGCTGTCTTTCTGGTGATTAGATTGAATTGGGGTTCAAGGAGAGGTGACTTTTACCAAAAGACACCTCATTCCACTAGACCCACACACAGAGAAGCCATGACTTACACTCTCTAATAATCATTAATCTGTGTTCCTTCTTTCTTTGAAGATTTTGGGCAAATGACTTTTTAGAGGGACAGCAGGGGCTGTTAACCATACTAATAACATGCAAAATCAATGATGTCAATAACTTCATAAAGGAAATGATAACCACATGTGAATGTAATAATGACTAAGCATAACTCAAACCCTAAATAGAGACATAATTATGGATGTTTCCAACCACTATGCAACTATCACTGTCTTTACAAAAGGTACAAAATGCTGAAAACATTCCAGTATTATTAAAGACATGGACACATTAAAGATACTAAGGTACAAAGCACATTAGCTCTTTTACAGGCAGATTCCTTTTGCAGATGCTTAGTTCATCCTATTTATGATATTTAAAGATTGTTGAGTTATGTCACAATTTGTCTACCCTGGAAGACTGTGAGCATTTGTTGCAAGGACTGTCCTTTCTTCAAATCTATAGTACCAGAACTCACCAAGACATTAGGTAAATGGGTACAAACTAAAATTATGTGAAAGTTAATCAATGAAGAGTTGTGTGTCATTGTAGGAACTGCAAATATTAGCTTGGAAAGAAATTTCTATTTTTCTTTAAGGCTATTTTGAGAGTTTTTGATAATTAAATTGCATTAAAAACAAAGATTCTAGGACAGCTGTATGCTAGCTAGCAATATAGAACATTAGGAAGATGTGTAAATTATGTTATGTAAAGGAGCTATTTCAATTTTTATTTAACTTGTACTCTTCATTTTCTGGGGTTAAATGTCTTATGTATTGGTGCTTCTAATTTGTTTTCCTTTTAAAAAATTTGCATGCTTCTAATGGAAGGGACCAAATTAAATAAAATGGAACATACATAATTACTTAAAAAGAATTTTGATTATGATAATGCTATGTACGATGCGTATTTTCCAACACCACCAAGCTCTTCTCCGATTCTCAGAGGATGCTGACTGGGTGTCCTACAATTTAACTTACTTCTGCCACTACCTGGAGTTAGGGTAAGATCCCACAGTTAAGGGCTCCGTCCCATAAGACTGCCCCCAGTTAATCACCAATTTCAAGTTCAGGTTGTATATAACCTGTGTTTCTGACTAGAAGTTTCCCTTAATCCCTTCCTCATGTTTGATTAATTTGCTAGAGCAGCTTACAACAGTTAGAGAAACATTTACCAGTTTATTATCAAGAATGTTTTACATGGTACAGATGAACAGTCAGATGGAGAGGTACGTTGGGTGGGGTCAAGCAGGGTCCTGAGCACAGGAGTTTCTGTACCCACAGGACTGAAGTTCACCACCCTCTTAGTATGTGAATGTGTTCACTAACCCCAAAGCTCTCAGCTTTGTTCTTTTTTTTTTTTTTTTTTTAAGATTTATTTATTTTTTAGGGAGGGAGGGAGGGGAAGAGTGAGGGGGCAGAAGGAGAGGGAGAAAGAAACCTCAGCAGGCTTTGCTGAGCACAGAGCCTGGTGTGGGGCTCAGTCTCACAACCTCGATACCATGACCTGAGCTGAAATCAAGAGTCCCGTGCCTAACTGACTGTGCCACCCAAGCACTCTCTTTTGGCTTTTATGGAGGCTTTGTTACATAGTCATGATGGATTAAATCATTGGCCATTGGTGATTAGTTCAACCCTCTATCCCTTCTCTCAATGTGTGGGACTGAAAGTCCCATCTAATAATCATATTTGGCTTCCCCCTCATCCTTAAGAGGTTTCCAAGCAAGAGTTGCCTCATTATCATGAATTCAGGTGTGGTTGGAAGGGACTTGTTATGAATAATAATACCTTCATTGCTTTTACCTTAGGAAATCCCAAGGGTCTTAGGAGCTTTGTGCTGGAAATAAGGACAAATACCAGATATGTGTTTCTTGTAAATCACAGTATCATGAAATGATAGTGATAAGAAATGTGAACTTTATTGCCATGAAATGAGTGTGGTTCAGTTTTTAGCCAAGCTTTTTCTACCTGGATGACGATTTTAGGTTGAGCTGTGCCTCACTTTAAGAAAACTTCCTTTAAAATATGTATTTCTAAGAGACAATGGAGGTTGAAATCTTAAGATATTATAGTAACTAACATTTGAAATGAGCTTTAGAAAAAGTCTTTCAGATGCATTTCTTCTTGTCAGCCTTCAAATAGCCATGCAACATAGATAGGATTGTGACATTCCCCCAGACAAGCAGTAAATGTGAAGAGTAGAACTTAAACTTAGCATTTTGGCTAAATATGCAAATTATAAAATATGTCCACTTTCCCCTCAGAGGTGGTTATGTTCCTTGCAAGAGCTCTCTATTTTTTTTTTTAAAAAAGATTTGCTTGCTTATTTTAGAGAGTGCGTGCATAAGCCAGAGGGGTGGGAGAGAGAATCCCGAGCAGATACCTTTCTAAGGACAGACCCCACGGTGAGGCTCCATCCCAGGACTCTTGAGATGACGAGCCAAACCAAGAGTCAGACACTCAACTGACTGTACCACCCAGGCCTCCCAAGCTCTGTCTCTGTCTTTAAAAAGACTAATATGTTGAAGAGTTTCTTGAAATAACAAGATCTCTTAAATGGCTTCTGAATCAGAGTTGATTTGCCGTGCTTTCTGAGAACTGTGACTAATGCATTTTAAAAAGTTGTATTACCTCTTAAAGGGTCCCAGATACCACGAAAAAAGTATTTTGACCTTTTGCTCTGATGCCTATCTGATGACGACATATGAAACAATAGAATCTAACATATTTTAGAAGTCATTAATATTCAATAAATTGTACCACTGAATTCATATATACAAATACCAAAAAATAGAATAATTGTTATTGTCCCTTGTCCTATCATACATTCATGGCTTCTTCAATGTAATAGTCATTATTAAAAAGGATTGCAAAGTAACTATCTATAGCTCCATGTTTTCTGTTCATTTTGGGTATGTGCTCCACACTCACAAAATATAAGTGGCTGGTCAGAGAAGAATTGCTATTCTTTACATCTTGTTTTGGATAAAAGTACGTTTTTTTCATAAGGGCTAGTTCAGTAGTGGAAAGATAAGTTTGAATCAGGAGTCCCTGGAGCACACAACATAGTTCAAGTTCTCATCCAGGTTTTAGGCAGTGGGAGAGTTGTTTGTACTGAGCTATAGCTGGGGAATGCAAGAAATGTAACGTGAAGATCGAGAGGAGTAGGTTGATGAGGTTACAAATTTTCCATCATATTGGGATTACAGAGGTACATGTAGAGATATGCACATTGCAGTGAAATGCAAACTAGTTCAGCACAACACAGTGTTTAAAAGTGAGAGCTAGGGGTTAGCATATCTTGATTTGAATTTTGTCTCCACAGCTTAGTTTGTTTGAATCCCAGCAAATTTCCTAAACTTCTCAGCCTTAGTTTACTGAATTGATAAGTGGGGATAATAAGAGTACCTAAGGAGTAAGTGAGATAATGCTTGTAAAATGCTTGGCACAGTAAATAATAGCTATTACTATTACTATTGTTATTATTAATACTAGCCAGGTACTTGGGTTTCATATATGACATATTACATTTCCTTAATAGGAGATCAACATAGATATAGGAAGTAATTATCCCTCTTCTGTCCTTTCTTCTACACTTTGTACTTCCATTTTACTCTAAACAAGAAACCACTGTTTGCCCTTTTAGTTCAGTGTAATGTAATACATATTAAGGATCCCTTGATAAGTAAGTTTTAGAGCAATCAGTAAAATTTTACCTGGTAGTGAAACTACAGCCTAATTTCAGTGGACATCATTTGTCTAATAATTGGCCTTCAAAACCATTTGTAACTTAAGCTTGAATTCCACCAGATGTTCTATGTAATGATATAATATATTTTTTTCAAAATTAGGTATGGCCCATGTACTTGGGACATACCAGTTTCCCTCTGCCTTCCCTAATCACAATAAGCCTATGGGATATGAAATCATAGTATGATCAGTGTTGCCCAAATGTTCTGAAATCTGTTACTCAGCATTTACTATGGGGAAAAAAAAACAAGGCTCTTGAAAAAAATGCAAGCTCCTTTTCTCAAGCTAAGCAAAATGAAAAGGGGAGCAACCATTTACTAGTTAAAGAACAGAAGAGCAGAATGTGGCTCCGTGAACTTAGGAAATTGAGTACTAAGAAATGCTGAAGTGCAAAGATAGGTCTCATTTTCAGACTTTGAGAGTTATACTTTGAGGAAATTTCTGCACAGATTGCCTTACAAGTTACATTTTGACTCAAAATGGGTTTTGTACTTGCTCCCAGTCCTTTTTCTTTTGCATTGTTTTTGGTGCATCTGCCTTATATAACTGTCATGAATTTTAGGAGATTTTTGCCCATATTAATTCATCCCCAGTCTATCTTCAGCACAGCAGGCAGCCAATCTTGTTAAAACATCAGTGATATTATACCACTGGTGTGCTTGCATGCTTGAAGGCTCTCCATCTCCTTTAACATAAAAGCCCAATGTCTGATAATATCCTTGTAATCTGGTCTCTCAGCACCTTATCACCCACTTTTGAGCCTCTCTTTCACTCGATTCCAGCTGCACTTTTCTTTACTGTTCCCATGAGTCCTCCAGGCATGCTCTTGGTTTTTACCTTAGCTCTTCCATCTTCTTGGAATACTCTTCTCCAAAATACTTGCTTTTGCTCATTTACACCTTTCTCCTCTCAGTGAGGAATACTCAATACCCTATGTAAAAACACCACCTCTTCCCTTAACATGCCCTAATCCTAGCCTGCTTTATTATTATTTTTTAAAATATATCACTTGTCACCATTTCGCATATTGTATATTTTATGTTTACTTTTTCTGTCTCCCTCTGAAATATAAGTGACAAGGTACCTGGGATTTTTATCTGTTTTGTTCCTCATTGCATCTTTTTTTTTTTTTAATTTGACAGAGAGAGAGAGAGAGATCACAAGGAGGCAGAGAGGCAGGCAGAGAGAGAAGAGGAAGCAGGCTCCCCGCTGAGCAGAGAGCCCGATGCAGGGCTCGATCCCAGGACCCTGAGATCATGACCTGAGCCGAACGCAGAGGCTTTAACCCACTGAGCCACCCAGGCGCCCCTCCCCACTGTATCTTTACCACCTACAATACCGTGTATTAGGCACTTAATAAATATTTGCAGATTTAATTGATGAAATAATCACTTGCTCAGCCAAGAATTTCAGGGAAATGTGTTTTCCTTCCAAACTGCCTATTGAACAAAGAGTGGAATATGGGATTGATTCTTTAGGCTTGTGATGGATAGAAGTAGTTGTCTATCCCCAGTGGTTCATTGTTAATGGGTCAGTATTTCTCTATAATCTGAAATACTTTTATGTGAATGGTAGAGATTAAATGACCTTTCAAGTTTCTGGCTGCTCATTGCTGCTGAGAAAGTAAATAAAATTCACTTCATGATACTGCCTTTCCCGTTAGAGTTCATTTTTTTCTCTCCCTTGTTATCCTTTTATTTTGCATAGCAAGTTTATACTAATTACTCTTGGAATAAGTGGCCAGTTAGAGATGCTCTTAGAACGCATTGCAAATAGAATTCCTTCTGCTTTTCTACCTTTAAGATTTACTTCTCTATTTTGAAGAGAGGGTCCGAAAGTTGAAGAGATCTCCAAGGAACCAGTTGGAAGGTGGACAAGAATAATACTCCCAAATCTCAGAACCCAGTCACTGTCAGGCCCACATTGAGAAGAGGGAGGACGGGAGGTATCATTCGAGGTACCTTGTCCACGGTTGGAAGATTGTCGGGAAGCTCCTGATGAATGAGATGCTAGACTTCATCTCCTGCATTTCATTCTCGGGCCATGCTGCAGAACCCAGCCACATCTGTGCTTGATGGGAAGCAGATGTTTAACTTTGCAGTGAGAAGGCATTCAGAACTCTGGAATTGAGGACCCAGACACCCTTTCTCTTTTGTTCCCTCTCAAAAAACAAATCGAGGAGGGAAAATTACACCACATAATGACCCTGCAAGAGGACTTAACTACAACAGGTTGAAACCAATCCTGTGTTTTAAGGATTTGTGTAATTCAAAAAGAAAAAACAAAGCAATAGGCTTTAATGTTAAGCTGAGCCAATTGGATAGTTTTGAGCATTTTTTTATTTCAAGTTCTCTTACCGCTGTTTCCATAATATTTCTTTGTCTCTATCTCCTCATGTTGACTCTTGTTGTCACTCAGATTCCCTGACCTCTTTTCTGTGTTTTTGCTCTAGCTTTCTAACTTGCTTTCTCACCTAGTCTTCCCCATAACAAATCATCCTGTGCTCTGCTGCTAAATTAATTCCTTAAATCTTAGGTCTGATCATGTTACTGTATTCCTCAAAAGCTTTCAGTGGTTCCCTGTTGTCTCCTGGAGAAAGTCCATATCCCTCATTCTTGAATTTACATCCTTTGTCATTTAGACCCAAGTTATATTAGTTTAGCCAATTCTTGCTATATTCTTAACACTCCAGGTGGATATGAATATATTTCTCCCACTATGGGTTTTTATTTTTAATTTTTAAAATTTTTTGTTTGTTTGCAGATTCCCTCGGGTTTCCTTCCTGTCTGTTTTTGGTCATGATTATCACTTCATATGATAGATCCTTTGTATTAGTTTGCTAGGACTGCAGTAACAAAATACCACAGGCTGGGTGGCTTAAACAACAGAAATTTATTTTCTCACAGTTCCGGAGGCTGGAAGATCTAAATGCTATCAGGTTTGGTTTCTGGCGAGACCTCTCTCCTTGGCTTGAAGATGGCTGCCTTCTCTAAGTGTCCTCACATGCACCATTCATCCTGTTGGATTAAGGCCCCACCCTAAAGGCATCATTTTAACTCATTTACCTCCTTCAAGATCTTAAATGCAAACCTGGTTGTATTCCGAAGTACTGGGGGTTGGGACCTCAACATCAGAATTCGGGGGGCCACGATTCAAGCCATAACAGCCTTCCTAATACATTCATAAGCAAGTCCTAAATGTAAAGAAAAAATGAAATTTCTTCCATCTCGTGTCTCATCTGTTCTTTTAGCTATCAATACCTTTGTTTTCCCTTCTTCTCATTAGTACATGTTGTTTCTTCCATGTATTATAACATTTTCTGTATAATTTCTTTTTTTCAGTTTTTTCCAGTTTTATTGAAGTATGATTGACAAAAATGTCTATATTGAAGATGTACAGTATGCTGTTTATAAGTTTATAAATATATATACTTAGAAATGATTACCATAATCGATCTAATTCACATATCCATTACCTCACATAGTTACCTTTTTTGTGGGTGTGGTGAAAATTCTTGAGATCAGCACATGACAAGAATGGACTAAGCTTGCTGATTTTCACCACAAATGAAACCTTAGCACATGACTTTGTAAATGGCAAATTCAGTAAATAGGATTATTATGAATATTGATTTTGTTCACAAACATTTGTTGAACTCCCTACCCTGTTCTTTCGTACACCACATAAGATTCTCCATATCACCTTGCAATCCAGCACATTCATGGAATAAATGAATGGCCCCTGGCTCTAAGGAATTTGTGATTCTTCAGGAAAGAATATATATAGGCATTAAGGGATAATGACCTCTTACAGGTAATGACCTGTATCAAAGGAAGGCATTTAATCAAGAGAGAATGTGTGCTGGTGAGCCAAAGTAATTGCAAAATAGATTTTCCTTTCATGTTAGTTCTCATTCATTGTTAGCTTACCAGTCAGGAAGGGATGAGAGTGGGCTTGTGTATTTGTCTTTTGTTGAATTTCACTAAGATGTATGTAAGAGTTGGGATTCACTGTTATCTGTGGTAAGCAAAATTTGATCAAAGCAATCGCTGACAACCCATTAAACCAAGGTAAGTATTCCACTGTTCATTTGAGAGGAGTAATAGTAATAAAGGAGGCGAGAGAAAAAAAATAGGAAGAAGGAGGAGAAGAGGTGAAGAAGAGGAGGAAAAGGAAGCAGAGAAAGAGAAGAGGAAGAAGAGGAAGAAAAAAAGAATAGGAACAGTGGAAGCTGTCAGCTACCAAGTGCCAAATGTGTGGCAAGCATTTTATAAGGAATTTTCTAAATAATACCTTATTTTAACTTTTAACATAGCATCTCATGAGTTAAATATTGTTTTCCATTTTACAGATGATGAAACTGAGATACTCTAAGATAAAATCAGTTGCTTAAGTTCACACAGATAAATAACTGAGCTAGGACTAGAACCTACGGTGCCCAAATACAGATTCCATCTTCTCATACCGCCCCACAAAATAAAATTTATCAGCAATCCCAGATTAAATAAGTGAAACTTCTTTTTTTTTTTTTTTATAACTTTCTTTTTTTTTTTTTTTAAAGATTTTATTTATTTATTTCACAGAGGGAGAGAGATCACAAGGAGGCAGAGAGGCAGGCAGAGAGAGAGAGGGGGGGAAGCAGGCTCCCCGCCGAGCAGGGAGCCCGATGCGGGCCTCGATCCCAGGACCCTGAGATCATGACCTGAGCCGAAAGCAGAGGCATTAACCCACTGAGCCACCCAGGCGCCCAAGTGAAACTTCTTAAAGCCTGAAATATGATAATGTGCACTGTGAATCTCCGGTAGGAAGTTATAGTAAATATTGCGTCCTGAAAATATTTTCCTGCTAGTATTTTGTCTCTAGGAACATAATTCAGGAGTCCTGTTATTAGGAAATGCTATTTGTGGGCATTAATACTATTTTGGAATTAAAATGTATTATTTGTATCTAGTTTTATGGTCTCCTGTCCTTTAAAATTGTGGCATGTAACTTGTCAAGTAACTTTAAATTTCAACGTATGACTATGTATTTGGTGAAGTCTTTTTTATTTTTTCCCCCTTTGGAAAATTGCTGAGGTATCAGACCACCAAGTATTTCTTTTAAGGCAATATTCTTCGTGCTCTGATTGGCCTTAAGATATCTAAGGTGCATTGATAAGGACTTTTACAGAAATAGATAAAGTTTAGAAAAGCTCTTACCCAATTAAGTATTCTTGTTTTATAAGCATTTTTTATCAGATTTGTAAAATAGAGGACTTCTAATGGTCTTACCATCTAAAACTGTTAGAGAGTATATTCAGATTTTTCTAGATTTTATAGCTCAATCGAATCTAGCAAGTTATGGAATATCTGCTGTATACAGAACATTGTGAAGTCCAAGGGATGTTAGAATAATATAGGATCACTGTTCTCAGAATCTCACAGCCTGATATGTGTGTAGAATTTCCTGTAAGAGATACCTGAGGAGAGTAGATTAAATACAACAAGAAAGACCTGGAAAGGACCTCTTATCTCCTTGGTAACTAATTTCTTCAATAGCCTAACTAACTCCCTCTGATGGAGGTAGTCTACCAAATTGCCTAGGAAAGCCAAGGGTGTGTTTCTTTACAAGGAAGTCTCAGAGGATAATAAAGTGTTGAGACAGCATCTCCAAACGAATGAGATTTTCAAGGCATAGTAAGATTGGTGAAGGGAACGGGCTGCCATGGTACTGGTGTTTATATTGCATGGCAAATAGCTGTCTCAGTTCTACATGACTTAGAATCCTAAACTGTTATGGGGAAAAAGACATTTTCAACATTCTTTTTCCAAGCCCCACACATTAAAAAAAAAAAAAAGCACAAATCCAAGACACATACACCCTGCTGGGAATCTATCCCCCATGTGTGGGCGCTGACTACTCTGTCTGGAATTTGCTTGTGTGTAGGAAGCATGAAGTATATTAGTTTTTGGAAATTTGATACCAGACATGGACAGGTAAGGAAACACCAGTCAAGTTAACTTTATAAAGTTACTTTGTGAGTGTTTAGGAAAGCTAAGGGGATTTTTGCAAATGAATTTCAAGTACTCTGAGAGTAAAGCTTGTCCTGTTTGATTTCTCTTATCTTCATGTCTCAAGAAACCATAGCATGTCCATAAATTTTAGAATGGAATAAGCATAGGATTCTAACCTTCCCTGTGAATGTCAGAAAAGAAGGATTGTTTGGAGAGAGAGAGAGAGAGAGTGTATGTGTATGTTTGAACTTCACTGTTACAGTAGTCAACGTAGATCAGAATATATGCATTCTAATTCCTGATTTGCTATGTACTCTTGGAGAAGTTACTTATATAAATGTACCTATATTTCTTTATTTGTAAAGTAGGAGCAAAAATACCCATCGTGATCTGTGTTATAGAGAATAGAACATAGAAGTCAAAATGACAGGGGCACCGGGGTGGCTCAGTGGGTTAAAGCCTCTGCCTTCGGCTCAGGTCATGATCTCAGGGTCCTGGGATTGAGCCCCCCATAGGGCTCTCTGCATAGGGCTCTCTGCTCGGCGGGGAGCTTGCTTCCTCCTCTCTCTCTGCCTGCCTCTCTGCCTACTTGTGATCTGATCTCTCTCTCTGTCAAATAAATAAATAAATTAAATCTTAAAAAAAAAGTCAAAATGACAGACTTGGGCCAACACTATAGGAATTTATATATGAATTTTATGAACTAATTAAAAGTACATTCATGGACAAGAAGTGGAAAGAACCACAGGAAGGAAAAACATGAATATTTAGAGTGTTACTATTTGGATTATTTTTACTTCTCTTTAAAAATTTCATCATAGATTTGGATTCTGTTTGAGAGATTTAAATAATACCGGGGAATTCTACTTCCAACAAGGCTGCATAGCTCCTGCCAGACCAATACTCTCCTAGGTAAAAATAATGAATTCTGGAAAAATACAAAATGCAAATATATGAAGGCACTGAAGAGTAAGCTGAGGCAGGCAGATAGAGGCAAGGAAGTTGATATTGGAAAGATGTTAACAGCTTGGTGGAGTTTCCCTTTGTTCAGAGCTTTTAGCCTGAGGGCAGGCCCCAGTCTGTCTGCTTTATGTAAAAGAGCTGAAGCTCAGATACAAAATCTTTGTCATATTAGTTTGGGAAGCCAGAGGCGTCTTCGGTGATCCTAAGTATCTGGAAAGTAGGAGAGGAGAATCCCAGAAAGGGAAGTTTTAAACTCTTCCCAAATCTCTGGTTGACTCTTGAGCGATACATGCTCAGGGCAGACCCCATGTAGCCTAAGGTTTAAAAAAAAAAGTGTATTTCAAACTTTGAAGTTAGAATTCAGTCAAGTATTACCTGCTTTGTTGTTGTCGTTGTTGTTGTTTTATTATTATTATTTAACCCTACCTTGGTCTGACCCTGGTCCCAAAAGGAGTTGAGTATGTATCATGTTGGGGAAGGAGATGAAGGGAGAGGGGAAAAAAAAAATCCATTATGTCCCACAGTATTTTGCTAGAATAATAAATACTTGCATTTTTAAAGTCTGTGTGCTTTAGGGCAACATAACGGAACCCAGAGTCCCCATAACATATTTCAATATCCAAAACACAAAACAAGATTACTTTCTATATGAAGAAATAGGGAAACATATTAGTGAGCGTTTGTTACATTCCATGCCCCATGCTGAATCCTTGACTTACCCAATTGTCCATTATTTAATTTAACCTGTTTTGGTACTGTTGTTGTTCTGAGAATGCAGGTAAAAAAAACCCTGAGGCTTAGAAAATTTAGGTGTCTTGCCCATGGTTCCATAGCCAGGAGGAAGTTGATTCTCTTAAGTCTCACACTCTGAGGCAACAATTTGTTTAGAGCACAAACCAGAAACCTAAAGAGCAGGGATAGATAGTCCTCTTGTTTATAGGACTGTGCTTATAGATTATGTCTGCAAGGGTGAGGGGGTGGTTGCTGGAGAGGGAATGATAGATAAAGTATTGAATGGGCCTAGTTTCCAAAAAAATTCCTCTTCTACCTTAGGCTTTTGCCACAAATTTCTCTAATTGTCAGAGGCAGACTGTGTATCATTCCATCATTAGAGGCAAGAGTGAAAAAAAAAATTCCTGAAAGAAAAACACCATATGACTTTAAACAATGTAAAGATAGACATTAAAGTTACTCTTTTTCCTTGGATGGGATTACATTAATAATTTATTTTTTGAGAATTTATTCTATGCCATACGCACTGCTAGGTGATTTTTATATATGATGTATTTTACTTATAGTATCCTTATGGGATATGCACTATTACCCTAGTTTACAAAAATAAAAAACAGGCTTAATGAATTAAATAGCATGCCCAGTATCATGGTTTGTAAATGGCAGAAGTGAGTTAAAAATTGAGCCTGATTGACTCCAATTCTTGATTTCTCAAACTCTACCAACTCCAGAGAGCACTGGTGTCTAAATTTGAAGGAGGCAGAGAAGATGAAGGAGGAGGGAAGCCAGGGCATAGCAAAGAGACTGGTGACACTGGAGACAGACTTTTCTGTTTGATAATATTTACTAAGGCTGTATTGTGAGTGACATAGGTTCACACATGAAGGCCCCTGAAGAGAAAAAGGTGTAGAAAGACCTTAAAGTGGTATGATTAATGTCTGACTAGTGCGAGCTTTCTCCCAACTTCCACATCCAATCAATCATGAAGTACTTCCAGTTTTCTTTCTTGAGGTCCCCATGTATGTCTCTTCATATTCACTTCTGTTACCATAATTCAGGCTACCAGTATCACTCACTTTCCAATTCTTGCCTCTCTCCAGATTATTCTCTTCATTATTAAAGGGTTCTCTTTCTAAAGCAAAAATCCAATCAGAATACTCTCTGCTTTAACATTTCAATGACTTCCCAAATTCCTCATGGTAAGGTCTGAACTTGTTTCCACAGTTTATTGAATCAATTCATCTTTTAATGTTGGACTTTAATTCTAAATCTTTATTGTAACAAACAACCCCTTGATGAACATTTTTATGTATCTTTATGTAAATCTAAAACTATTTTATCACAAGGCCAAAAGTCATGCTCATTATTTGAGCCTATGTTTGATTTTGAGGAATCAGTCATCATCCTGGATACTGGCCAGGGATCCAGGGCTGATCCATTATGGTCACAGTCATAGTCACAGTTTTCTTCCCAAGACACACATTATGACATACCAGTCAACAGGGATGAAATACTAAGGAGGCAAGAACAATAAATCAATACTTAATGGTGTAAATGGCCTATTCATTCTTATCTCTACTATTATATTGAAATGGGAAGGATAGGGAGAAGGAAGTAGCAAGCACAGTGAAGGTTTACCAACCATGCTTTGCCCTCAAGGAAGGCATCTAGGAAGACCTCAAGGAACACTGTAAGGAAAGTATTTTGAAATAGGGGGGCAGTGGAAGCTAAGAGGAGCTATGGAATGTGGAAGTACAGTGGCGTGTAGAAGAAAGAAGGGACATGTCAAATGCATTTCAGTGATGCTGAGCATCTACTGAGGCTAGAAATGGTGCATTGGAAGGCAGCCCCAAGGAAGACAGATGCATAACAGAAGGCAGAGAGAAAGACATCGCCTCTATTTTCTGAAAATGATCTTTCAGATAATCATCCCTATCATTTCAGTTTCTCTTTATCAAGCACCATCTTTCTCAAAAGGGGAAGAAATTAATGACGCAAAATATTTCAGAAATACATGCATGGAATTCACGGAAAACAATCAAGATGATTTGAAATAACCAGTAGAACTAAGCATTTAGTAGAACAAAAATAAGTGGTTTTGAGAAACCAATCAGAAGTTAGATGTGCTAGGTGTTAGTGATATTGAGAAAAAGAAATCTAGAGACACAGCCTACATGAAAGTAAAAGTGGAAAGAAAGCAGGAAATCTGCCAAGATTTAAAGAAACATGCATATATATTAGCAGGAAAGATTGAAGATGTGTTCTTAACTCCACTTCATCTTCTTTGGACATCTTGTCTTTCCCTTCCCACTTCCATAACATAGTGTTAAACTTGTAAACTCATGTTTTGAAATTAGAGACAGAATATATGTTCTTCTCAATAATATAAAGGAAAGAGTAAGATAAGTTTACTAAGCTGATGTTACTGGGGAAGACTTGAAGATTGAGAAGCAGAACTAACTGAGTTCATCTATTCAAGAACATCTCTATGCCTCAAGGCTTTAATGATGCATCTTCCCTCTTGAATAGATGAGCTCACTGCTAAGCTCAATAAGGGGCTTGCAGATCTTTAAATAAGCTGTTGGCTGATAAGTGTATTCACGTTTATGAAAAAGGGCATATTGGTTTGCAGAAGGGGAAGGATAAACACCAGAGCAATACTGAACACCAAATATGAAACATTTATGGGCATATAAAGTCGAGCAGCAGTAGGTGGCAGAATGAGGCATGAGACCCAAATAGCAACGAAAGGAAGATGGCATGCTGCTTGCTTACTTTAAGAGAAATGGGGAAATAGCTGCAAGAAGGAAAGTGGCCAGATCACCCAGCGACCATGGACCAAGATCAGACCAAGTCTCCTCTAGGAGACAAGGAAGCTTGTGTGCAAGAGTCAAGGAACTGTGTGGGCAGGACTCAGGAATATATACTTTTTCCATGTTTCTAAAGGGTGTAGAGAGAATATTAGGAGAATAAGCTCCAGTGGCCTGAAATCATAGACTTTGTTTTCCTTTGTAGAATAGTTCCAGACCCATCCTGGGACTCAGAGAACTCTTTCTGGACAGTCTCTTCCCTCTCACCACTATCCATCATCCCCCATCCAGCAGTCTGTAAGTTCTACCCACTTTCCTTCTTTAAAATATTTTAAATCCACTCAGTAGTATTATTGGTCTAGTTCAAGTTCTTATTTATCACTCCTGTTGATGCAATAGTCATGTATAGTGCTGTAGTCAGACTAATCTTTTAGACAAGGGAAATCAAACTACATCTTATTGGCTCCCTGCTTAAATTTCTCCAACAATTTTCTCTTGTTTTCAGGATCATGTTTCACATTATGACATACAAGGTCTATTATGATGTAGCCCATACATAGTTCCATTTCCACTGAGCACCGCACCTTGCCAAATGCACATACATATACATGTGTTTCCATACATGTATACCACACATGTACACAGAGCCCCTATCCTGTTGGACTACTGAGCTGCTTGCTATTCTCTAAATAGGCTATGATTCATCTTTTTATAGCACATGCTGCTTTGGCCAGGAAAGCTGTTAGCACTCTTTTCCACTCCTTGAAATCCAAGCTTCAGTGTAACCTCTTCCTGGAAGGTTCCTCACAGCCTAGTATCTGGTGATTATCTCTGTCTCAGGGCTGGTCATAATCTATTAAAAATTAGATGTTACCTCATCCATCCTCCACCATGTGGCTTAAGTGTGTGGAGAGAAGAGATCTCTCTGCAGATCTTCGGTACCTATTATTTAAATGTCCAAATCAACAACAGCTCAAAGAAAAATGTTTTTCTTACAATTTTGTACAGTTTTATGTATGATCCTGAGTTGGATCTTATAGTGGGGTAGAGGAGAGGAAAGCTATAAAGAATATTATTTGGATCGTTGATAACATTTTTTTAAAGATTTTGTTTATTTGAAAGAGAGAGAGAGAAAGAGAGAGAGAGGGCACAAGTGTGAGAGCATGGGGAGCAGAGGGAGGGGCAGAGGGAGAAGCCGACTCCCTGATGAGCACAGAGCCTGATGTGACCTGGGGCTCGATCCCAGGATCCTGGGATCATGACCTGAGCCAAAGGCAGATGCTTAACTGGCAGAGCCACACAAGTGCCCCAAGATAACATTTTAATTTAGACTGTGGATTAGATATTAGCATTGTATTAATGCTTAAATGTGTTTTGATAATTTTATAGCTATGTAAGAGAATGTCTTTGTTCCTAAGAAATACACAAAGATACACTATATAATAAAGTAGTGTGATGACTCCAAATTATTCTCAGAGGTTCGTTAAAAATACATACACATACAGAGAGAAGTTACTGCTTTTGCTATTGGAATTTAGTTATATCTGGGTTCATTTAGTTGCCTGTAATGTTTTCATTTCTCTTTAGTCTCTTCATCTACAGTTTAATGGCCCTGAGGACATGAGCCCGTTTTGGGTGTTCCCATAGTGCTTGGGTGAGCAGGATATAAGATCCACTGTTGAGAAACCACGGATATACCACAAATAATGTTCAGTTAAGTGGGTGAGCTGCAGTTTAATACACTGGAAAAAGAGAGAGAGAGATCGAGGAGACCTGGGTCCTCAGTTCGCCTGTTCATTAAGCAGCTGTGTGACCAGTGGCAAGTCATTCAATTCCTCTTGCTAGTGTCATAGTTTATGAAAAGAAGGTTGGACTATATGACTTCTAAGATTCCTGCTAACCCTAAAGCTATATGCCTAGATATACAATGCTGAGAAAGAAAGGTAACAGCCCAATACTCATTCATAATACAGTATGAAAATAAAAGGAAACAAAAACATGACTAATTAGCCAAAGCAGACGGGTGCAGGTAGTATTCTGTCGTTGCCTCGGAGGGAAGGGGTGTCCTTTCAAAGAGGAGCCACTACAGCCAGTCCGTGGAAGTCCTAAGTCACGTTGATGAAAGAAAGAAAAGCAATGATGGAAAAGGAATGCAATGACTATCAGAAAGAAATTAGACAAACTGTCATATATTTGTAATAAGGAGTACTATACAGTTATAATGAAGAACTCAGGGCTATATGTCATATATTGATGAGTCTTAAAAGAATATTTTGCAAAGGGGCACCTGGGTGGCTTAGTTGATAAGTGTCGGATTCTTGATTTTGGCTTAGGTCATGATCTCAGTGTCATAATCTCAGGGTTGTGAGATCGAGCCCCACAGCAGGCTCCGAGTTGGGTGTGGTGCCTGCTTAAGATACTCTCCCCCTCTCTCTCTGCCCCCCCCCAAAGAATGTTTTTACATAAACAACCAATGAAACAATTTGTATAAGGTTATGTACTGTATTGTACTATTTAAAAACACTATATAATACTATGTCCTGTATATATGAAGGAATAATAATAAATACCAAATTTTAGGCATTAGTTACCTCAGGAAGAGGAGATCTTTTTTTTTTTTTTTTAGAGTTTTTATTTATTTATCTGACACACAGAGAGAGAGCACAAGCAGGCAGAGTAGCAGGCAGAGGGAGAGGGAGAAGCAGGCCCCCTGCTGAGCAAGGAGCCCTGATTGGGGCTCGATCTCAGGGCCCTGGCATCATGACCTGAGCCGAAGGCAGTCGTTTAACCAACTGATCCACCCAGGCGCTTTGGAAGAATAGATTATTAATAAAAGTGTAATGATTTTGGAGACTGTTGGACAAGGAGCATCAACTTTAGAATAATTTCTTAAAAGAAATTTGGACCAATTCAAAAAATACTAAGATTTGACATGGTAAGTAAAGACAAAAGTGTTGTTTCTTAGATTACTCATTATAACTTTCTGTGTATCTTGAGTATTTCAAAATGAAAGATCATATCTAACAAGAGAGAGGGTAAAAGTAGAAGGTGAAGTTGTCTCAAAGTATTAGGGGTAAAAAAAAATTGGAGAAAGGAACTAAAAAGAGTGATAAGAAAATAAAACTAGTTATAATGCAAGGAGTGCTTTTGTAAATTTGTTCAGATAACCATGGATGTAGAACCCATTTGCATTCTGAAGGCAGAGAGCTGATACCTTTATGTGTATTAAGAAAAAAATGAGCTGCATATTTCTAGCCCATGCTGTCTGAATTCAGGCATCCAGATTTTAGAGTATAAATCAAGCTTTCTTTTTCTCATGCTTTTTTGCTTAAGTTTTATAAAAAGGTGTAGCTTTATTTGGAATATGGTTTTTTTTTCCTCTTTGGGGAACAGGAGCAAATGTGTTATGTGGCCATTGTTTCTGACAGTTCATTTGTGCAGATGAAACAATCCATTCATTTGGTGAATCCATGGACTCAATGGCTTCCACTTTGTACTTCTTGAAAAATATACAGCATTTCAGGCCCCTGGATTTACATTCCACAGACTTTCTGGTATAATGGAATAGTTTTGGGTCCCTCGAGGGCAAGCATATGGCTCTGCAAGAGTGTTGATGGCTTTCCTACAATGTGGGCATGTGCGTTTCTAAATGTTCTCACTTGGAGCAGTTCTTTAAAAAGCTCTTTGACATATAATGTGGGAAGAAATTCTTCTCAATGACCATTTATGAGAAAAGTTGCTTGTAGACTTAGGTCTAGGGCTAAAATGTGGCCAGCTCATCTTTTCTTTCAGGCAGGGATGCTTCTACAATGAGAGTAAGTATTATTTTTAGTACCAGTTTGATATGAACCTTTCTTTGGAACAAACATCTATAAAACTCTATTTTTTCCTTCTGAGTCCAATTAAGGTGTTTGTGGAAACGAGTATTTAGCACACTAAGAATTAACAGAAAATAATTTCCTGCCCACAGAAAATGTGGGCAAGAGTTTTTCATTTAACTATTGTCCCACAAAAATATAATTCCCTATTATGTTTGATGATTTTATAGTTGGGGTCATTCTTACATAACTCTATCAGGGAACAGCTGCACTACTGCCAGCAGGATTCTGCCAGGTCTATACTGTCTTGTAGCTGTGTGCAGCCTGACTACTTTGGGGACAGATGCACTGTGAGTAAACAATCAGTGACAAATCTATGACATTTTGTGGATAAAAATTCAATATTATGTTCATGACTTTGAAAGATATATGCCTATGTATAGAGGAAGACCTTGAGTAGCAGGATAATGGGTTTATTTAAATGGTTGGTTTATGAGTGATTAGAAATATTGCTTTCAGCACCAGTCTGCTTACAGTTTCATAGCCAGAGATACCAGACGAGCCATCGGTTGAAGAGGAAAGGCGCTCCATTCCTTCTCCAGGAGCCTTGATAGGATGCCATGTTTCCTCATCCTTGGAGATGACTGGCTTAAACAAAGCCTATGAGGAAGAAATAAAAGGTCAGAAGACTTAGTTATCCTTGCAATTGAGTAACAGAGAAATGGCACAGAGAGAGGTTGTTCATTAGCCTGAGCCATGTAAGAGGAGAGCGGCTGAAGAGATTAATTCTCTGTTGGAATTAATTACTCTTTGCTGTGCCCTAAAAGGAAAGTAATTTTATAGCCGTTATCTTATAATGCCTTTTCTTATAGTCAGTTCTCTACATGTCTGTCTGCTTCACTATGAAGGAGGGAGCTGTAAGCTTCTGGAAAACAGTGTCTGATGGGTTCAATGCCTGACTTCTAAGCTGAATTATTGAAACAGTTGTGTAGGACTCTCAAGAGAGCACCCAGTAGTCTGGTTACCTCAGAGTCCCAGGGGCTCAGAGTGCCCTGTCATCTCCTGACATTGCTCTAATTTACCCATGGAATCAATCTCAGCCTGCTGTTTTCTTTAACATTACTGTTCTGTAATCTTTTTAAAGCATGACATGGTGTGAGTATGAATTTGGAAGTCTGACTGCTTAGTTCAAATCACTGCTTCAAAATTTACTAGTTTGGGAGACATAGAAATTTATTTTACTTTTATGAGCCTCAGTTTCTTCACCTGTAGAATGGAGAAGACAATGTTATCAATGTTATCAGTTGGGATGCCTTCTGTTGAAAGTTGACAGGAGACCCTGGTTCATGTTGGCCTACTCAGTAATGAAATTTATTATCTCATACAAGTGGAAGTCAGGAAGACAGTTTGGTTCAGGGGAAGTATGATCAATGGCTCAGCAATGCCACTCAGGACTCAATTGTTTTTTTCTCTCTCTCTTTCCTAGTCCATCTTATGGTGGCAATGTGGGTTGCATTAACTCCAAATGTCACCTCCAGGGATATTGATGTGATATAAAAGGGAAAGATTATCTCTTTCTCGCATGTACTTTTTAGGAATAAGGACATCCTTTCCGAAAGCCCCTCACCAGACTTCTTTTTATATCTTATTAGATAGGCTTTGGTCATATGCCCATTCCTAAATCAATGCTGAAAAGAGGAATGGCATTACAATAAGTATCTTAAGATAGTCACTTAGACTTCAGAAAGGAACCATCATGACTGCCACATGAGGATTTTGCTAAGTATTCAATGAGCTGCTGCTCCTAAAGTACTTCAGACAGTCCCAGGCACAAAATAAACTTATTCTCTATTATTAGTCATTGATCAATTTACTAATTTAGACTGATGTAAAATTATAGCTATTATTTAATATGTTTCTCTAGGAAAGTTTTTGTACCAAAGAGCCAGGGGACTTTAAATCAGAAAAAATATTTAAAGGTGGGTTTGCATACTTTGATGAGCTGAGTTAGGAATCCATTTTGTGTGCTTGGAATACTTTCATGGAAATCCATGCATTTTTTTAATGAGGGGAGTTACAACCTTAGGATTTCAGCTACTTTCGGGACTGGGGAGTTAAGGAAACTAACAGAAGGAAGAAAAAGAAGAGCAAAACAAAATCTCTCAACCACAACTTGGCCAAAGCCCCTTTCTTTCCTTTAGTGCAGTGAATTAGCTGATCTTTATAGCTCTTGAAGCCCCTGCCAAAGACTTCAGAGGGTCTCCTTTCGCCTAGCACCCTCACACTATCCTGTGATTTTTCCCAGTACGAAAACCTTAGGTCCAGAGCAATACCAGGTAGAGCCCATTCAGTTCCAGACAGTAGGGGAGGTATTCCTGCAGATAATCACTGTTGTTCTTGTGTTGTCTCCAACTCCTTCAGAATGCTAACCACAGAATGGAGAAAGAGAGGGAATAGACTCAAGGGTTTAAGATTGTTTGGTGTAGACCTAAGCAGGAATGGAAGTGAGCTGCCTCACAAATCATTCTTGAGGAGCTCCAAAGTGAAAAAGGGATCTGTTCCTAACAAATAATGAGGTGCCATGCCATGAATTTTCCCTCCTTCTGTACATTTTATTTGTCAAGAGGATAAATTCCGAATAGGAAATAGATTATAGCTTGACCTCAGGGTTCAAGTAAGGGTCCAGTTTGACTGGAAACTTGAAGATACTTCATGGGTATTTTGTACATCTTGTATGATCAATGTACAAGATTGGCTGGAGCAAGCCTTGTACCTTTTTCCATGACCCCCTCCTCCAACTCAGGCTCATGACTAATTAACGACAAGGGGAATTTCTTGAGCTTAGTGATGGGAAGTTTTGTTGAAAGGGGCAATGCAGGTGCTTCTAAAACCCATACCTCAAAAGTGCCAAGACTCTGGCGCCTACAAGATTGGTTTGGGACTCTTACAAGACCAGCCATTCTCTGGGAAGTTTCCAAGAACTTCCTGTTACCAGTCAGGCAAAAAGAGAGAGATGAAGAAAAAGTAAAAACAACTTCATTTCTTTTGGGGAGTTCAGCATAATTTTTGTGGTTTAAGACAGATTCAGAAAATGTTAAGCTTGCAATAAAATGTCACCTTTTTGGTATATCCGTGGGTAGACAGATGGTTACTGGTACTGTTGATGGTGGTGATGAGGTTGTGGGGGTGGTATAGAGAAGATCTTTCATCAGACTTTTTCAGAATACTTTCAATAACTGTTCTTTGACATTAGCAAACTCCTATTGATTCTAAATTTAATTAGTGGCTTCTCTTTAAGGTATTGAGCTTAGTTGCATAATCATGTCCTGATATTCTCTCAAATATTTAAATACCATATTAATAAAATAAATATATCTAATACATACTCATGGAATTACTATGTTCACTACTTTCTCTGAGACTTTTAAACAAAAGAAAGGTACAGAAAAGAAAGCTCTTTTTGTTAGGAGATTGTAAAATCTCCTAAAAGCCTTATTTTTTTTCAGGAAGGAAAAGAATACTGTTAAATGTCTTAGCTGCTGCTATTGAGCTACAGCTCAGGAAGCTCTTCTCTCTCTTCTTTGACAAAGTTATTCAAGAAATGTTGTCTCTTAGTAATAAATGTTTCGTTTCCTTTGCTGACCACAGTACTGCATTTCAAAACTCAGAGTAGTACTTAATGTACAGGAGTCTCACTGCATTTTAATGTAAAAATAACACAAGAGAAAACCAGTTCTGAAAACCTGTTCAAGACCTTATATAATGCATTTTAAAACAGTCTTCTAAAAAAATTAAAACAGACTCCTCTTAGTGATTGGCTCTTTATCAGAAAGGAAGAAAACAATACTGTTGACCTTGGTAACCAGAAGTTTACCAACATCCTTCTGTCTACTTAAGCCTCCTCCCTGACTTTCCCCACTCCCCAGACACACACAATCTCACACACATTTTGTAACTGTAAATGAGTGGTCAGTTATTTGGAAGTCTGCTACAGTTAAGCCAGATGCATAGAAAATAGATCAATATAGAAGAGGGAATGGTCTTCACAAGAGCATATTTATAATAGTCTCCAGCAAGGACCTTCAGTATGAATGTGGCTAAAATCTAAGAGCCCCTATATCCCCACATAATTAAGGAATCTCAATTAGTAAACTAGAAAGCATGAATTTTCAGTATAATTCAGTGTTAAATTACTATAGTCATATCTAGTATTCATTCATTTATTTATCCTATTTATACATACAGTAAATATATATTGAACTTAAAATATCTGTAAGTTACTTTTTGGGAACTGGGGGTGCCAAGATGAATATACATATTCCCTTTTGTTGGCTATTTCCCTAGGGATAGAGGAGGGGAGATATAGACTCATGATAGAGTGCAGTAAATGCAGTGATAGAAATTTGAAGAGGGAGCTCTCAGTGCCTAGAACAGAATAAGTAGTCAGGATGACTTAGGAGTGATCAGAAAAGAATTTGGTGCAGAAACTACTACCTTAACTATCCAGTAAAGAGGTAGTCATACAAAAGGGGGTAATCTAAGGGAAGAGACTCCAAGCTTCCGGGATAGTTTATACAAAAATCATGGAGTCAGGCATAGTCTGATATATGGGAGATTACAAGCAGTTCCATGTTGCCAAAATCTTCTGTCGAGGAGGGGGTATATTAACAGATAAGACTATAGGAGGAGACAGTAGATCTCAGAGGTCCTTCCTGTGACCTTTTAAGAGCTTGGATTAATCTAATGGGAAATTGGGAATCACAGAATTGTTTAAACAAAGGTGTGACATAGCTAAATTTTTTTTTTTTTAAAGATTTTATTTATTTGACAGAGAGAGATACAGCGAGTGAGGGAACACCAGCAGGGGGAGTGGGAGAGAGAGAGAAGCAGGCTTTCCCGCAGAGCGGGGAGCCCGATCAGGGCTTGAACCCAGGACCCTGGGATCATGAGCTGAGCCGAAGGCAGTCGCTTAATGACTGAGCCAGCCAGGCGCCCCTAAATTTTTATTTTCAATACATTATTGTCTGTAGAGGATAGATTTGAGCAATGAATGATATGCTAGTAAATTTTAACAACCTCCTGTTTGAAAACAAATTCTTGATGATAGCATTTGCCAATTTCCATGATGTAAATACTCCCACCATGGCAGATTTTAAGCTACTAACTTGAAGCCACTGAATCCAGATTTGGTAAGAGAAGATCACAACTCTCAGGAGCCAGGACAGCCCACTCCATCACATCAGTAGTAGTTTGGAAGAGCAAAGACACATTAGGAGGCTTGCATAGTTCAGATGAAAGATAACACAGGCTTGAACTAAAGGAGAGGCAGCTGAAGAAAGAGGAATAGCTTGGCTGGCCTGGGGATTGTCCTCATACAGAGGATGATAAATGAATAAAGATGACTCCCAGTTTTCTGATTTGGATCACTGGCTTAATTGTCGCATAGAACGGAGAAATCTGGTAGGAAATATGCTTTAAATAGAGGATGTAGTCAGGTATGGAACATCCTGAGAACATATCCAATCAGTGGTGGCACATGTGATTCTGGATGGATCCTGGGAGCTAAGAAAGAGGTGGATATTTGGAGAAGGAGGATACAAATAGGAGTTACTGGTCTCTAGGTGATGATTAAAAATGTGAGTGAATAGGATTCAGCAGGGAAGTGTAAAAGTAGATGAGTAAAAGACTTTGCCAGTTGCTGTGGTACGGTATCCTGGTGTGCCTTAGATCAGTTGCAAGTATACAGACATGTTGATTCCTTTAACTTTGGGGCTGGTACTGGGTGTTCTGAGACCACAGAGCAGGGCTTGGGCCATCAGAATCCCAGGACTAACAACCAACGGCCACAAGAAGTTTTATCATTCCCTTGTCCACATGCTGTAAGAATGTTATCTTTTATGTGTTACTTTATGTGGAAAAACACGTGAAATGCTAGCATATTTTGCAGCCATAGAATGTGTCCTCATTTAAGGGAAAGGTAAAGGAAAATAATCTTTAGAAGAAAACTAAAGATCAGAAAGGATTGAGGAGAACCTGGGAAGAATAATATCAAGGAAACTAAATATTCGAATTTGCAAAACGAACCTTCATATTGATGATCAGTTACTAATGCACCTTAGTTCATTTGCATATCATCTGTTTCATTCATTTATTTATTCATTCAGTAATTCAGATAGTCACATGCGTGTATCAAGTTCCTGTGAAGCATCAGGTGCTGGGACCTTTTGAACATTGGTTATTTGTTTGGTTCTGGCTGGTAGCATAAAGCAAATGAACATTGCAGCCAGGGAGAGAACAAAATTAGTCTTAATGATTTAAAGATCTAGAGATCATCTTAGCATTCCTACCATTTGAGGGAAGGTGAGGATGACAGAGGGAGGAGCGGTCATCTTCGGAGGCAGTTCAAAAAGATCAAGGCGATTCATTCTGGGGTTTTGATAAGAAACTCCCTTCAAGTTACTTTATTCCTTCAGGAATAGTTCTTGAGTATAGACTGTGGGTCAGACACTGGGCTGAGAATTCAGTAGACAAAACAGACAAAATCTTTGCCCTTGTGGAGCTCACATTCTAGAAGCAGGAGACAGACTGTAAGCAAATGAATAACTACAACATTTAGGCTGTCAGATGGTGATGAGTGTTAGGGAAAAAATAAGGCAGGAGAGGGAGTAAGAATGGCTGTGAGAAAATGTGATTTTAAAGAAGGTGGCCAAGGAAATTCTAACATACACTGAAAGATACCAGGGAGGTCTCCTGAGTCATAATAACCAAACTCATCCAGGAACCCACATGAAAATCTAATGCACTTTACTTTCCCAAGGGAACTTATTCTCACTTAACAACCTTCCAGGGACTGATTTTATATCCCAGTACTGGCCCATGAGTCCAGGAGCTTATTTCATATTTGTATTAGTTAATGACTGAACCTTCTTTTGCTCACTGTTCCAGAATGAATACCTACCATCAAGCTCCATGTGTTAAACAAATGGAACACTGGAAGTGTCCCTAAAACAGTCTTAGGTCTCTTCTGGATTTGATGTGGGATATTTTGAGTATCTTAAATTTTATTGTCTACATTGTCTCACCTTCCTTGTACACTTTTATTCTGTAAAAAAGCCCACTGACAATTTTATTTCCTCTGCTGATAGTTTTCCCCCAGAACCTAGTTGTTTTCCTGGCTGAGAGCTGGCTGAAGCCAAATCCTAATTTGCTAGCTTCACTCTGCCTGAATATGCTGGGACCTGGCTGGAAAGCTGCTCATGGGAGTCTATGCTATGGGGCGTCTAAGACAGAAGGAACAGTGGTTATAATGAGGTCCCTCTGGTCCTTTGAAAATTAACCTCCCTTGGATGGCATTCAAGACTGATTTGTATTGCACTGAGTTTGTCAAAACAGGTGTAACTCATTTTACCTAAGAGTGAATGAAATCAGGTTTGGTATGTCCAATCCCATCCGAAATACTCTGATGAAATTCAGAGAAATGACACCTTCTAGTGAATCCTTTTGGGAAGGGAATAATTGACATCAAATTTATCTTAGCACAATCACAGATTCATGTATTTGGGGTATGTCCGTAGTGTTACACCTTCAGTGAAAGTTTTGGGAACACTGGGTTGTGCTCCGGTCGTTATGATAGTCAAGGCTTTATTACATGAGATGTTTCCTTGAACAGGAGTCTTTTGGCTAGAACAGGGGTCAGCAAAATTCTTCTGTAAAAAAACAAATAGCAAATACTTTAGGCTTTGCAAGCTACAAGGTCTCTCTGTTGCAACTGCTCAGCTCTTCCACTGAAGTGCAAATGTAGCCATAGACCCCGTGCAAATGAATAAGCATGGCTGTGTTCCAATAAAACTTTATTTATGGATACAAAAATTTGAATTTCATGTAATTTTTATGCGTTGTGAAATATTCTTTTGGTTTTTCTTTCAACCATTTAACAATATAAAAAATATTCTTCGTTTGTGGGGCATACAAAAACAGATGGTGAACTGGATTTGGTCCATGGGCTATAATTTGCCAACCCCTGAGCTGGAATGTTATGTTATTCAGGGTACTGCTCACACATCATTTTCTCCAGGTTTACATGATTTTTGTTTAGTGGAAGTTTGGAGCATTGTTTTTACATCTGTATAGTTAATGGATAAAAGTTCTTATATTTTCTCTGTACTTTTGGACCAGTTATGTAACCTTTCTGACTCAGTTTCTTTACTCGCAAAACGGGGAGGATGATACTTGCTTCGAGTAGGTAATAGGCAGCTTAAATTATATGGTGTTTATAGTGAAGGCAGCACAGTTCTATTCATAGTGTTCACTCTGTAAAATAACACTCAGTGTATGACAGTAGGTGCTTAGTAAAGGGTAATATCTCATTTTCTCTCTCACTGGAAGAACCTCTTGCTGTTGGGGATTAAACTGTGAAGGCAAGTGTGTGGCCAGCAAATTAGAGGATGACTAGTAGTCAACACTGTGGTCCCTCTTGCTATTGTAGGTTGTCTTTCTTCCTGTGTGGTTGCTTTTAGCTACAGAGAAGATTTGCCCCTCGTGACTATTTTGTCCATTTGTGACTAGAGCATCAAGCTGGCAGTGTGAGTCAGCCTTTTCTGTTGGTAGATGTGTTAACTTGCCATGCTTGATTAAGGTGCAGCTACATGGGGAGACCTCCTAATTTTATTAGCCGATATATCAGACAGTCACCTTCCCTTTAATAGAGGACCCTCTTATTTCCCTTTTACCAGTCACAAGGCATTCTGAAATACTAGTTGTTGTCGGTCATCATTAAACTGTAAAGGGCATAGTTTGAAGGCCTTTTCTTCCCTGACACGTTTTCTCTTCCCTGAATATGTACGTTAGGTCACTTTGACATGTTTTGGATGGGTAGGAAAAATTCACCCCGGACAACTTTATTCTGGATTGGAGGCAAAAAATGAAAAATATTTGAGGGATACAAGTCAGTATCACAGCAGGATGGTGAGAACAATTTTGGAAAATACAACTCATAGAGGACCCTACAGGTAGAGCAAGAAAAAAGAAGGTCTGGAGATCTTAAAGGTACAGTGACATCTGCATGAGAAGAGGCAAATTTGAGTTTGGTTTTTATCATCCACTCTTGCAAGTTGGGGTACTGCTGTAACAACTGTGGTTCTATCTGTTATATAGATATAATATCTAATGTATATAATTTGCTTTTTGTTAACAGTATAATAAACATACAGCAAACCCCCCCAAATACTTTGTGTTTGTCATATTAAATGTACATATATTATTAAATACATATTGTATAGTATAGACAGTAAAGCTACTACCAAGGAGTAACATAAAATATTAAGTGTGGGTTCCCCACTGTCCAGGGGCCTGGGGCCATAAAGATGAGTGAGGAGGTGGTACTAGAGACTGCTGTTTTATGGCCACCAACAAGGAATTGCTTTACTTTAACATTCCTTCCAAGTTTGATCACTTCTTTTCACTAGATTCCTGCCCACTGACAGCTGGATTATAGTTAAGAATTATTTTCACCAAGTCTATAAAAGCTGAACCTCTACTTTCAGACCGTGGAAGGTTGTTTCAGTTTTAGTAACCAGGAGGTTATGTTCACAAGTTTCCCTGTTTTCTGTATCTACCTTCCACTTCAACTTGGAAAGGAAGAATCAACTGAGACATCCCATCTAGTTAATGATGGGGAAAGGCTCTCAAGCATAAAAAAAAAAAGTTAGCAAACTACTGGGCAGCAGAGTCATGGTCCAGAAAATAATACATGTTGGTGAGGATGTGGGGAAATACAAACTCTTGTGCACTGCTGGTGTGAGGGTAAAGTGGTACAGCTGCTATTGAAAACAGTATGGCAGCTCCTCAGAAAAATCAAAGTTAGAAGTACCATGTGATCCAACAGTTCTGTTTGTGGCTACATATCCAAAAAAGTTGATAGCAGGGACTCGAACAGATATTTGTACACCCATGTTCATAGCATTATTTTTTTTTAAGATTATTTATTTATTTATTTGACAGAGAGAGAGATCACAAGCAGGCAGAGAGGCAGGCAGAGAGGAGGAAGCAGGCTCCCTGCTGAGCAGAGAGCCCAATGCGGGGCTCGATCCCAGGACCCTGAGATCATGACCCGAGCCGAAGGCAGAGGCTTTAACCCACTGAGCCACCCAGGTGCCCTGTTCATAGCGTTATTCACAATAGCCAAAAAGTGAAAGAAACCCAAGTGTGCCTCTGTGGATAAATGAATAAACAAAATGTCTATATAGACAATGGAATATTATTTAGTATTAAAAAGGAAGGAAATTTGGACACATGCTGCAACATGGATAAACCTTGAAAACATTATGCTAAGTCAAATAAGCCAGTAATAAAAGGACAGCTGCTTTATGATTCTTCTTTTATGAGGTACCAAGAGTAAGTAGTCAGATTCATTGGTGGTTGCCAGGGGCTGGGGGGAGAAGAGTATGGGGAGTTAATGTTTAATGGAAACATGGTTTCAGTTTGGGAAGATGAAAAATGTCTGGAGATAGATGATGGTGATGGTTGCACAATACTGTGAATGTACTGAATACCGATGAAGTGTACACTTAAAAATGAATAAACTGTTAAATTTTGTGCCATGTGTATTTTACCACAGTGGAAATAAATGAGAGAGAGAGAGAGAAGGAGAGAGAAATGTTTCAAATCAGCCAGTGTTGGGCCATAGAGACAATGGAACAGAAACACGAGGTTCAGAACTAGGCTAAAGTTAAAATCTCCAGAGGAAATGCTGTGTATTTAGTGTCTGCAAGCTGGGGATTAAGTATTTCATCCCTACCTCCCTTCCTTGGGCAGAGAGCTGGGTTTAGGCAGGGAAAAGGAAATCACTGTGCAACAATGCATTGTTAAAAATGTGTATGTGGTTTTTTTTAAAAGATTATTTACTTACTTATTTGAGAGAGAGAGAGAGAGCATGTATGCATGAGCCATGGGGGTGAGGGGCAGAGGGAGAAGCCACACAGGGCTGGATCCCAGGACTCTGGAATCATACCCTGAGCTGAAGGCAGGCACTTAACCTACTGAGCCACCAAGGACCCCCAAAATATGTTCTTTTGGTTCAGGATACAGCATATAAAATTGCTGGATGTGATCTACTGAATGCCATGGTGTATGGTACATACAAACAAGGAAATTCTGTTCTAGAATAACTTGGTATGCTGCATGATCAAGAAGCTTCCAATAGGGGGAAGAAAAAAAAAGCCAACCTTGCACAATGCAAGTATGTTTTCTGGTGTTATCAGTCTCTATTACCCTCAACTCCCTCACTTCCTCTCAAATGTCATACTGCATACCTACTCCCAAATGCACCTAGCTATCACTTGTCTTTCAGATCATTTCGTTTTACCATAGGGATGGTGTGAAATATATGATCTGAAGGTTGCAGGTCTTCCTTTGTGGTGAGAAGATATTATCTTAATGTTCAAAATGTCTTTGATCATTCCCAATGATTCTGACCAGTTGACATCATCACGAGTGCAGTCTCAGCGCGAGCTTTGAAAGCAGAGACCGGCGTGGGGGGCCGTGGGGAGGGGTGGGATGGGGGAATAAGAGAGCACACATCTTGTGCTTTCTTTCATTGCTTCCTTCTCTGTCTCTGTCCCCTTCTCTTTCTTTTTTTCTCTTTTTAAGGAAAGATTGGTTTAAATAAAGAATAAATATGAGTAAAAGAGATGGTAGTAAAGAAAAACACCAGCGTGTTTTTATTTTATTTTTTTTTCTATATAGCACTCTGGGAAGTTTTGAAGGAAAAAAAAAAAGATTTAAGAAGTGATACTTTTGAACTTCAGCCAAAAGCAAGCCATCAAAATGGGACACTGTCCCTTTAAGTGCAAGCCTGCACAAACGAAAGGAAATTAATTAAGTATCCGACGCTGGTGTGGCGCCATGGAAAGAATACACAATCTAGGTCCAGCATGCCAAATCTGAAATGAAAATGAAGGTGATCCGTCATATTTGGCTGTTTTTTTAAGACAGAATATATATTTTTGAAAGTTGACTAAGCAATTACCCAAATTAAAGAAACTAGAAAAGCAAACAGTGGTAAAAATGCTTTAATTTTTTAGAGGGTCAATTAGTTTTAAAATGTGTGCCTTTTATTATCTTAATACCAAAGAGAAAGAAAGAAAAAAAAAAAAGCCAGGGTGTTTCTTAACTCCTTAATGGCAGCATCTAGGAGAATTTATTGACTGCCTCTGCCAATGATAAAGTTTCCAACTTAAGGAAAACTTAAGGAGGCGCAGGCTGGTTTCTAAGCTCTAAGGAAGAGATGCTTAGTATACATTTCTGAATCTGAGATTGTTAAAGGTCTTTTTCCTCTTACATGGGGGTCCATGCTCCACTAGCCTGTTTTACATGCCGTCAGCAGCCAGATGGATTCTCTCCCCTGCACCACTCTTTACTCTCTGCAGGGCCTGCCATTTGGCAGGTAAGGGCAGTCTTGCATTGCTGTGTTTCTGTATTAGTCTTCGGTAATGGCCAAGGGAAGGAATCAAGGGCTTTAGAAAAGGGTCCTCTCAGAGGACAATAGGACATACGCCAAGAGGATTGTGTGGTCCCTTGGATGTTTATTGCCCTTCTTCAGCTTGGAAGAGAATATCTGAGACAAAGATACTGGAATTTCATCTTATTTCTCAACATCTTTGAGCTTTTTTTTTGTACAGTAAGTGGAAGTAGCTGTCAGAAAGAGACACCTAAAATAAACACAGTGTTTATGGAGATTGTTGAAGGGAAGTCTATGTTAGGTTAGACTCTCTTGGTTTTAAGAGACAGAATATCTGTGACAAATGGCCTTGAGACAAAAGGTAGTTTGTTGTCTTTCATAATTAGAAAGGTCTACCAAAGGTCTGGCTTCACCCATGATTAAATTCAACACTTAACTCTATGTGGTGTTGACTGAAATCTTCACTTCCTATTTTTGACAGTTCTTTCTCATTCTGAAGCTTTATTTTCCCTCACGAAAGTCTAGTGAGAAAGGAAGTTTCTGAGAGATCAAACAAAGGCTTTGGAAATTTTGCTGGCTTTGACTGGCCTAACTTGGGGCATGTGCCTATTTTTAAATTCTTCGCTGGGTTCAGGGACATGCAATGGACATATAGGATTACCTTTGTCAAATATCCCAGAAGCTAGGAGCAGAATTGACTTCATCAGAATTACTTGGGGGGAAGAGAGTTTGCCTTGATTGATTGCTACAAGATAGAGTGGAATATTGTGAGTGGAAAAAAATAAGATTGCTTGCCCTATAAGTGGCCTTAGGCACCATTAATGTTTTAAATGACCAACAGTTGCTTCCCAGTTAGTTCAGAGAGTTAGGAATGGAGGCAACTAACGTCCATCAGCAAACACAATGCAGAAGAATAGTTATTGTGGGGAAGTTGTTGGGGGACTGGTGATAATTAAAAAAAAAAGTTTTATAAAGTATAACATGTATATAGAAACATGCTCAACGTTTAAGTTATAACTTTAATAGATTTTCAAACTGAGCACAACCATGTAAATAGCACCCAGATCAAGGAATAGAACATTGCCAAGACACATACATGGGCCATGTGCTCTGCATATATTTAGCTTCAGTGGATAAAAGTAAACAGTATTCCAAAGCGGTTTTACCAATTTATACTCCCACTTCAAGTTCTAAGAGTTTGAGTTTCTAGCTATGCAGCATTCAGGAGAGGAATCTCAGAAATACTTTATTCTTTCCTCGATGATATCTAAAATTCTTTCGAGATCTATGAATAGTCTATCAAAGAGGATCTTAGTTTAGCATTTCTATTCTGATATATATATATATATAAATCTAATATATATAAAATAAATATAAATGTAATTTATATTTATAAATTTATAATATGTTTATATAAATATAAAATATAGAAAATATTTATATAAAATATATACATACATTATTTATTTATTTATTTTCCACCCTAAATGGAGGGGTGCCCTACATGGTTTGTGGAGTGTGAGTCAAGGTGGTCTTTCTGGGCTTCTGCAAACTTAGATAACTCCCTCACATCACTTGATTTGCCTGATTCCCTGGGATTTAAGGTTCTTAGAAACATGGCATGTGGTGATATCCTTTTTCTTCTCATTTGTGACTTCTAATGTAAATATGAATGACTCATTTTTATTTGGACCTGGAAAGAAGGGATATAGACTATATTGGTGCATTAATGATCTATAGCTAGGGAGGCTGAGATGCAGAGAAGCTAAATAAGTTGCCTAAGGTCAGCTAATATGTGTTGGTGACTGAGCTGAGACTACAAATCCTGAGTGTAACCAGCTCGGTTTTACACTCGAAAGTGCACATATTTCTTTTTACTTGGGTCTCCTCAAGTGTACAACCCAAAGGGTCACACAATTGTTAACTCAGGGAAGTTTCTTCCTTTATTTTTGTTTGCTAGAGTAACACAAGCTGATAGTTTAAAACCTAAGAAGCTATATCAGTACTTTATCATACCACATTGCCACCATTCTCTTTAGTTCCTTGATTCGACATCCTACTATATCTCTTGGTTTTCTTCCAGAGTCCCCAAAGGAGGAACTAAGTTAAAATGGGCACAGGTACAGAATTCTAAGATGCTGTTTCATACTCAGTGTAGGAAGAGGATGTCTGTAAGCTAAATGGGAAAAAGAAGAACTTTGTAATCAATGTAGGGCAGTTCTAATCTGGGCTTTGTACCTTGGAACTTTTATTATTATTAAGCTATGTAGAAACATTCTAAAACAAATTAAAGCAGCCTTTTCCCTAAATGCCTAACACTTAATACAATATTAGCACAGATGTTAGAAGAACCACAATCTGTTTGTAAGTGCACTTTCAAACAGAAATGTGCCAGAACAGTGGTTCCCAAGTCCAGATGAGCATGAGTATCCTCTAGGACTTTAAAAACATACAACATTCTGGGCTCCTTCCCCAAAATATTGATGGATATGCCAGTGTGGTGCCCACGTCTGGAGCCAGACTGCCTTGGTGTGGATTCCAGCTCTTCCATTACTAGCTAGGTAACTGTGGAGTTATTTAGTTTCCCTGCCTAAATTTTCCCATCTGTAGCATAGAAATAACACTTACACTTGCCTGGTACATAGAAAGAACTCAAAAAATGCTTGCTTTCATTAGGAGGTAGGAGTCTGTATTAAAACCAAAACAAACTTCCTGACAAATCTGGGATTCGGCCTTGTTTGAGAACCACTGACCTACAGACAGAATGTAGTATGGTATTCTGGATAAAAATTTTACATCTCAAACTATAACCTCTTAATTTCTTTACTCAAATGTAAAGAAAACTTAGGTGTTTGAAATTGAGAGAATGAGAGATCCTTTGGTCCTGGGAAAAATTAAATTATATATGTAGTTTGGAATATATATAAATTTCTCTTTGCAAAAATTACTTATCCATATGTAGTTCTGTCCTTTATGTCATTGCATAGAAGTGACTTCCTTAAAAAGAAAGGTGAATGAGAGAGAAACAGTGGTCCGAAGTCCAGCGTTACACATTTCCCAGCCTTCAGAGTCGATTTATCCTAATGGCAGAGGTAACTTAACCCAGCGTCAGTTGCCCAGGTTTTTAGGATAAGTCCTGACCTTTGCATTAGAGATTAAAGAGGCTCCAGCTTAATATTTGAAATATTAGCATCATGTCCCATTTTTGGCCTGTCTGGTTCAGAATTTGTGAATTGTTTTTGATTATTTGGTTCTGCCTTTGCCCTTCCTTTGGTGCTGGGTCTGGAACAGGAATTTCTGTCTTCAGTTTCTGTGTTTGAATCCTTGCCTTAGTTTTTTGCCCTAGAGCTTATACAATTGCCAGAAGTTGGTTTTCAGACTGTCAGTCGTCTTTCCTGGACCCCACCTTCATGTATGAAGTAAGTCCTCCACCTGTTCCGATTTCCCTCTCTGCCGGGATCTTTGAACAGTCTCTGCTCTCACATAAAATTTTGTAATTTTAGTATTTTGAGTCTTCTCTCCTTTTTAGTTGGTTAGTCTAGGTAAAGTTTTATCAACCTTGTTGATCTTTTTAAAGGACTATTGATTTTCTTAATTTTTTTTCTATTTTTATTACATTTATTCCTGTTCTATTCTTTATTATATAGTGTGAATTTCCCAAATTTTCTATTATTGATTTCCAACTTAATTCTATGTAGTTAGGAAACATATTTTATATGATTTCAGTTCTTTGAATTCATTGAGGTTTGACTTATGACTTAACATATGGTATATCCTGGAGAGTATTCCATATGCACTCGAATGTGTGTTCTGCTATTGAGTGACGTGTTCTGTTAAGTCTGTTAGGTCTATTTGCTTTATGTTGTTGGTCAGGTCTTCTACAACGTTGTTGATTTTTGGCCTAGTTGTTTTACCTGTTATTTGAACAGGTATTGAAGTCTCCAGCTCTTATCCAACTGTTATATCCCTTCAATTCTATCGTTTTTTTGTTTCATGCATTTTGAGGCTCTCCTGTTAGGCACATATATGTTTATAATTGTTGTATCTTTCTGATAGATTGATCTTTCTTTCATTATAAAATGTCCCTCCATACATTGAAAAATATTTTTACTTTTAAATTAATTAAATTGTGCCTGATACTTGTATACTAATATATATTAATGTATCACTCCTGCTCTCTTATGGTTGATGGTGGTTGCATGGTGTACCTTTTTCCCCTTCATTCTTTTACCTATCTCTCTGAATCTAAAGTGTATCTTCCATAAAATGCATATAATTGAATTGTGTTTTTTTCCAAATATGATAATCTTTGATTGGATTATTTAATCCATTTACATTTAATGATATGAAAGATATGATGGATTCACTTTTATTATTTTGCTTTTTGTTTTGTGTATGCTGCAAGAAGTTTTTGTTTATTCCTTCTTTACTGCTTTCTTTTGCAATAAGTGGATATTTTCTACACTAAATTTTTAAATTCCTTTAATGATTTTATTTCCTTTAATAACTTCTAAAGTATTTTAAAAATGTATTTTCTTTGTGGTTCCTCTAAGGCTTACATATATTCTCAATTTATCGGAATTTACTTCAAATTGATAATCATTAAGTTCCAGTGAGATATAGAAATCTTACTCTTATATACCTCTGTTCCTCTACAACCTCTTCTTTTTTGTGCTCCTATCATCACACATAGTATGCTTGTGTACATGTTACAAACCCAGCTATACATGGTTATAATTATTACTAGACTCATTCAGGAAAGCCTCTCATAACACTTCTCAGGGAGTGCAGCTCTGGGCATGTGCATAATCTCCCTGACCAAAAGGGATGCTTATGGTTTTACCCAGACTGTCTTTGTCCTTTTCTCTGACTTCCCTATTAAGTTTCTGGCTTATTTGCCTCTGTTGATATCACACCCAGCTGTTAGCTTCCACTAATTGCTAGTTGATTGTTCTATTGTTTTCAACAACAAGCTTAAATTGCTCCATAGTCTGATCCAATTAAATTCAAGCATCTTTTCCATGTTAGTGTGTAGCCAGTATTTGAGGCATGCTCCATCTCTAGGAGGAATATTCTGAACTGTCTTTTCCTCTCTGTTAAACTTCTAGTGGTCAGTTGTTTAACTTGCAGTTAATACAAATCTATTCGTGTCCTTATGGCTCACCACTAACATCGCCATTGCTTTACAAAGTCCTCAGGCGTGAACTTCCTCATAGTCTGTTCCATATAACATCATTCCCCTGAGGAAAAGTTACAGCACTCTCTGTCTTTATGGACTGCCTACCCCCCTAAACCTCTCTGGCAAAACCTTTGCCTGCTCTGGAGTTGGGGAAGAGGGCAGGCAGTTACCCATGTTCCAGGGTGAAACTCCTGCACTGGCAGGTGTCAGTCATAGCAATCTTCTTGCCTTGCTCCTCTGTGTATGGAACCTCTGCTCTGTGAACATGCTGTGATATCGGAGTCCAGTATTCTTTGCCTACCAGGTCTTTAGTAGAGCTTCCACCCATTCTACCCCAGTGCTTTCAACTCTTGTCTGCCCGGAACTGTTCTTAAACATGGTGCCAGCTCTTCAGGCTGCCACACCAGAAGTCCTACTCTTCTCTTGTCATCTTTGCCTCACAGCAACAAAATTTCCATTTTGACTACAAATTTGGCCACAAATTTCAATTTGTTTGTTCCACTTCTCTTTAGCCTTTGGGAACACTGGAGCATGTGATGTGAGAATGCAGTGCTGAAGGCCATCACAGACATTAGGCTATCGTTCTGAGGGCCTCCTTACCTGATGGGTGGGTGAGTTTACTCTCCTCAGCCTTTGGTAAAACCTAAGCATGAAATGTTTACCACCACCCAGGGGAACATAATTATAGCAGAATCCCTGTGACTAGGTTCTAGTACAGGATCTTCCTAAAAATAGCCTCATTGACTTTCTCCAGGTTTCTGTCCATAGAGCACCTATGTTACTTTATTTCTTGACCATGCTCGGTGATTAAAGAGGTCATTCAGGGAACTGTATATGATAGTTGTTCAATTATGTGTTGGAGGAGGAACTTCATTAAGAGGAATCTACTGAGAAGTTTTTTTAAAGCCACTGGTCTAGGATCACCATAGATCTGGTTCAGATCTAGCTCTTCTCCTCTCTAGGGGCCAAAGGAATTTATAAAACTATTATTCTTATTAATGCTCTCATCCTCCCCAATAACAAGATACCCCTCCATTGATAGACATCAAAATAAGTCAGTGAATTATGAAGATGTTTAGGAGTTCAAATCCCTGTAAGAACCATGTAATGAAATGGGTATGGAGCAATATGAGGGAAAGAGATGTGTTAAGAATGATTTAGATTCTTAGGATTGTGCTATAGTATATTAAATCTCTTATGGGGAGAGTGCAAAGGGAGGACATAAAAGACTAAAATTCCCAGGAATTAAAAGCTGTGGTGAAGAGGATGAGCCCATAAGGAAATTAAGAAATGGAGATCAGAAGAAGGAAGAAAGGAGAAAAGGAGGAGGTTCTGGGGTAAGATAATGTTTTATATAAGTAAGAAAGCAGTGAAGGTATACTTTGCTCTTGAGATTTTATGACAGAGGACGACTGAAAAGGATCCTCTTGACACAGAAGTCATTGGTGACTATAGTAGGAATCATTTGTGTGACAGATGGGGTGGAGTTGTATTGCGGAGGTTTGAGGGATGCATGGGGGGTGATTTGGTGGATATGAACACGTGGAGGCAGGAGATGACTGCTTCAAACCCCTTTTCCTTTTTGAACGCAGGGGAGACATTTAGAGAGCAGGAAGGTACCAGAGGAGTGGGGAGATAAGTCTCACTGTGGAAAGGAAGTTTATCATAAGGAATGAGGGCATTAATTCTTCTACTATGTGGGGTGAGCATGAAATAAAAAAATACTCTAACTAGGCAGCCATTCTGGCCTTGACATTTGTTACTTGTGTAACTCTTGAAAGTAAGAAATTTAGTCTCTCTGTACCTCAGTTTTATCATGCGCAAGTCTTTAAGCCTACACCAAAAGTTTCCCATGGCACATAAAATCATGTATATGAAATACCAGGGTCCATAATAAGTGCTAATAAATGGTTCTTTCCTTCCTTTCTTTGCTTCATTTTGCTTTCCCTTTTAATTTCAAATATAGATGAAGATAATTATTAATGTTTTGGTTCATACACAGCCACCTTTGCAGGAATACTAGCTATTTCATTAAAATCATCTGGTATTTATTGAGCACCTATGTGAACAAAGAAGGTCTCAAGCATGTACGTGACACAATCAGATTGCTTTTAAATGTGATTTCTCTGTTTCAGTTGTGGAGAAAAACAGCTATATAAGAGAGTGTGTAGGAGCATAGGGCATATCTAGGCTACAGGTAGTGTCCTGGCGACCACGATGGCTGTGTGGGAGAGGGACTTGAGCTCATTTGGGAAATTCTCGGTGAGAGTGTGGACAGACATGGAAAGTGACTAGACCCAGAGAGTGAATGAAGAGAATGAGACAAAGATGATGCTCTAAGTTTTGACTTGGACACTTGGAGGGATGAGTAGTGTCAGTCTCTGAGGTCTGGCTGACTGATCAATTGAATGACTGCTTTCCCTGAAAAGCTGTGGTAAGCAGGATAGAACGTCAGTAACATACTCCATTTATTAGTTCAGAGGATTTCTAACAATGATATGGAATCAAATGAACTTTTGGCATGATCTATATAGGAGAATATGAAATATATGAAAATGTCTATAAATTTTTTAGTCAGTAATGCACTAAGGAGTTCTAGAATTAATTATTGCCATATTGTTTTGTAGAAAATTTTTCTGTGAATACTGCCAATCATGTAAAAACTCCATGTGTTTCTACACATGCCACTTATAGAAGAAGTTACTACGGGAAGTTAGCAGCCTTCCCCACGTTCTCTCCAGGCACTGAAAGCTCAGCCATGGCTACTGTGGGCGAGCAGGAGGAACGTCACAAGATTCCATCCAGTGCTTTTTCTTCTGTCTGTGTTTTGACTGTCATCCTTTCAGCTTGTTACAAAAGCATTGGGTTTTCCTGTGGCTGGATGGGCCTGGGAGGTTTGAAAAGTAAATCATTAAAGGGTTTCATGATGAGATTGAAATATATTATTGATATGCTGAACACCACATGGGTATAAAACGAAAGCAAAGTAAACAGAGAATGTCTCCCCACTGACCCAAGTGAGGAATTTCCAGATGCTGTCACAGCAGGCTCTGTGGATGGAACCTTTGCTGCTTCCCGGAGGTCAAATTTATGACCTTTCCTGGACACACATGCGCATGCATGCACGTGCACACACACACACACACACACACACACCCGAACACATGTGTGCATACACACACCCTCTTCTAAACTTGGTATTGTAAGCTTCTGATAACATCTGTTGCTTTCCTTCCTTGAGTGGACTTTGGACAATTGAGTTTCAGGGACATTTGTGATTTGAAAAGACAGAAGAATTTGCCTGCTGCTAGAGGAAGAATAGCTTCTACATTAAAACCATGGTAGACAACCTTGAGGTTCTTTTTATGGTTCACAGTCTCATAGAACATCAGAGATGGAAGGGAAATCTGAGCTCAAACCCTTAATATTACAGATGTAAAATGGCAGAAGGTGTAAGTGCTTTATCATACCAAAGCTCAGGCAACTCCTTTGTGGCAGAACAAAAATTTAAAAAAGAAAGTCTTTCTTTTTATTTCCAGGCACATTTTATCTAATGTGTTATCTCTGTTTCAGTTTTTCTGAGTGACTTTCTGAAAGAGATATGAGTAAATCCAAACAGAGAATAATCTGGGAATCAGTTCTTCATTCCCTTTGTTTTCTCCAAAAAAGTTTTCTGTGAGTTATGCTTTCTTTAGATTGTTTCAGTTTCTGTGTAACTTATCATTGCTGGGATACACATTCCATGGACATACCATGTAGCAGAAGAAAAACA
This sequence comes from Ailurus styani, assembly GCA_002007465.1. Taxonomy (NCBI): domain Eukaryota; kingdom Metazoa; phylum Chordata; class Mammalia; order Carnivora; family Ailuridae; genus Ailurus; species Ailurus styani. The sequence goes on along the minus strand of LNAC01000098.1, from coordinate 2,388,749 downwards.
AGCTGATATTTAAAAAATTAATTTCTTTTTTTTAAGATTTTACTTTTAAGTAATCCCTATAACTAACAAGGGTCTTAAACTCACAACCCCCAGATCACGAATTGCATGTTCTACCAACTTAGCCACACAGGCTCCCTGAAAATAAAATGAACTTCTACCTGTAGAGTTCAATGGTTTAGTTATCTGAGGTTAAGTATAGCTGCTTTTCTGTTTTGTTAGAATATGCATGCTTTAATGCATGTTCTAACAAGGGTGACTGTACCTCAGAATTATATGTTCTTTCCATCATAGTTTGTTTTAAGTATATTTAAATTCTAAAAAGTATTGTGTATTTATTTCTAAAACCTAGTTTATGGCATAGTTTATAATTTATATACAAAATAAATACACTCGAGGTAGAAGGAAGAGCATGGATTTTAGAGTAAAGCTAAACCTGGTTTCAAATCCTGCCTCTTCTAGTTCCCAACTTTGAGAAACCTCACAAGCCAATCCCTGTCCCTGTTTTCTCAGTAGCATCATGCGTGAGTTGTGGATCACATAGCATGGTTGCAAAGACGACATAAAATAATATATTTAAAGACCTCACACACTGTAGGTGGTTGGTAAGAGGCATGACAAAGCAAGCTAAGCAGTCCATTCCTGTTTGCTTGTTTTAATATTCTGTCACAGTTCTGTGAGCTACATTTGGACGATGTCATCCTGTTAGGAAAAATTAGTAATAAAAGTGCTCTGAAAGAAAAATAATATCTAATGCAAAGTAAAATTAGAGGGTATTGTGATTGTCATCCTTTTGGTATTCATGAAACTATTAGACTATTTTCAACATCATTCCAGTCTTGAGAGAATGTGTATGCAGAGGGAACTTCTAGATTTTTTTAAAATCAATTTATTTGTGAGAGAGAGCACAAGTGGGGGAGTGGCAGGCAGAGGGAGAAGCAGGTTCCCTGCCGAGCAAGGAACCCAATGCGGGACCTGATCCCAGAACCCTGGGATCATGACCGGAGCTGAAGGCAGATGCCCAACTGACTGAGCCACCCAGGTGTTCCCAAAGGGAACTTCTAAAGAAGCAATAGGCTCCCCATTCAAATCCACCAAACATTATAATCCTGAAATCGCATGGCTGTAAGCAGATTGGTCAGTGCTGGTACTGTCAACAGCATATCTTGAACAGCAAAGGACCACGGCTGCTGTTCAGGGTGTGACTTGTGCCTTACCAATCGACAAGGGTCTGGCTCTCAGCATTAATTGCTGGACAGCTTTTCCCAGTGATCCCACCTCAGTATCTCATTTTGCAAACACGGACATGGGAGTATACAAATTCCACTTCAAAACTCAATGAATAGATTTGGCATCTAACAGACGCCTGACCTAAGTTGATTGTTCTGAGGTGAAGCAGGTTATGAAAATTATCAAAAAATGTTAAATGACAGTGCTTTCAGATTTTAAAAATTGCTATGCTTAGTTTAGTTTCTCTGGACATTTACTTTTATTTTCCTCGACTTTAATTTTCTTTCACCATGTAGATGATTGATAGACAATTAATTCCAAAACAATGCTTTAAATTGTTATATGAAGGGACACTTTTTTTCTTGAAGTTCCTTACTAAGCAACTGCTGCAGACAAATGCCTCCCTGTTTCTTTATTCTTTTTTTTTTTTTTTTTGTCTGAGAGATGAGTGATTGTTTCCTTCCACAGATTAAAATGAATCTCAAGGTTAGAGCATGCATTTTAGCTCTTAGTTCCATTGATTTAGCTCTTTTTTTCCTAACATGATTCGCTTGAATACTATTTGCTTTTTTGTGTGTGTGACTTTTCTTTAGTTATTGACTCATGTGGTTTAGGATCTTGGTTTGGGTCCTTTTATGCAACAGCTTTTTAGAGTAGTCCAAGTGGGAACATAAAGAGGCTGTTTTAGAGGTATTTTAATCTTAGCCCAAAGCATCTGGAACCTTCTGAGTGAATACGTTCCCACAAGTATCATAATCTGTAACAATTTTAATGAAAAAAAAATTGTAAATACCAGCCATGTGATACTTGCACACCTAAACCTAGACTCTCTAAGAGAGGAGATAAAGGGTGTTTCTACACTAGCTTCTTTGAAACTACATTATCATTAGGGGCTAACCAACTTCTGTTATGTGCAGTGAAACGGTGGCCTGATCCAGGAGGGGCCAGACGTGAGTTCTGTACCGTAGTCACAGACATACAAGTTGTATGGTGGGAGGTGCTGGCGTTGGTTCATCTTGTCTTCATAGAATATGATATAATCAAAGGAGTCAAACCTTTGTTGAGTTTGTGAACCAAATTCAATTCATGTCTTAGGAGTTTTACAGTTACTTAAGAGCGGGGTGAAATTTTAGAGACAGAGTTTATTTTTCTCTTTAATAGTTCAAAGGTCATGCATGCTAAATAATATAAATGAACCCAGAAAATGATTATTTATTTATGTGAATATTTTGAAATATTAGTTGGTGGGAATGAGGTGAGTAAAATATCAAAATACATGAGTGAATCTTTCACTTATTTATATGTTTACTTATTATTTACTTTGGGGGAGATATTAAGAATCATATTGTCATGCCCAGCCTACGTTGGCAGAAATTTGTTCACACCTAGGATAAATAATAAAAACCTTAAGCAGATCAATAGACACTGTATTCCCCTTTCTTCCTTCTTCTTCCTTATTTAAATTGTAAACAACGTATCCAATGAGGAACTGGAAAAGCAGTGAGTAGTCCAAAGCAAATAACTACCTTTTCTCTTTGTTTACAATGAGGTCTGGAGACAGCTTTTTCCTTTTCATTACAAAAAACAAAACAAAAACAAAAACAAAAAACAACAAAACTCCAAAAGACAAAACACTCCCTCTTCTTTCTCCAGGAAAATTTAATGGTGAGAAATAATGTCTAGCCCCACTAACGCTGTTAGTAAGAATGGAGAGCACTGGGCATCAGCCTCACTGCCCGGTGCCTTCTCTCCCTTCCGGAGTGAGGAATGTTAACTGCGTTGTGCTGTAATGAGCCATGCCCAAACTACTGTTTTCTGGTCCACTGTTTATTTGATTTCTTTATTGTAATGAAACTCAGATGGTTGGTGTTTACACTAGCAGTGTGCTGGGCGATCCTGCTGGGAACCGTTCTAATTAGCTGCAAGTGGGTCTCAGAATTAGAATGGAGGAAAGAACAAATTTTTAGTAACGACTTTAAATTGAAGCCCTCATTTATTTTCATTATGGCCAGACCAGAAGCAAGCTAATGTTTCCCAGGTCTTTCCATGCAAGGCCTGTGGCTGCGCTCGGTGGAGTAGAATTCAGCTATTTCAGATGCACTCGGCCTCCATTAGCCCAGGAAGGGAATTTTAAGGTCATAGAGGAGTGGGCATCCAGCTGGAATTGTCGGAGCAGAAGATAAAGTACGCAGGAGCCGTGTGGCACTTGTATTCAACTTTGAACACAGAAAAAGTTGTGTTTTTTGAGTTCTATGATCTAAAAACGTTTTTTTCTTGCCTGAGTGTATTCTCCGAGATGAAATCTTTTAGTGTCCATAGCAAAGTGACCAGTGAATTACATTTTACCGTTCAGCACATAACAGACCACAACCTAACAAGAAAATGGCTTACTCTCATGAGCCAGTGTTTCCATATCTTCAGGATTTGTGGTATTCATTCTTTGGAAGCAACTAATTGGTCAATCATATGAGATTTAAAGTATCTGATAGTCGTACTTCATGTAGAGGGTATCTCTAACACATTTTCTATAGCACAGAACATCATTTTAGTGATTACAGCATGTAGCCAGATGTCTTCCAAGGCTTATTTTGAAATGTAATTCTAGTATGTGAATTTGTAAAACATGATTTATAAAAGCTGCAGTGGTCTTGCTGGGGTAGTCAGGAGTTCCTTTCTGTAGAGGCACCCGTATTCATGTCTTTGCATATTTATGTTCTTATCAGTCAACATTGGCTGTGTGGGTTTTTTAAAAAATATTTTATTTATTCATTTGACAGAAAAAGACAGAAGAGTATAGCCAGAAGGAGGGGCAGAGAGAGAGGGAGAAGCAAGGAGCAGACTCCCAGCTGAGCAGGGATACCCACATCCCTATGGCAGCAGGTCGGGGCTCGATCCCAGGACCCAGGGATCATGACCTGGTCCTAAAGCAGATGCTCAACCAACTGAGCCACCCAGGTGCCCCAATGGGGATGTTTTTAATGAAAGTTCAGAAAAAGGTAGAGTTTAAACTATTTGATGATTGCTCTATAGAAACTCAAATGTGTTTTGCAGAAAATAATACAGTGTTCATAATCTTACACCAGAAGACTTTTGTTTCTGTTCTTTAAAATATGGTAATATTAATAATATGACTTTTCCTCCTGGTTGGAAGCAAATCCTATATCTGATAAGGTACTTGTATCTATAATATATAAAGAACTCTTAATAGCACTTCATACCCACTGAGATTGCTGTAGTCAAGACAGATAATAATGAGTATGGGTGTGGATGTAGAGGAATTGGAGCTCTCATTCTCTGCTGGTGGGATTGTAAAATGGTGCAGCCACTTTGGAAAAGAGTTTGACAGTTGAGTATAGAATTACCCCAGAGATTCCACCCATAGGTATAGACCCAAGAGCAATGGAAACACATGTCCACATAAAAACTTATATATTAATATTTCTTTAAAAAAAGATTTTATTTATTTGAGAGAGAGAGAGAGAGAGAGAGAGAGAGAGCACACGCACGAGCAAGGGAACGGGTAGAGGGCGAGGCAGCCTCCCCACTGAGTGGGGAGCCCGATTCAGGGCTTGATCCCAGGATGTGAGATCATGACCTGAGTCGAAGGCAGCCACTTAACCTTAAGACTGAGCCACCCAGGTACACTCCCCACCCCCCTGTTTTTTGAAGATTTTATATATTATTTGAGAGAGTAAAAACTTTCTTAACAGCAAAATTTCTTCACAGCAAAAATGTCCATCTGCTGAACAATGAGTAAACAAAATGTGGTATTTCCATACAATGGAATATTATATAGCCTTAGAAGGAATGAAGCACTGATACACAATATAACCAGGTGAATTTTGAAAATGTTATACTAAGTGAAAGAAGCCCCTTAGAACCCAGGTTTTATGGTTCCATTTATATGAAATGTACAGAATGGACCAATTTGTAACGTCGGAAAGTAGATCAGGATTTGTTTGGGGCTGGGGAAGGGGATGATAGCAGTTGGGGGTGATAGCTAAAGGGCGTGGGCCATTGAATGTATTCTAGAACTGACTGGTAGAATGTATCTGTTGATATACTAAAAAACTGAAGTGACTATTTTAACTGGGTGAATTGAATGGTATATGAATTATAGCTAAAGAAAGTTATAACAAAAGTATAAATTGATGCTTACATGCTTTTGATTTTTTCATATATATATTTCTTTATTTTGTAAAAGAGAATGGGCCTATGGAAAACTTCTTTTGTAGCAACCTGGCATGCAGGATTCTTTGTAGTTCTAGGAAAGTTCAGTGTATTTCCTTTTCCCAACTTAACTGATCTTGTCCTGTCTGGAATGTTTTTCCACTGTTTAAAGTCTTCTCATTCTCTGTGGTGCACCAGCAATGATTTTTTCTTCTATGAAGCCTACCTTGATGAATCTATCTGGAAAACTTTTTCCTTGGTGCTCTCACAGAACTGATTGGTAGCTGTTATCTCCTGAATGTCAATCAGAAGCATCTCTTAGATATTACTTTAGCCTAAAGCCATCATTTTAGAGATGAGACCAGTGACACACATGGAAGAAGAGTGCCTTTCTCAAAGTCACACAACTACTTTATTTATTTATTTATTTATTTATTTTTTAAATTTTATTTTTATTCTTTGCCCAAGGGGTACAGGTCTGTGAATCATCAGGCTTACATCTTTCATAGCATTCACCAAAGCACAAACCCTCCCCAATGTCCATAACCCATCCACCCTATCCCTACCCTCCCACCCCCCAGTAACCCTCAGTTTGTTTTGTGAGATTAGGAGTCTCTTATGGTTTGTCTCCTTCCCCATCCCATCTTGTTTCATTATTTTTCCCTCCCTACCTCCCACGACCTCTCACCCTGCCCCTCAAGTTCCTCATATCAGAGAGATCATATGATAATTGTCTTTCTCTGATTGACTTATTTCGCTCAGCATAATACCCTCCAGCTCCATCCATGTCGTTGCAAACGGCAAGATTTCGTTTCTTTTGATAGCTGCATAGTATTCCATTGTGTATATATATATATATATATATACCACATCTTCTTTATCCATTCATCTGTTGATGGACATCTAGGTTCCTTCCATAGTTTGGCTATCGTGGACATTGCTGCTATAAACATTCGGGTGCACGTGCCCCTGAGGATCACTACCTTCACACAACTACTTTAAATATAATCAAGGTTTCAGTTCTTTATAGACTCTCAAAGCCAAGAGTGAAGTACCTTCAGCCCTCAAAAAAATGAACAAGGAAAAAATATCTATTTTCTACTTAATTTTGTCACCATAAAATCATCTTCTTGCTTTGATACCCCTGCAATTTCTAGCTTGATTGTGGGACTATAGGAGTTGATATTGGGAGAAAGGAGGTCTCTTTGTGAGCCAGAAGATGATGCTGAAAGAACAGGCCAATTTAAAGCTTTATGCCAGATTTGGATTTCCACTCTGAAGATTCCTAACACACTTCCATCCTATTGCTAGTAAAGATAGGTGTGTTCTGTGGTTAAATGGTGGTTGTTTTCTATATGAGATAATACCTGTGATCTTTATAACTTCTCCCTTTTGTCATAGATGTGATTTATGCATGATGTAAAAGAGATAATAGTCAAGTGGAGGGGTGCCTGGGTGGCTCAGTTGGTTAAGCATCTGCATTCGGCTCAGGTCATGATCGAGCCCTGCATCGGGCTCCCTGCTCAGGGGGGAACCTGCTTCTCCCTCTCCCTCTGCTTGCTGCTCTGCCTACTTGTGCTCACTCTCTATCTCTCTGTCAAATAAATAAATAAAATCTTTTAAAAAAATTAAAAAAAATAGTCAAGTGGAAAAAAGAATAGAATAGGCTTTATGGGAATTCATTTTTTTAAAAAAACATTTTATTTATTTATTTGACAGAGAGAGAGAGTGAGAGAGAGCATGAGAGGGGAGAAGGTCAGAGGGAGAAGCAGACTCCCCTTGGAGCTGGGAGCCCGATGTGGGTCTCGATCCTGGGACTCTGGGATCATGACCTGAGCCGAAGGCTGTTGCTTAACCAACTGAACCACCCAGGCGCCCTCATTTTTTATCCAATTAACCATACAGATATCGAGAGAACAAACTGAATTTGAAGGGGTCTAGTTCTTGGACCTTTAGTAATGAACTTGTTCTTTTCTGTGTCTCCAGAAGAGATGGTGGGTAAAAAGTAAGTAATACCTCTCTGCCTCATGGCCCTGCTATGAGAGCACATTAGAAGTTATAGAAGCTAAATTTCTGGAAGATGCAATGTAGAGTTTATAAGAATTATAATACAATCTGCCTTTTCTCAATTTAGTTTAAAAATTATTTTTCTGTTTCTATGGCATCCTTACTGTTGTACTAAGAGCCACAGGTAGTTAAAAAAAAATGGTGCATGAGATGGTCCTTGTCGTTGAAAGCACTCCACTCTCTTTTTCTTCTCCTGCCTACTCTACCGTGGATCAGCACGCTAGGGAAGTTGCTTCTCTTGGCATGGAGTGTCCTGTTCTCCAGTTTCTCTTCCTGCAAATGAAAGCAGAGGTATAAATCAGGTCAGTCCTGCTACTTCAATCTATTCTGTTTTAGAAAACCCTGAGTAAATCTAATTTTTAAGTCTTATTTGGGTTAGTCATCATTGCACCGATTTTCTCTGTCAGATAAACACAGAGAGAAGTCTTAGATTTGTCCAAGCCTCCAATATATTAGGCATGGCACAGGAAGATTCCCTAGTGTAGAAATTCAAAGTGACATTTAGGGGCAGAAGTATAGCTTGAGAGCGGTAGACCCTGGAGAAGCCACTATGGGCGTCCTTGACTTGTGTGTTGCAGGAACTAATATTATGGTTGTAACTTCATATTAAGCATCAATTCTGGAATTAGACCATTGGATCTGAGCTACAAAAATCAGGTGAATTCCAGGGGGGATACGGAGCAGGTGTGCTTGGCATTTTTCTCTATGAATGTTTGTCCTGTCATCGATTGGTAATGATAAATCAGGTATTCCTAATTCTGTTCCTCTGTATCTTATTTTTAACTTCATCTCACATCAAGGAAAACATGATTGAAAGATAGCTGCTGGCTTCATTGTCTCATCTGCAGATTCCTGAAGTTACTTCTTCTAAATACTGTGGGTTTCTAATTCTCCTTGAATTATTTAATTGAGTGCCCTAGTCCTGTTTGTGGATTTGTAGGAAGCCCTTCATAAGGGCGCAGGAAGGATAAAGACTCAGAGGCACTTATAATAGAGGCTATGTTATCATCTTGGCTTGAAGTATAGAAACGTTTCTGTGATTACTATAAGCCCGAAGTTAAAGGGAATTTTTAAAAAGAATTGACCCTTGGGATTATCTCCAGTAATCAGATATATTATTATTATTTTGGAAGGAATAAAACTACTTTGAAAATTGATTTGTGTCATACAGTAAGAAAAGCATTAATAGGGGAAAGAATTTTGAAAAACAAAGGAAGAAACATGATTTGGGAGGAGTGAATTTTACTTTGTGGAAAGGTTAGATCACAAAAGAATAACTAAGGAGATACCTAAAACCAAAAACATTTCCTGTAATTTCTTTTAAAACCGGGACCAGGAGGAAGGAGTATTTTAGTGGTGACTGTATTAGGAATGATATCAACAGTACCTGAGGCACAAAGACATGGAATAGATGACAAGGGGCAAAACTCAGAAAGAAAACAAATGACTTCTTCGGAGAAAAATCAGATCTAGGTATTATGGAAAGTCCCTCTTAAATAAAACCAGGGGTTTAGTAAAAGAAGGAAATTAGGAACCAGTTCTGAAAGACTAGAAGAGCTAGTCTGAGCAAATTTGGACCAGTTTGAGAGGGCATGACAGGGAGGACCAGAATCCAGTCCTGCTCACACTATTGGTTGAGGCTGAAGAGGACAAGAATATGTAGATGGGGCAACAGGCCCCCTCTGTACTGCCAGGAAACGTGCTCTCGGGACTTAGGATTTATGAGTCTGAGCCAGCAGTCTCAAGTTGGCTGTCTTTGGGCAACATTAGGCCCAGAAACATATTTTGTTTTGCTAATACAGTTTTTAAAAATAGCCATTTTCAAACAAAAAAAAAATGGTGACTTCAAATAAAACTGAATAAGGGATGGACACTGTGTCATCTCTGGACCCTGCACCTCCTAGTGCAGCAGTCAGCTGGAGGTGAGCAGTGGCAGTCCTTTCAGAGGGGAATTCTTCCCTCCTTTATGTCACCGACTTGGCCTCTGCATGCATTTGGATTTGTGATATCTATTTAAAATGAAGATAAAGGTAAAATGAGACGAACTAAAGGGAGCTGGCTGGCAAATAAGAGTATAATCCAGACCTGGGCTAGATAATGGAGTAAGGGAGGATGCCATGGGATAAAGTTAACCCCCTCAGCTGTGTAAAATTGGGCCAGCTTTGGGTGAATAAGAGATGCTCTTGGCAGACCCAGAAAGCATTAATTTTATTGCTTTTATTAGGTAGGTTATCAAAAGACTGAATCCAGATACATATCCAGAGATATGGGTAGATTATCACAATCCAGAATCCAAAGATTTATGGTTGAAAAAATAAATTAAAAAAAAAAGGAAAAGAAAAAAGAAATTTCAGGGATCCTGGGTCAGGTGCTCAAATCACTGTAGGTAAATGGTGGAACCATGCCAGCTGTGTGGCTAGAATGAATTGCCTGACCTGTGGCAGAGGAGGGTATGCCTTTTGTAAAACTGTTCAAATGGAAAAAAAGATAAACTCTGGGGCTTGTCAAGACAAAACCAAGCAAAAACATGCTTGTAGGACCCTAAGTATTTCTGGTTTATAGTTTGAAGGAAATCAAGAGGGATGGCATTACTGGAAGATGCAACTCTAAGAGAAAGTTTTGGTCTGAAGGACCCCGCAACTGAATACTGCAAAAGCGACATTTTTGTTCTTTTTATTGTTATGTAGTAGAATTTTAAAAGTTGAGTGAAGGTATTTTAATAGTTGTAACAAATGGCCTTAAGTGAAGGACTATTTCCTTCTTTGGGAAAGTAACTGTAATGTGGAAAGTGAGGACATGAGGAATATGTTGTGTTCAGAGAGTAAAATGTTTGTGTCCTTCTCAAATTCATATGTTGAAATCCTAGCTCTTAATTGATATTATTAGGAGGTAGGGACTTTGGGAGGTGATCAGGTCATGAGCATGTAGTCTTCATGAAAGAGATTAGTGCCTTTGTAAAAGAGATGCCAGAGAGCTTCTCTGGCATGTGAGGACATAGCAAGAAGATGGCCGTTTGTGACCTAGGAAGTGGGTTCTCCTCAGACACCAGATCTGCTGACACCTTGATCTTCCTGGTCTCCAGAACTGTGACACATAAATATTGTTTAAGTCTCCCAGTCTAAGGGTGTTTTCTGCTACAGCAGCTTGAATGAACTAAGACAAAATAAACTTGCTTAAGAATAAACACAAATATAAAGATAGAAGACAACAGAGGTGATGGGAGAAGAGTTGAAGATCGGAAAGGAGCCAATGAAGAAATGTGACCAGTGAAAAATTCCAAAGGTCAGGACGTCCAAGAGACTTACAAGAACAAGCAACAACAGGGGCGCCTGGATGGCTCAGTGGGTTAAAGCCTCTGCCTTCCGCTCAGGTCATGATCTCAGGGTCCTGGGATCCAGCCCCGCATCAGCTCTTCCCTCAGCAGGAGAGCCTGCTTCCCCCTCTCTCTCTGCCTGCCTCTCCGCCTACTTGTGATCTCTCTCTCTGTGTCAAATAAATAAATAAAATCTTAAAAAAAAAAAAAGCAACAACAGTGACAACAAAAGGGAAACAGACTCATGGATACAGAGAAAAAACTGGTGGTAGCCAAGACGGGAAGGGGGGTAAGGGGATGGGTGGAATAGGTGAAGGGAATTAAGAGGTACAAACTTCCAGTTACAAAATAAGTAAGTCATGGGATGAAAAGAACAGCATAAGGAATTTAGTCAATAATAATATAGTAACTTTGTATAGTGACAGATGGTAGCTATACTTAACATGGTGAGCATTTCTTAATGTATATAATTGTAGAAACACTATGTTGTACACCCGAAACTAATAAAATATAGTATGTGAACTGTATTCAGTTAAAAAAAAATAAGGATGATAATATCCACTACTATTTTTAATTATACGTTTGGTAACTCCCTCACATCTAGAACCCTCATGAAAATCTTTTTACCATAGAAATGCCATGTTTTTTTGAGGGGAAGAAAAGAAAAAAAAAAACAACTGAGTTCCATGTCTGGAGCAGAGGAAAGAAAATGCCCAGAGGAGATGAGATAAAAGCAAAATGAACTGAGGTCAGGAGTCCAACAAGAAAAAGAATTTGAAGCTAGATGTGACCATGAGAATATGAGACTGGTATTTTGTGGAAATCTTGGAGAAAGCTAGGCATAGGCTGCAGGATGTGGAAGAGGGGCTTGAGCCAATTTCATTTAAATCTCAAAGGATCAAATGACCTTGGGTGACACTGCATTACAACTTTAGTTTGCCCAATGCAATACCTGATGGTCATTGAGTTTTCTTTCCTTTTAATAAGCTTCCTGCTGATCCAATAATAAGCTGGCCAATGCAACGCTGAGACCACCTTGGAACACCACCTCCTGGTGTGAATGTGGGAAGAGGCACTTGATTCTGGACTGACAGTTTTCCGCTTGGAATCCTGGTTCCAAGTTATAGTCCCATTAGAAGGATCCCCAAGGAGTAGACAAATGTGCTCTAGCATCCAGTCACCTGTTGGCAGACTCCAAATAAAAGTGAAACAAGGAGCCTTCAGAATAACCAAATTTATGGTAGTTGGCTGGAATAGGGTCTGAAAAAATAAATATCGCCTTCTTCCTTGGAATGTGCATTTCCTGTGTGCCAGTTGATGAGACTGAAGAAATTCTTGTATGTGAAACATTCCTATGCTGAAATCTCAGTGGTAAATCAAGAGGATGTGTGTTTGTGGAGACTAAAATCTTCAGTTACTTTGCAGGGATTGGTGAGACCAGGATAGATAAGTGTAGTAGAAAACTTGATTAAAATACTGAAGAGTTTTCTTCTGTGAGAGAATATGTAAGCATATTCAACTAATTTATTGAGGATATTACTTTAAAAACCTGTGAAAATTATTTAGTTCATTCCACTTAGCAACAAACAGTCTCTCAAGAGAAAAGGGGGTTGAAATGAAATCAAACTTGGCTGAGGTTAAGTCTTCCTTTAGAACTTTAGACTTATCTGTGTCCTTTCTTTTTTTTCTTAATAGTATAGAGTGGCATAAATCTTATCTCCTTATGGTAGTTCTTGGATATGCTGTTCGGTAGTAGTAAAGTTAATTTATCATAAAAAAGATAAGGTTTCTGATGAATACTGAATGAGCCAAACTCGATGTACCTTTAAAATTTGGCTCAGGGCAGGGACAGGAAGATTTTAAAATTCAGCAGTAGTTGCTATTCAGAAGGTTGTTCTAGTACCATTGCCAGTAAAAACTCAAAGTAAAAGGTCTAATGTATCACACACTGGATTTGAAAAACTATGTTCAGGGTAACAAGGCAATTCTGGCGCTTTCCCTCGCTCTCTCTCTCTCTCTGTACACACACACACACACACACACACACACACACACACACACTTCAGAAGTGTCCCAAATTGCTGATGTTCTGAGTAAACAGGGTGAGTAAAGGCAGGAATGTCTCTACATCCTCATCTTCGCCTTTGCAAACACATAGGAAAAAAATTAAGATGATTAATTCATGCATGAGTTATTTGACACTTTCCTTTCTCATATGTGAAGTGTAACCCATTTGGGGAGGTACATTTCAAGCTAATAAAGGCAGAAGGAAAGGAAAGAAGACTTGAAAGTTGGATTCAGAAAGTATTGTGTTGAAGCTAACACCTCATGATGTAACTCTAAGAATCGGCTGCCAATGAGATGAAATACAACATCGCAGGGGTAGGAATAGCAGGAGCCTCAGGTCCACTGTGCCAGGTTCGTCTGTTACTTTGGTGGTTTCTTCCATATTGATTCTTTAAAGGACTGTAACATTGATGGCCCCTCCCAGGGCTAAAAGTGACATTAATAATAGCTACCATACTATTACATGCTAGTCTAATGCTAAGCACTTTAAAAAAGTTCTGTAACTGAATTCTTACCACCCTGTGGAGAAGATATCCTTATTCCTGTTTCGTAGATAGATGAATAATGAGCTGAATGAAATAATTCTTTTCCTTATTAGTTGGTATAATTTAAAGATAATGAGCTTAGCATAATTAAGACCCATATTTATCTTTTCACTTGACGTGGGGTGTAGGAGAAAGCACACATTGTAAATTTATGTAGAGTGAATCTTTGCTGAATGTGAACTTAATTGTGAATGTTTTTACATGAAGGGGAAGACTGAGGTTTTCTAAAGAACAAATTGGAGTCAGTATGTTTTATGTGGTACGTGCAAGGGTCAGAGCAGGTACTCCCTGCTTTCTACTTTCTTCTTTCTAGAGTCAGACTTAGTTTTCTCAGCTTAGTGTAAGAAGAAGTATCAGACTGGAAAGAGCCTGGGGTTTTTACTGAAACACACCCGAGATTTAAGGTGTGCTCTAATACTAATGTATTACATTATCTAATAATAAGGTAATGTATACAAAATGCTTGTTATATAGTGAGCATTTATACATGGAAGCTATTTTAGGTTTGGTTTACCTCAGTAATTAGGGGAGTTTTCCAAAGACCGTCATTGTCCAGTACAGTGGAATAGAATGCATTTACTTTAACAATTCATTATGGGTCAATTTTCTGTAATCTATCTATGAGCGCCTTGTTTCTACCTTTGTTCATCCTTTAGCCAGTATCCGTGCTTGCGGTAATCAGTACTTAATCTGTTAGTTGTGTTTCCTATTACCATGTCAAAACTAGACTACAGATGTTAGAATTTCAGAATTTGATGCCAAATCTGTATGAGGTAGTCTAGTTTTGTAACTCTGTCCTTTCAACTGTCATCTGCGCTGATCCTTACCATTTAGTCTGTTCTCGAGAATACCTCTCAGAATGTCTTTTCTGTTTCTGCTAGGAGGTCTTTCTTTATGAGATCAAGGACAACATGGAGTTTGATCACTAACATCCACGCCAACTCTTGCTTCTCCATGTTTCCATCATTTGAAGTTTGTTTACTGGATTTATTAAAACTATCTTGTTACTCTTTGATTTGATTTAAAATCTAGATGGTCCTGTGGTAACCGAACAGCTTTTCAAATTTCTGCTTAAACATACCTGGACAATTTTATTGGAAAATAGCCTTTGAATGTTTAGTTATGATCTAGGTTTCTGGAGTCTTTTCAATTGTATCCATATAAAATGGAGTTCTAGTACACAGACTTTTATGAGATAGAATGTGAAAATGGGCATTAAGTACTTGATGTCAGCTCAGCATATGGTAACACCTCCCTTTATTTGTCATAGTCCAAAGTTGATCTGTTTCACATGGTAAGTGCCAGTACTTTAAAATGTTAACTCTTAAATGGAAATAAATCTAAAGTGCATCATGCTCCTACATATTTTTAAAACAGTTTTTTTCCTGATTATAAAACTAATGGATATACATTGTAAACAATTTAAAGTAAAAAGAGGCATGTAAAAAAGTAAGTCACTCACCACCCACCTCATGGATATTATACTTTGCTGTCCAACATTCCATACATTTCTGTATGCATTCAAATATTTTATTTTTTTTTAAGATTTTATTTATTTATCTAAGAGACAGAGAGCGAGCACACAAGCAGGGGGTTGAGCCGGAGGGAGAGTGGGAAGTAGACTCCCTAATGAGCAGGGAGCCCAATGGGGGACTCAGTCCCACTAAGGACTCTGGGATCATGACCTGAGCCGAAGGCAGACGGTTAATGGACTGAGCCATCCAGGTGCCTTGCATTCAAATACTTTAAAAAGAGGGCCTTAAATACACATTTTGTTTTTAAATCTATTTATATTGGCTTTTTGATGTATAGTTACATAAAATAAAATTTATCAATATTTAAATGTACGGTTCATTGAGTTTTGTCAAATGCGTACTAACTACTGCCATAATCATGATATAGAACATTTTCATCATCCCAGAATATTTCTCCTATCCATTTGCAATTAACCCCCCACATCCCTGGCTCCATGCAACAGCTAATCTGTTTTCTCCTCCTCTTCCCTCTCACCCTTGGCCTTCCTTATCCTTATTTTATTTGAGTATGGTTGAAGCACAATGTTACATTAGTTTCAGGTATACAACATAGTGATTCAGCAACTCAGCGCATTATGCTCTGCTCACCAAAAGTATAGCTACGGTCTATCACTATGCAACATTATTACAATTCCATTGACCCTGTTCCCTGTGATGTAACTTTTATTCCTGTGACTTACTCATTCCATAACTGGAAGCCTGTATCTCCCACTCGCATTCACCTCTTTTGCCCATTGTCCACCACTCTCCCCTCTGGCAGCCATCAGTTTGTTCTATGTATTTACGGGTCTGTTTCTCCTTTTGTTTGTTCATTTGTTTTGTCTTTTAGATTCCACATGTAAGTGAAATCATATGGTATTTTTCTTTCTTTAACTTATTTTACTTAGGATAATACCCTCTAGGTCCATCCATGTCACAAATGGCAAGATCTCATACTTTCTTATGGCTGAGTTATATTCCATTGTATCTATGTATACACCACATCTTTATCTATTCATTTATTGATAGGCAGTTTGGCTGATTCCGTATCTTGGCTATTATTAATAGTGTTGGAGTAAACATAAGGATGCATATATCTTTTCAAATTAGTGTTTTTAGTGTTTTTTAATGGGGGGGGGTAAATGCCCAGTGGTATAATTATTGGATCATTATCTATTTCTATTTTTAATTTTTTGAGGAACCTCCATACTGTTTTCCATAGTGACTGTACCAATTTGCATTCCCACCAAAAGTGTATGAGGATTATTTTTTCTTCACATCCTTGCCAACACTGGTTATTTTTTATCTTTTTGATTCGAACCAGTCTGACAGATATAAGGTGATATCTCATTGTGGTTTTGATTTGTATTTCCCTGAAGATTAGTGATGTTGAGAATCTCTTCATGTGTCTGTTACCATCTGTATGTCTTCTTTGGAAAACTGTCTGTTGAGGTCCTCTACCCGTTTTTAAATTGGATTTCTGGGGTTTTTTGATATTTAGTTCTTCTTGAGTCATTATTGGTAGTAGGTGTGTTTCTAGAAAATTTTCTCTTTCATATAAGTTTTTTAACTTGTTGGCACACAGTTATTTGTATTCTTTCATAACCCTTTTTGTTTCTGTGATATTGGTAGTAATGTCTCTACTTTCATATTTTATTTCAGTTACTTGTGTCTTCTCTCTTTTTCTTACTCAGTTAATTTTGTCGATCTTTTCAACAAAATTTAGTTTTGTGATTCTTTCTATTTTCTGTTGTTTCATTAATCTCTGCTCTATTATTTATTGTCTCCCCCCTCTGCTACCTTTTGGTTTGCTCTTCTTTTCTCTTACCTCTTAAGGAATAAAGCTACGATCAGTTGACAGAGGAGGAGCACAACCAAGCCTGGCTTATACATGATTTGCAGGCACCACCCTAAAGTGCAGAGCTGCAGTACTCTCTGCACATCCCTGGTGAAGGGAGATCCTCCCATTGGGCAGAACTTCGAGTAGTGATCCTGGTTATTCACTTTGCTTGGAAGGAGAAATGGCCATATATGCAGTTGTAATCTGATTCATGGGTTGTGGCCGATGATTAGCTGGATGGTCAGGGGCTTGGAAGAAACATGAATGGAAAACTGGCAACAGTGAAACTTGGGGAAGAGGTATGTGGATAAATCTCTCTGAATGAGCAAAAAATAGGAAGATACCTGTGTTCCATGTGAATGCCCACCAAAGGTTAACTTCATCAGAGAAGGGTTTTAATAATTAAATGTATAGTGTAACTTCTTCTGTGGATACCATTCAGTCTCTCTCTTCAGGCACCCCTGTCATTGCCTAGTGGACTTATGAACAAAGTGGCCATGGTGGCAAGGATGGAGGTTATGTATAGGCTCAAGAACATCGACTTCTACTCATCAAGGCCAGCCTAGCTGTGCCCCCCACTCAGTGCCCAATCTGCTAATAGCAGAGACTAGTACTGAGCCCCTGATACAATGACATCCTCAAAGGTGATCAGTAAGCTATCTGGTGGCAGGTGGATTTCACTGGACTCTTTCCATCAGGGAAGAGGCAGCATTTTTGTTCTTAATGGAATAGACACTCTGAATATGCATTTGCTTTCCTTGCAAGCAGTGCTTCTCACAAAACTACCATTGGTGAACAGAATGGCTTATCTGTCATTATGCTATTTCTCACAGCTTTGCTTGGATCCAGGAACTTAACAACAAAAGAAGTGTGGCAGTGAACTTATACTCAAGGAATTCTGTGGTCTTCACCATGTTTCCACCATCCTGAAGCAGCTGTCTTTGTAAGATAGTGGAATGGCCTTTTGAAGACTTAGTTACAGTGCAGACTAGGTGGCAAAACCTTGCAGGTTTAGCACAAGGTTTTCTAGAGAGCTGTATATGCTTTGAGTCAGCATCCAGTATATGGTGATATTTCTTCCCTAACCAAAATTCATGGGTCTGGGAATCAAGGGTTGGAAATGGGAGTGGCATCCCTTACTTTTAACCCTAGTTACCCACTAGGATAACCTTTGCTTCCTGCTCTCACGATCTTATATGCTCTGTTGGCCTAGAAGTCTTAGTTCCAAAGGGAGAAATACTTCAACCAGGAGATACAATAATGAAAGACTGCTGCTCAGCCACTTTGGGCTTCTCATGCCACTGAATGAACAGATGAAAAGACAGTTACTGTGGTGGTTGCGATGATTGATCCTGACTACCTAGGAGAAATTGGACTACTGCTCCTTAATGGAGCTGAGGAAAAGTACGTCTGGAATACAGGAGACCCCTTACGGTGTCTCTAATATTACCACACCCTGTGAGTAAGGTCAATGGAAAAATACAGTGGTCTAATCCATTCAGGAATTGAAGGTTTAGGTCACCTAACCATGTAAGGAATCATGAAACAAATGAACAAACAAAACCAGTGAAGGCAAAGGGAATACAGAATGGGTAGTTTAAAAAGTTAGCTATAAATACCAGCTGTAACCAGGTGACCAGTAACAGAAATAAGAACTGTATTTGTTATGAGTATTCCATATTCCTCCTTATTTTGTTATGAATATGTTTGCAAATGTAAATAGCAAATATATTTGTTTTCTTCCCTCTCTTATTCCCTTATTATTTAACATAAAAATACTTACTGTATATAATAATATTTAAATATTTTTTATTATACTTCGTTGTATTGGAATTACAGATTTCAGAGAGAAGAGTAAATGTCACTCAAGGACGTTTCCTCTTCTGTGGAAGGTGTTAGTGTGTTTCAGTTGTGTGTAGGATAGTTGTATTATGTTAGGAGGAATTAAGACCTTGTTAATATCTTTATTTGGAGATTAAATATGATTTTAGGATGTCAGGTTGACAAGTAGTGGACTTGTGATGGTTAATTTTATGATTCAAATAAATGCTCAGATATTTGGTTAAATGCTCTTTCTGGGTATGGCTATGAGGGTGTTTCTGGATAAAATTAGCTTTTGAATTGGTAGATGAGTAAAACATATTGGCTTCTTGAACGTGGGTGAGGTTCATTTAATCCCCTGAAGGCTTGAATAGAATTAAAAGCTGAGTAAGAAGGAATTACTTCTTTGCTAGTTTTTGAATTGGGATATCAGTCGTCTGCCCTCAGACTTGGACTTGGACTGTCCTTAGACTGTTGGCTTTTCTGTTTCTTAGGCTCTCAGGCTCAGAATGAAACCAGACCATTGACTCTTTTGGGTCTCCAGTTTGCTAACTACAAATCTTAGCCTCTATTATTGTGAACGTTAGTTCCTTATACTGAGTCTCTTAATATGTAGAGAGAAACAAAACAATATATAGACATTTATACATAAATCTATCTCTAAAGCTAGATATAGATCTAGATTCACATATCTCATAATGGTTGTATTTCTCTAGAACCAAGGCTAACACACTTACTGCAACATGGATAAAACTTGAAAATATTATACTAAGAGCAAGAACATATCTGCAAAGGCCACATATTATGATTCCATTTATATGAAATGTCTAGAATAGGCAAATCCATAAATAGGAAGTAGATTAGTTGTTGCCTAGGACTTGGGAAGTTGAGGGTGAATGGGTAGTGATTTGTAATGAATATGGTGTTTCTTTTGTTAGTGATGAAAATGTCTAAAATTGATTGTGATGATTATTGCAGAATTGTGTACCTACAGTAAATACCATTGAATCGTACACTTTAAATGTGTGTATTGTATGGCATGTGAATTATATCTCAATGATTATTATAGTAAAAAAATCACTTGGCTATTTATTTATGGATGTATATCTTGATTGTCTGTTTATTCCATCACTCTGCATTTCTGTTTTTATGCCAATTCCACATTGTCTTGATTACTGTAACCCTATAGTAAATATAATCAGGGAATGCAAATTATCCATTACTTTTCTTCTTTTTCAAACTGCTTTGGCTATTCTACATTCTTTGCATTTTCTTGTAAATTTTAGAGTAGGCTTATCAAATTCCATAATAAAGGAAGCTACTGGAATTTTGATTGGGATTGCATTGAGTCTATTCATCTTGAAGTAATTCTTTATTTATTTACATGTTTTTTCATTTCTTTTTTTTAAATTTTTAAAAATTTTTTTTTAAGATTTTATTTATTTATTTGACACAGAGAGAGATATTACACGTAGGAAGAGAGGCAGGCAGAGAGACAGGGAGAGGAGGAAGCAGGCTCCCTGCTGAGCAGAGAGCCCGATGCCGGCCTCGATCCCAGGATGCTGAGATCATGACCTGAGCCAAAAGCAGAGGCTTTAACCCACTGAGCCACCCAGGCGCCCTGTTTTTTCATTTCTGTCATCAATTATATTTTGGTAGCTGTAAGGCTAAGTATTTCATTTTTTATTACTGTTGTAATTGCTGTTTTATCACCTTTGTTCATGAAAGTTATATTCACCAGATATAGAATTCTAAGTTGGCTTTTTTTTTTAAACTTTCTGCATTTTAAAGATGTTTCCTCACTGTCTTCTTGTATGCTTAGTTTTGTTTTGTTTTGTTTTTTAAGATTTTATTTATTTATTTGACAGAGAGAGATAGAAGCAGGCAGAGGGAGAGGCAGGCTCCCTGCTGGGCAGAGAGCCAGATGTGGGGCTCGATCCCAGGACCCTGGGATCATGACCTGAGCCAAAGGCAGATACTCAAATGACTGAGCCATCTAGGCGGTCCTGGTATCCTTAGTTTTTGAAAGAAATATGTGGTAGGTAATTCTTGTCTGTGTTTCTCTGCATGTAATGTGTTTTTACTCTTGATTGTTTTAAGAATTTTCTCCTTAACATTGGTTTTGAGCATTTTGATTATAAAGTATCATTGTATGGTCACATGGGTTCATTGAATTTTTTGGATTTGTGTGTTTAGTGTTTTCATCAAATTTGGGAAAAAATTTGGCCATTATTCCTTCAGATATTTTTTTTCTCTCCTTTTTGCCACCATTTCACTTACCTGGGATTCCAGTTCCACATGTGTAATACCATTTCTCTTTTTTCTCTGATTTTGATTGTTTTTTGGAGGAATGACTTCAAGTTTGCTTTTTTCATCTTCAGTGTTTAATGAGCTATAAATTGTATCCAGTGTATTTTAAATAGGTTCAACTATTTTAAATTTAATCAAATTTAATTATTTAAATTAACATTAACTTTTAATGGATTTTAATTAAAATTAATTAAATTTAAATATTTGAATAGATTTAAAATATTTAAATATTTTATTTTATTTTTATTTTTTTATTTCATTTTTTTTCCATAGCACAAACCCTCTCCAATGTCCTTAACCCAGCCATCCTATCCCTACCCGCCAACCCCCCAGTAACCCTCCGTTTGTTAGGGTAAATACTCAGTAGTGCGATTGCTGGGTCGTAGGGTAGCTCTATTTTCAACTTTTTGAGGAACCTCCATAGTGTTTTCCAGAGTGGCTGCACCAGTTTGCATTCCCACCAACAGTGTAGAAATCCTCGCCAACATCTGTCATTTCCTGACTTGTTAATTTTAGCCATTCTGACTGGCATGAGCTGGTATCTCACTGTGGCTTTGATTTGTATTTCCCTGTGCCAACTGTCATGTGTCCGTTGGCCATTTGGATGTCTTCTTTGCCAACATGTCTGTTCATGTCTTCTGCCCATTTCTTGATTGGGTTATTTGTTCTTTGGGTGTTGAGTTTGATAAGTTCTTTATAGATTTTGGATACTAGCCCCTTATCTGATATGTCATTTGCAAATATCTTCTCCCATTCTGTCAGTTGTCTTTTGGTTTTGTTGACTGTTTCCTTTGCCGTGCAGAAGCTTTTGATCTTGATGAAGTCCCAACAGTTCATTTTTGCCCTTGCTTCCCTTGCCTTTGGTGATGTTTCTAGGAAGAAGTTGCTGCAGCTGAGGTCAGCGAGGTTGCTGGCTGTGTTCTCCTCGAGGATTTTGATGGATTCCTATCTCACATTGAAGTCGTTCATACATTTGGAGTCTATTTTTGTGTGGTATAAGGAAATAGTCCAGTTTCATTCTTCTGCATGTGGCTGTCCAATATTTAAATATTTTAAATAGAGTTAGGTTTTTTCAGAATTATTTTAGGTATACAGAAAATTTGTGAGGATAATACAGAGAGTTCCCATATACTCCAAATCCAGTTTCCCCTGTTACTAACACTTCATATTTATATGGTACATTTGTTTCAGTAATGAACTAATACTGGTATATTCTTATTAACTAAGGTCCATACTTAGCTTTGTTTTTTTTCACTTCTTATCTAGTGTCTTTTTTCTGTTCTGGAATACCAGCTGAGATACCACATTACTTTTATTTGTCATGTACCCTTAGGCTCCTTTTGGCTGTGGCAGTTTCTCAGATTTTGCTTGTTTTTGATGATCTTGATGGCTTTAAGGAGTACTGGTTAGCTATTTTGTCTGAGTCCCCTCTATTGGAATTTTTCTGATGTTGTTCTCCTGATTACACTGGGGTTATGGGTTTTTGGGAGGAAGCCAGAAAAAAGTGTTGCTTTTATCACATCATAGCAAGAATATATTATTCTATAACGTGATTTATCACTGTTGATGTTGAATCTTGATCATCTTATTGAGATAGTATTTGTCAGGTTTCTTCACTGTGAAGTTGGTCTTTTTTTTATTCCTTTTCTATACTGTATTTTTCAAGAATGATATCACTGTGTGTAGGCCACACTTAAGCATTGTGCAATTATGCTCCCTCTCCTTGAGAGTAGAGTATTTATATAAATTATTTGGAATTTTTCGTGCATGTGGAAGATTTGTCTGTTCCCCCAACGCTTTTATTTATTCAATTGCTTATTTATATCAGTATGGACTCATGGGTATTCATTTATTATAATAAGTACTGCTTAATTAATTTTGTTGCTCAGATTATTCTTGCTTTAGCCATTGGGAGCTCCTTCAGTTGGCTCCAGTGTCCCTCTCGTGTATTCCCATCAGTGTTGTTGTTGGTTTTCTTCCTGCTTCTTTACTTTCTGGAAATATGGGATGCTCAGGCTCATTTCATGTAGCTCCTGCTCCACTCATAGAATCAGCCATTTCTGCAAGGAGCCCTAGTTCCTTTTATTGAAGGATGCTATAAGAAATATGGTTGAAAATATTTTTAATTTTAGATGTATTTTTCATCTCTAGGGGTACGCTTTGGGTTCTTTTTATATTTCATATATATTTTTTCTAATCATGATGATTTTTTTCTGCACACTGGAGCAAATAGAATGTCTTTGTAACAGGTATTTTCTCTCATGTATTATGAGGTCTCTCTAGCTTGGGGAATATGTTTTATTCCCCACCATGTGTGGACTCTAGGAATTGTTGGTCTCTTCCATCCCAACATTTCTTCTCCATGTCTCTGGAAGTTCCGTCTCATATGTGTGCAGATTAGTAATCAGTCAGAGCCCCAGGGGGTCCCTCTGCAGAACTCTAGTGCTCTTTTTGTCCACCTCTCTTTTCCCTTGTTGGCCACCTTGACTTCTCTCTTCTCTCCCTCAGTGAGATCATGGACTTTCCTTGGGTTCCTCCTACCTGATGCAGTTTGGGAACTGCCTTCAAGCAGTAAATTGGGAAATTGCTGAACTCACTGTGGTTATTCCCAACCTCTCGGGGATTACAGTATTATGATGCCAGTTGTCCAGTGTTTGAAAGCCCTGTTTCACGTGTTTTGTCTAATTGTATTTTCGCTTTTTGTGAAAGGCTATGTCTAGCCCTTATTACTCTATATTCACTGGGAGGGAAAGTCAATGGATTATTTTAAATATAAATACAAATTATGAGCACTTTCCATGCCATTAAATATTCTTGTGAAATATGATTTTAATTATTGCATATATTTCCATTAGACACCTGGTTCAACTATTTTCTCATCTGGTCTGTGGCCTTTGAACTTTGGTTATAGTGTTTTTCATAAGCAAAAATTCATATGGTAGACAAACATAACAGTTTTTGCTTAATAGTTTCAGATTTTGCATTTGTGATTAGAAAAGCAAGATAAATATTTGCCTGTTCCTTTTATTCTAGTTTATAATTTTATTTCTTACATTAAATTCATTAATCCATCTGGGACTTATTTTTATATATGATGTAAGGTAATGATCTATATTTATTTTCTCCAAAGTAATAAAAACATGAGAATATAGAGAGAAATTAAGCAGATAAAAACCACACCCAATTCCTATTTCTCTCTCCTCCCTTCTGGGACTCTAGTAATATGCACTTTAGATAGTTTTTCCCTATTCCCCATGTCTTTTTTTTTTTTAAACATTTATTTATTTACTTTTAAGAGATAGGGAGTATGTGTGGGGAGGGGAGGGACAGCAGGAGAAGGAGAGAGAAACTCCAGCAGACTCTGTGCTGAGCATGGAGCACAGTGTGGGGCTCAGTTTCATGACCCTGAGATTGCGACCTGAGCTGAAACTAGGAGTCAAATGCCAACCAACTGAACTACCCAGGTGCCTTCCCATGTCTTTTATATGTGTGTGTGTGTGTGTGTGTGTGTGTGTGTGTGTGTGTGTGTGTGCGTAATTTTCTTTTTCTCCCTGTTCTTTGATCTTGGCTTTTTTTTTTTTTTTTGCTAATGTGTTTTCCATTTTACTGATTTTTTTTTAATAAATGCAATAATATAGTATGCAACTTTTTTCTTTCTTTCTTTTTTTTTTTATTTGAGAAAGAGAGAGAGGGAGAGAGCATGAGAGGGAGAAGCAGGCTCCCCACAGAGAAGGGAGCCTGATGCAGGACTCCATCCTGGGACTCCAGGATCATGACCTGAGCTGAAGGCAGTCACTTAACCAACTGAGCCACCCAGGCATTCTAATTTTTTTTATTTTAAAGATTTAATTTATTTATTTTAGAGAGAGATAGAGAGCATGAGCAAGGAGAGGGGCATAGGGAGAGAGAAAATCTCAAGGAGACTCTGTGGTGAGGGCAGAGCCTGATATGGGCCCAATCCCACAACCCTGAGAATGACCTGAGCTGAAATCAAGAGTAGGACGCTTAACTGACTGAGCCACCCAGGTGCCCCACCATTTTACTAATCTTTAATTCTGCTCTATCTCATCAATTCTTGATCCATCTATTAAATTGTATATTTATTGTTACCTTTCCCCCTATACAATTATAGGAAAATTTGGTTCATTTTTCATGTATTTCAGTTCTCCATTGAATTTTTTTTTTAAGATTTTGTTTATTTATTTGACACAGACAGAGAGATCAGATCACAAGTAGGCAGAGAGGCAGGCAGAGAGAGAGGAGGAAGCAGGCTCCCCGCTGAGCAGGGAGCCCGATTCGGGCCTTGATCCCAGGACTCTGAGATCATGACCTGAGCCGAAGGCAGAGGCTTTAACCCACTGAACCACCCAGGCGCCCTTGAATTCTTTATCTTACTATTTTTTTGAACATTATGAATCATAGTTATTATAAAGCAGAAATCTTGACAACTTAGAAATCTGGATCACTAAAATGCCTATAAAAACATATATTTATATACCATATATATATAGATATATTTTTACACACACACACACACACACGCACTTTTTTTTCACTCCTTAACAAATGGTCATTTGGTCTTTTTATTGGCATTTTTGGTGATTTGGGATCAAAGCTGGACATTTTACATTAAAAAGTATAGAGACTCTAGATTAATTTCCCCCAAGTAAATTTGATTTTCTAATAGCAAAAAATTGATCTAGGAAGATCACCTAGGTACTGAGACTATTCAAAGCTTCGTTTCAAGTTTTGTGAAGACTATTTCCTGTTGCCTTCACGTATAGGGCATAGCGCTACGGGTTTGAATGAACACTTAACAGTGCTTCCAGGGCTCCTCCTCCCTTGGCCACTCCTGAGCTCTTTATTCTGGTCTCCTAAATCCTACATGATCTGGCTCTGCTTACCCCTCTACCATGTCTTACACTGTTCTCCCTCTCTACTCCTTTAGCTCTAATCTAACTATTCTTTGTTGTTGCTTAAGCAAGCTTATGTGCCTTAGATTTGTTGTAAAAACTCTGTTCTGCCCAGCATGCTTTTCATCAAGCGTGCCTGTTTCCCACTCACTCAGGTCCCAGGTTAAATGTCACATCTGCAGAGCATTCCCACCCCTCAGCATTTTCTATCTCATCAACCTTTTTACTTTCTTCAGGGCATTTAAAAGCCTGTGATGTTTTTCCTGTTTGTTATTTTTGTAGTTTTCTGTATCTTCAATGAAGTAGAAGGTAAACTCTGCAAAAACAGGGACCCTGTCTTTATTGTTTGCTGTTTTATTCCCAACATCTAGAACTGTTTTATCTGATACAGTAGCTACTTGCCACATATGGTTATTGAGCACTTGAAATATGGCTATTTGAAACACAAATTTGAAATATAAGAAAAGTCCATACCAGGTTTTGGAGACTTAATATACACAAAAATAATGTAAATATATTAATTGTTTTTATATTTTGTTGAAATTATAAAATTTGGGATATATTAGGTTAAATAAAATGTGTCATTGAAATTAATTTCACATTTCTTTTTTCTACTATTTTTAGCGAAGTGAATCCAAATTTTAAAATATGTATGTGGCACACATTTGTGATTGGCATTCTTTTTTTTCCCTTTTTTTTTTTAATCAACATATAATGTATTATTTGCTCAAGGGTACAGGTCTGTGAATCATGAGGCTTACTACACATTTCACAGCACTCACCATAGCACAAACCCTCCCCAATGTTCATAACCCAGCCACCCTATCCCTACCCGCCCCCCAGCAACCCTCAGTTTGTTTCATGAGATTAAGAGTCTCTTCTGATTTGTCTACCTCCCGATCCCATCTTGTTTCATTTTTTCGCTCTGTAACCCCCATGACCCCCCACCCTGCCCCTCAATTCCTCATATCAGACAGATCATATGATAAATGTCTTCCTCTGATTGACTTATTTCCCTTAGCATAATACACTCTAGTTCCATCTACATCGTTACAAATGGCAAGATTTCGTTTCTTTTGATGGCTTCATAGTATTCCATTGTATATATATATACCACATCTTCTTTATCCATTCATCTCTTGATGGACAGCTAGGTTCTTTCCGAAGTTTGGCTATTGTGGACATTGCTGCTATAAACATTTGGGTGCACTGCCCCTCCAGATCACTACCTTTGTATCTTTAGGGTAAATACCCAGTAGTGTGATTGCTGGGTCATAGGGTAGCTCTATGTTCAACTTTTTGAGGAACCTTCATAGTGTTTTCCAGAGTGGCTGCACCAGTTTGCATTCCCACCAACAGTGTAGAAATCCTCGCCAACATCTGTTTCCTGACTTGTTAATTTTAGCCATTCTGACTGGCATGAGCTGGTATCTCACTGTGGTTTTGATTTGTATTTCCCTGATGCCAACTGATGTTGAGCACTTTTTCATGTGTCTGTTGGCCATTTGGATGTCTTCTTTGCCAAAATGTCTGTTCATGTCTTCTGCCCATTCATTTCTTGATTGGGTTATTTGTTCTTTGGGTGTTGAGTTTGATAAGTTCTTTATAGATTTTGGATACTAGCCCCTTATCTGATATGTCATTTGCAAATATCTTCTCCCATTCTGTCAGTTGTCTTTTGGTTTTGTTGACTGTTTCCTTTGCTGTGCAGAAGCTTTTGATCTTGATGAAGTCCCAACAGTTCATTTTTGCCCTTGCTTCCCTTGCCTTTGGTGATATTTCTAGGAAGAAGTTGCTGCAGCTGAGGTCAGCGAGGTTGCTGGCTGTGTTCTCCTCGAGGATTTTGATGGATTCCTGTCTCACATTGAAGTCTTTCATCCATTTGGAGTCTATTTTTTTGTGTAGTATAATAGTCCAGTTTCATTATTCTGCATGTGGCTATCCAATTTTCCCAACACCGTTTGTTGAAGAGACTGTCTTTTTTCCATTGGACATTCTTTCCTGCTTTGTCAAAGTTTAGTTGACCATGGAGTTGAGGGTCCATTTCTGGATGCTCTATTCTGTTCCATTGATCTATGTGTCTGGTTGTTTTTTTTTAAATATTTAATTTATTTATTTGACAGAGAGAGAGAGAGAGATCACAAGTAAGCTGAGAGGCAGGCAGAGAGAGAGGAGGAAGCAGGCTCCCCACCGAGCAGAGAGCCCGATGCGGGCCTCGATCCCAGGACCCTGAGATCATGACCTGAGCTGAAGGCAGAGGCTTTAACCCACTGAGCCACCCAGGCACCCTATGTGTCTGTTTTTGTGCCAGTACCATACTGTGTTGATAATTACAGCTTTGTAATAGAGCTTGAAGTCTGGAATTGTGATGCCACCAACATTGGTTTTCTTTTTCAATATTCATCTGGCTATTTGGGATCTTTTCTGGTTCCATATTAATTTTAGGATTATTCCATTTCTTTGAAAAAAATTGATGGTATTTTGATAGGGATTGTGTAAAACGTGTAGATTCCTTTAGGTAGCATAGACATTTTCACAATATTTGTTCTTCCAGTCCATGAGCGTGGAACGTTTTTCCATTTCTTTGTGTCTTCCTCAATTTCTTTAATGAATACTTTATAGTTTTCTGAGTACAGATTCTTTGCCTTTTTGGTTAGGTTTATTCCTAGGTATCCTATGGTTTTGGGTGTAATTGTAATGGGATTGACTCCTTAATTTCTCTTTCTTCTGTCTTGCTGTTGATGTATAGAAATTTCTGTGCATTGATTTTATATCCTGACATGGTACTGTATTCCTGTATGAGTTTTGGTGGTTTTAGAGTGGAGTCTTTTGTGTTTTCCACATTAAGTGTCATATCATCTGCAAAGAGTGAGAGTTTGACATCTTCTTTGCCGATTCAGATGCCTTTTGTTGTTGTTGTTGTCTGATTGCTGAGGCTAGGACTTTTAGGACTATGTTGAATAGCAGTGGTGATAGTGGACCTCCCTGCCATGTTCCTGACCTTAGGGGAAAAGCTCTCAGTTTTTCCCCATTGAAAATCATATTCGCTGTGAGATTTTCATAGATGGCTTTGATGATATTGAGGTATGTACCCTCTATCCCTACACTGTGAAGAGTTTTAATCAAGAAAGGATGTTGTACTTTGTCAAATGTTTTTTCAGGATTTATTGAGAGTATCATATGATTCTTGTTCTTTCTTTATTAATGTATTGTATCACATTGATTGATTTGCGGATGTCGAACCAACCTTGTGGCCCAGGAATAAATCCCACTTTGTCACGGTGAATAATCCTTTTAATGTACTGTTGGATCCTAGTGGCTAGTATTTTGGTGAGAATTTTTGCATCTGTGTTCATCAAGGATTTTGGCCTGTAATTTTCCTTTTTGTTGGGGTCTTTGTCTGGTTTTAGGATCAAGGTAATGCTGGCCTCACAAAATGAGTTTGGAAGTTTTCCTTCCATTTCTATTTTTTTGGAACAGTTCCAGGAGGATGGGTATTAATTCTTCTTTAAATGTTTGGTAGAATTCCCTGGGAAGCCGTCTCTCCCTGGGCTCTTGTTTTTTGGGAGATTTTTGATGACTTCTTCAATCTCCTTACTGGTTATGGGTCTGTTCAGGTTTTCTAGTTATTCCTGGTTCAGTTTTGGTAGTTTATATGTCTCTAGGAATGCAGCCATTTCTTCCAGATTGTCAAATTTGCTGGTGTATAGTTGCTCATAATATGTTCTTATAGTTTGTATTTCTTTGGTGTTGGGTGTGAGCTCTCCTCTTTCATTCATGATTTTATTAATTTGGGTCCTTTCTCTTTTGTTTTTGATAAGTCTGGCCAGGGGGTTATCAGTTTATTAATTCTTTCAAAGAACAAGCTCCTAGTTTTGTTGATTTGTTCTACTGTTCTTTTGATTTCTATTTCATTGATTTCTGCTCTGATATTATTTCTCTTCTCCTGCTGGGTTTAGGCTTTCTTTGCTTTTCTTTCTCCAACTCCTTTGGGTGTAGGGTTAGGTCGTATACTTGAGACCTTTCTTGTTTCTTGAGAAGTCTCGTATTGTTATATACTTACCTCTCAGGACCGCTTTGCTATGTCTGAAAGATTTTGAACAGTTGTGTTTTCATTTTCATTTGTTTCCATGAATTTTTAAAATTCTTCTTTAATTTCCTGGTTGACCCATTCATTCTTTAGTACGATGCTCTTTGGCCTCCATGTATTTGAGTTCTTTCTAACTTTCCTCTTGTGATTGAGTTCTAGTTTGAAAGCATTGTGGTCTAAAAATATGCAGGGAATGATCCCAATCTTTTGGTACCAGTTGACACCTGATTTGTGACCCAGGATATGATCTATTCTGGAGAATGTTCCACGTGTACTCGAGAAGAATGTGTATTCTGTTTCTTTGGGGTGGAATGTTCTGAATATATCTGTGATGTCCAACTTGTCCAGTGTGTCATTTAAAGCCTTTATTTCCTTGTTGATCTTTTGCTTAGATGATCTGTCCATTTCAGTAAGGAGGGTGTTAAAGTCCCGTACTATTATTGTATTCTTGTCAATGTGTTTCTTTGATTTTGTTATTAATTGGTTTATATAATTGGTTGCTGCCATGTTAGGCACATAGATATTTAAAATTGTTCGATCTTCTTGTTGGACAGACCCTTTAAATATGATACAGTATCCTTCCTCATCTCTTATTGTAGTTTTGGGCTTAAAATCTAATTTATCTGATTTTGCCACCCCAGCTTTCTTTTGATGTCTCTTAGCATGGAAATTGTTTTCTACTTCCTCACTTAAATCTGGAGGTGTCTTTGGGTCTAATATGAGTTTCTTGTAGACAGCGTATTGATGGGTCTTGTATTTTTTTTAATCCATTCTGATATCCTGTGTCTTTTGATTGGGGCATTTAGCCCATTTACATTTAGGGTAACTATTGAAAGATAGGAATTTAGTGCCATTTTATTGCCTGTAAGTTGATTGTTATTGTATCTTGTCTCTGTTTCTTTATGGTCTGTTACTTTTAGGCTCTCTCTTTGCTTAGAGGACCCCTTTCAACATTTTCCTATAGGGCTGGTTTGGTGTTTGCAAAGTCTCTTAATTTTTGTTTGTCCTGGAAGCTTTTTTCCTTCTATTTCCAGTGACAGCCTAGCTGGATATAGTATTCTTGATTGCATATGTTTCTTGTTTAGTGCTCTGAATATATCATGCCAGTCTTTTCTGGCCTGCCAGGTCTCTGTGGGTAGGTCTGCTGCCAATCTAATATCTCTACCACTTTAAGTTACAGACCTCTGGTCCTGAGCTGCTTTCAGGATTTCTCTTTGTCACAAAGACTTGTAAGTTTTATTATTAGATGATGGGGTGTGGACCTATTTTTATTGATTTTGAGGGGGGTTTTCTGTGCCTCCTGGATATTGATGCTTGCTCCCTTCGCCAAATTAAGGAAATTCTCTACTATAATTTGCTCCAATATACCTTTTGCCCCTCTTTCTCTTTCTTCTTCTTCTGGGATCCCAATTCTTCTAATATTGTTTCATCTTATGGTATCACTTATCTCTTGAATTCTCCCCTCGTGGTCCAGTAGTTGTTTCTCTTTTTCTCAGCTTCTTTATTCTCCATCATTTGATCTTCTGTATCACTAATTCTCTCTTCTGCCTCATTTATCCTAGCAGTAAGAGCCTCCATTTTTTATTGCACCTCATTAATAGCTTCTTTGATTTCAGCTTGGTTAGATTTTAGTTCTTTTATTTCTCCAGAAAGGGATTCTCTAATATCTTCCATGCTTTTTTTGAGCCCTGCTAGCAACTTGGTAATCGTCATTCTGAACTCTAGTTCTGACATATTACTAATGTCTGTATTGATTATTTCCCTAGCCATCGGTACTGTCTCTTGTTCTTTTTTTGTGGTTAGTTTTCCCGCCTTGTCATTTTATCTAGATAAGAATAGATCTATATAAAGATCTATTCTTTATATAATAGATCTATATAATAGATTTACATAGATTATGTAATAGATTTATATTAATATATCAATATATATAGATATACAGACACATGTATATACATATATACATGTATATATATATGTGTGTGTGTGTGTATATATATGTGTGTGTGTGTGTGTATATATATTTATATATATTAGACTGGTGAATAGAACAGCCACACAGTTGATTTTGGGTGTATTTTGGTCTGTTAGAAGAAACTACCTCCCAAAGTTTTAAAGAAAGAAAACTATATATACAAAAATAAGAGTAAACAAGATGAAGGGATAGAATATGACTGTAAAGATGAAAATTAAAAAAGATTTCAAAAAAGAAATTGTTAAGATACAAAGTTGGTTGAAAAAAGAAAAAAAAAAGAGGAAAGAATGTAATCAGGCTGGAGACTAGAACAGAGCCATGCCATAGATTTATGGTATATTTTGATTTACTAGAAGAAATTGTATCCCAAAATTTTAAGGAAAAATAGCCTGTATGTATACAAAAAATAAAGTCAAATACAATGAAGGGATAAAATATGACTATAACAATGAAAATTTAAAAAGATTTTTAAAAAGGTATTGATAAGATAAAATAGTTAAAAATCATTAAAATAGGTAAGAGGAAAAATTTTAAAAAAGAATAAGAAAAAAATAAAATTAAAAAATTTAACTTTGCGAGACTAAAGTATCATGGGGAAAAAGCCATGAATTCTATGTGTTGCTGTCTTCTAGCTCTGGACTTCTGTAGTTCTCATTAATTGGTGAACTTGGTCTTAGCTGGATGTTTTTGCCAATCTTCTGGGGGAGGGGCCTTTGCAGTTATTCTCAAATGTCTTTACGTGAGGCGGAGTTGCACCATCCTTGCCAGGGGCCAGACTAAGTAATCCTCTTGGGTTTGTCCTTGGTAGCTTTTGTTCCCTGAACACTTTCCCTACAGCTTTGGAGAATGGGAATGAAGATGGTGGCCTCCCAATCTCTGGCCCTGTAGGAGCCGAGAGGCCAGGCCCCACTCCTCAGTACACTCTCAGAGAAAAGCAGTCAATCCCTCCCATCTCCCTGGTCTCCAGCTGCAGTCCATGCTCACCCGGCCTGTGATTGAGCATTTCTGTCTCTGGGGCACAGCCTGTTTGGAGTCTCCAAACCCAGCAGATTCCTGCAGCGTGCTCCTGTGCCGCTCTTCCTGGAGGAGGGCGTCTCTCTAGATCTGCCACTTGTGGGGTCCCTGCTCGAGGAGCAGTGGCCTGACCGTGCCTTGGATCATGGTTTATGGCAACCCCGAGCTGACAGCCCACTTCTCGGCTCTGTCTCTGCAGCTGGTTTCCCTGCTCCGATACCTGGGAGCTCTGCCATACTCAGACATCCCTGGTCTTTTTGTGTCCTCGCGAGGTCTACCCCCCATCCCCCAGCCTCTGGAGTGTCGTCCCTCAGTGAGGAGCAGACTTCTAAAAGTTCCGATTTTGTGCTCTGCTGCTCTTTCGCTTGTGGGGAGCTGGCCCCTCCCCAAGTCCTACCTTCCGGAACATGGTGGATTTTCTGGATTTTCTGTTCCTAGAATTGCTGCTCTTCTTCTCTTCTATCTCCTGTTGAGTTTGTAGGTGTTAAGAATGGTTTGATAACTATCTGGCTGAACTCCTGGGACCTGATGATATTTCGGACTCCTATTCCTCCGCCATCTGGCTTCTCCCCTCTGGCATTCATTTCTATTTGACAAAATTGACCTGTGATAATCACTGGCCTGGGAAGAGTCATCCTTTTTATTTAATCTTTTCCCTGTCTTCCTTCTCCCTCCCTCTCTTTTTTTCTTTCAAGATTTTTTAATTTATTTGAGAGAGAAAGCAACAGAGAGAGATCCGGGGAGGGATGGAGGGACAGATAGAGAATCTCAAGGTGACTTCCCACTGAGCACAGAGCCCAATGCAGGGCTCAGTCTCACAACCTTGAGATGATGACCTGAACATAATCAAGAGTTGGAGGCTTAACTGAATGAGCCACCCAGGCACCACTTCCATATTTTCTTAATATCAGAAACAGAAAAAATACAATAATTTCTTGTTGGTCCAAATTTCCAAAATAGTGTTTAAAAATGGTGACTATTCAGGATATAGGTTTGTTTTTACTACTTTTACTTATTTAATTTTTAAAGATTTACTTATTTATTTTTAAAGAGAGACAGGGAGAGTGCTTGAGCAGGGGAAGGGGTAGAGGGAGAGAGAGAATCTCAAGCAGACTCTGTGCTGAGCCTGGAGCCCAACTCAGAACTTCATCCCATGACCCGGAGATCAGAATCTGAGCTGAAATCAAGAGTCAGATGCTTACGCAAGTGAGCCACCCAGGCACCCTTGTTTTTACTACTTTAAAAGGTCTTAGACTTCAGTGCTTTTATTTGGTGACTTGTTTAAGTTTTTTTCAGTAATTGTTTAGTTTTTCTGTATTTTTCCTACTTTAGAGTACTAACCCTTGCTTTTTTCAATGCAAACTTCTCTTGAAATTTTCTGCTTTCTAAATGTTACCATTGACCTTCCATGTGTTATAGAAAAGCAAAACATCTGAAAGCAGAAGTGTTGTGGCTTTTGTATCTTAGTAAGAACAACTAGTCATTAAGTGAAGATGAAATTCTACAAAAGTGCTTGAGGGGTGCCTGGGTGGCTCAGTGGGTTTAGCCTCTGCCTTCGGCTCAGGTCATGATCTCAGGGTCTTGGGATCCAGCCCCAGATCCGGCTCTCTGCTCAGCAAGGAGCCTGCTTCCTCCTCTCTCTCTGCCTGCCTCTCTGCCTACTTGTGATCTGTCAAATAAATAAATAAAATCTTAAAAAAAAAAAGTGCTTGAAACTTTGATATCTATTTTGGATAGCTAGAGGTCATTTGATCTTTTGTTTTATTTTATTTTATTTTATTTATTTCATTTTATTTTATTTTATTTGTTGTTACTAGTATACTAGGAGGCTTAGACCCCTAAAATATTTCTTGGTCAGGAAGTTGTAATTTTTTTTTTTTTGAAGAAGAGTGATAAAAATGCAGGGGGAATTCTTAGATAAGGTACAGTGTAACAATTCTTTTATTCCTCAGAAGGCCTTTCCTTTTAGGATATGAACCTGTTTTTATATTTTCTTTAGGTGAACATTTCTTCATTGGGTTTGATAAACTATTGTGAAATCACTGATTATACCAAGGCTCTTTTAATTTTGGAAAGATCATTCATTGAGCAGATATACACCAAAACAGTTACACTTGCAAATATACACATGAATGGACAGATGAATATACATGAAAATTAAGGCAGCTTAAACACCTAATAGTTTAGGGAAAGGCAGTGGAACATATGAGCTGTGATTTTATTTTTTTAAGATTTTTCAGGAAATGGAAAATAATGGCAAATCACACCTATCAAATTCCAGTAACTCAAAACACTTATTCTCAGTCTACAAGAGACTAAAACAAGACCTTTTATTCATGGAATGACATTTAGTTGCTCTGGTCTTGTAAGAACAGCTAAACTTTACCTTATTTTCTCTGTAATGAGAAAGAGGTATCTGGGTTTAGGCTAATTTGGTTTTGAATGGCTATTTGCTCATATGCCGCATGGCAGTAACATAACTTTTTCTTCCTGGGGAAAGGATGAAATAATCACAAATCATAAAATTCATTTGCTGTTTCACAGATAATTATTACAATGGCCACTAAATAATTCAAAGCTGTAAATGTTGTCCAAAGTATTTATTTATAGGAACTTCATGTGAGTAAAAATGGGGCTTGGGGATTGAGTAAGAAAATATTTTCCCACTATTTTAAGGTCCTAGTTTGTTTCACAAAATGAAATTAGGAAGATAAAAAAATCAACAATATTTATTTAAAAACATTGTAGAATTCTAATCTTTTAAAAGAGGCTTAAATTTTGAGAAAGGCAGGAGTTGGGCCAGTTCTGATTTCAATTGGGAATGTACAGCTCAATTAGAAAAAGTCCCAAAGGAAGGTGTGAAATAATTGGAAGTTTGAAATAACAAATCAAGTCAAGGAGACTGTGCAAAAATCCAGTCTTTAGCAAGACCACAAATTATCAGGGTATCAAAATATCTGTTCAGGGCATGAAAACTCTATTTAAGATGAAAATAACTTGAAGGCAAAGCTTATAGAGCAAGAAGAAAGTTTGAAGCTTAAAAACTAATTGCCTCAAATCATGGGTTAGAAGGCTGGCTGACCAAACACATTCACTGGCCAACAGCTCTACTTTCCTAATGAGAAACAAAACCTTCTCTTCTTGAGATTACTTCTGTATAAACTGTGTAGATTAAACATGGATCCCCATTGCTATTTTTATGTTAGATAGATTTTTGTGTTTCTGAGCAAAGACAAGGAACCTTAAGATCAGCCTGCTTAGTTTTAAGATTCTGAGAATTTTTAGAATTTACAGAGATGATTGAAAGGATTTTTTGGGGGGGTCATCGTTTTGAATTTATCATGAATAATCACTCTCATTTCTTTGGTGTATTATGTCTTACCATACAGATAGGGGATGTTCCTCGTTCTTCATATTCCCTATCTAAAAATCTGTAAGACTTAATTTATAGATTATCCTCTACTAAAGTTCTGAAGGGTTATCACAAAGGGACGGCTCTCAGGAGAAACTTTCTTCTCAACTACCCAGTACATGTCTGTGAGAATGTGCTTGGCTGCAAACAACACGTACTCACTAAGAGTGCCTTCGTTGTTCCCATTTAACAAGAAGCTAGGGCTGATCCACTGATTCAACAAGTCACTAAAAACCCCCACATGGTCTTTTTGCTCCACTGTATTAAACATCCTTCATTTTACCTCTTGGTTGTAACATGGCTTCTGAAGATAATAGGTGAAGGGAAAGAGGGCAAGTTATTCAGCTCCATTTATTCGTTCATCGTGAGCTTTTCTGTAAGTCCTCTTCCAATAGCCCCCTTACGTTTCCTTGAGCATGCTTGGTCACATGGCCACCCCAGCTGCATGGGAAGTAGTAAATTAGGAGTAACATTAAAGAGCTGGCTTAGGCCGAAATGCCTAGCTTTGGGCACTTGCCATCCAGACTAAAATCAGGATGTGTTAGCAAGAAAGAAGGAGACAGTGAATAGTTGGCAGGAAATGTTCCCATACATGTCACTTGAAATAAGTTTTGAGCCACTGTGGAGTAATTCTGAAAATGGTTTGTGTTATGTGATGTTAATCCTGCTATCTTTCAAGCTACCTTGATAAAATGATATCTTAGGACTAAGTCATTGAAGCAGTGAGATGGATAAAGAAGAAAAATCTTCACAGTAGGATTTTAACTCTCAGGCCTTTTATTATATATAATTTCTTTAATATGTAGACATTTGGTAAAAACTATTAGGCTGTGTACGTATGGTACACAAGAGAAATACACCAAGAAAGGACTTGTCTTATCATCTAGCTCATCTTTCATAATCTCCTTGTTTCAAGCAAACCATCTTGGTGTTTCCATGTTTGTAAATAGTGATAAAGTGACATTGTTTCCTTTCTTCTTTCCAAATCATTGAAAACCAAATAGGACTATACCTGGGGTGCAGGTACATAGAACCAGCCTTCCACAAATGTCACTAGGAAAACTGATCTCAGTATCTTAGGGGACACTTCCGTTTTCATAATCACCACTCTTTTCCCACATTCTAAGATGAATTTTTCTCTGTGTTCTTGGTACTCACTGCACTTTTACTAATAAGTCCCCAAATTCCAACTGATGATCTAGCAGATATATAACTCACTAAAAAGGTGTTCTGTCCCACCCCACCATAAAGCAGTGTCTCTCCTGGTAAATGGGCCATAGAGGATAGATAGTCCAGAGATTATTGAAATAATGTAGTCATAACCTACTATGTACCATTTTAGTACTAGATCCTGAGGCACAAAGATAAATACATATTACAGTACCACAGAGAAAAGGCATGGATAGAGTCATGAATGTAGTGAGATGGTGGCACTCTGGAGGTGGTTATTCATTCTGGTTAGCTGGGTAAGAAAACGTTTCAGAGAGAGGACAAACTTGAATTGATTTTGAAAGATAAAAGTGTTAGATGGACACAAGAGTTGAGAAGGAAATTTGCAGGTGGAGAGAAGTATGAACATGAAGATGTTGTATTACATTGTAAAATTGGAGAATGTTAAGTACTCTGCAGTGGCTGAAACTCAGGCTACACCAGAAAGAGTTATTTGTTCGATGAATATTGGCAAATAGAATAAAGACAGACTATGAGGAATAATGGCCATCATATTAATGCATTCTGACTTTATCCTATAGGGTTTTCTCTAGAGTCTTAATATGATCATATTTGTGTTAAACAAGAATGTTGTGAAGAGCAAGGGATAGAACCAGGAGCGCCAGGTATTTCAGTCATCTAAGAATGAGACAGGTTCAAGCTCTGAGCTAAAGCAATGACCTGGTGATAGAGAAGAAGCGTGGTATAAGAAAAAGTAGGAAATTAAAATGGACAGTTTTGAGGATGATGGAGTGGGGGATATGGAAGAATTCTTTCTCTTTTCTGGCTTCAGTGCCTAGAATCTTCTGATATTTTGCTGCGTGAACAATCGTCTTATTTCCATGCTGTATTAGTGGGGGGGATTAATTAATTAGCTAGTTAATTAAGGGAATTGGCTTACATTTCATATGGTCATGGAGGCTAAGAAGTCCCACAAACTGCTCTCTGCAAGCTAGAGAACCGGGGAAGCCAGTGGTATAATTCAATTCAAGTTCAAAGGACTAAGAACCAGAAAACTGCTCATGTTGGTCTTAGAGTCAGAAGGCCCAAAAGCCAGAAACCCCGGTATATGAGAGCTCAAAAAGAGATCTCTCACCTTTCCTTCACCTCTTCTCTTCAGGTCCTCAATGAATGGGATGATGCCCACCTCATATGGCTGAGGGTGGATCTTCTTCACCCAGTCTGTTGAATCAGATGCTAATCTCTTCCAGAAACTTCCTCCCAGACACCCCGTGAAATAATGTTTTACTAGCTATCTGGGTATCCCTCAGCCCAGCCAAGCTGACCCATAAAATTAAACATCACACATGCTTTTTTTAATTTTTACTGAAAGTTACACTTTTTTTGGAATGTCTTCAAGTATGTATCCTGACATGTTAAAACTACAAATAGATTTTAAGGATGGATCCATTATCACTGTTTCCATGACACTTTACTTCTACCACTTGGAATTACCTTCTCCTTTATACATACCAGAGATATTTCTTGAGTTTTTATAGTAAGATTTATCACATTCTCCTATGTGTTTTAGGAATCTCCTGTCCCCACAACAAAAGTGCTCTTCTGTCGAATCTGTCTAAACTCTGCCAGGAAAAACAATGGTGCAATAAAAACTTGTCTTCTTCATTTATGAGTCTTTCGCAGCCCATAGAAGAATAAATTGCACATAGAAAATACTCAAGGACTGTTTTAAACTAATGAATAAATTCCTGATAGAATTTGTCAACTTAAAAGTTTTAATTAGACAATTCAGAATGTCTGGAGAAAGATTTAAAGGCAACTGGTTTTATAAATAAAATGTGTATAATACAGCTGTTTATTAATTCTAATTATAGAGGCCCCGATAGTCAAATATTAAAAAATAATCTGTAGTGGAAAGGAAGAATAACTTCCTAACAAAATTTATTTTTATTTTACTACGTTAGCTATTTACCAACACTTGATATTCCAAAATAGGTACAAGAAAGTGGAGGAAAGAAAAACCACTTGGCCTGTGCTCACATGTCAAGTTGTCCTAAATGCAGATGAGCAAGGACACACCTCTCTTGGGCTTGCCAGAGGTCATCGAAGCCTTTTCCCCTCTTGTACTATCATGCAACCTAATATGAATCCCCAAACCCAAAGCAGAACAGGAAAGTTGCCAGCCTTACTAGAAATTGTACTGTGGTTGAGTCAGTATGAAAAGAAAATAGAATTTTGTTCACTGGTTACCATTCTGTACTCTAAGGTACACTGTGGAATGAAAAGGAAACCTGGGTTGGGGGGGAAGGATTATTCAGTAAATGGTATTGGGAATAAGGGGTAACTATGGGGGACGGGGTAGGTCATGGATCACACCAGGCATCTTACTCCAAAATATATGCAGAGAGGTCAAAATTCTACTGTAAATAGATACATATCAGCATAGCAATAAAATGGAAATATTTTAGAGCAATCATCTTAGAATGGAAGATCCTTTCAAATATCATATAAATTCCATAAAATTAAAAAAAATTAAAACATCAACAATTTGGTTACATAATTTTGTTTTTAAAGCTTGCCATCCCTAGCAGTACAAGTTTGGGCCTTTACTTATTTTTTTTAATTTATTTTTTTAAGATTTTATTTATTTATTTGGCAGAGAGAAAGAGATCACAAGTAGGCAGTGAGGCAGTCAGAGGGAGAGGGGGAAGCAGGCTCCCCGCTGAGCAGGGAACCTGATGTGGGGCTGGATCCCAGGACCCTGAGATCATGACCTGAGTGGAAGGCAGAGGCTTAGCCCACTAAACCACCCAGGCGCCCCTGGGCCTTTATTTTTTATTTTTTATTTTTTATTTTATAAGTAGACCCTGTGCCCATCATGGGGCTCTAACTCACAACTCAGAGATCAGGAGTCATATGTTCTACCAACTGAGCCAGCCAGATGTCCCTAGTTACATAAAATTTCAATAAGTTCTTATAAAAATACTATAAACAATGTTAAAAGTCAAGTAATAAATTGGCGAAATAGATAGGTAAAACATATCAGAGACAAAGGTTTAATTTCCCCAATAATATCCATATCTTTTATAAATCAATAAGAAAACATTTTTATTTTCCTTTATGTGGACTGTCTGTTAATATCCTTTTCCCATTTTATTAGGTTGTTTTTCTTTTGTAAGTAATTATTTGACAGATATGCCTGGACATAGAAACACTGGCATGTAATTTATAATAGCAGAAATTGGAAATAATTGAAATTTTATAAATAGGGGACTAGCTAAAGGAATTATTACACATTCATATAATAAGATACTACTGAGTTAGGCAGGCCATTTTTAATGTAAAATGGTATCTGTGATAAATTAAGTGGAAAAAAGGTCACAACTATACACGTGTTTATAGTATATCTAGTGTGCTGCTTTTGTGTAAAAAATTCTTAGTCATACTTGCTTCTAAATCCATGTACCCCTGGGGAAAAAAAACAACAGAAAAAAATGGTAATTACTACATTTGGGTAAGGAAACTAGATGCATAAAGACTGTCTGGGAGTTGAGTGAGGTTGAGATTGCCTGTAATCAAACACTGGTAATTTTGCAGCTGAACATATGAATATTCACATTAAGTGAAAAAGGTAAAGCTGTAAATAACTGAATATCCATTTTAGTTTAGGTTTTAACAACTAATGAGTTTGTCACAAATTTACAATATAATTTAGTATTTCAGAAATGAAATTTGATTTTGGAATGAAATTGACTTATTTGAATTTTGACCATGTGAAAACGTTACTCATTTGGAAGGTAATACTACAACTAAGTGTAAGAATAAGACGGGTGCATTGGTGTTCACTTAGTCAACATATGTTGAGTGAGTGCCTTCTGAAACCAAGTCAAAGCCTGGCTCCATGCTCTCTGAGCTGTGTGTCTCACAAACATTACAGTATGGCTGCTGCTTCCTTAGTCCTTTGTGAAATGAGGAAAAAAATACTTCAGCCTAACTGTTGTTTGTGGGGTGAATTAGGTTAACAAATCAGGAAACATCAGCCTTGTTAGGGACTCAGGAAATAGTTGAAATTGAAGCAGTGGAAATAATGTTTGTTGGTTGTTAATAATTAAATTACTAAGCAGAAGCTTAATAAAAAAATAATAAGCTAGAATTTTTTTTAAAAAAGATTTTATTTATTTATTTGACAGAGAGAGAGCAAGAGCACTAGCAGGGGGAGCAACAGGCAGAGGGAGAGGGAGATGCAGGCTCCCCGATAAGCAAGGAGCCTGATGCAGGGCTCAATCCCAGGACCCTGGGATCATGACCTGAGCCAAAGGCAGATGCTCAACCTACTGAGCCACCCAGGTGCCCCTAGGCATTTTTCTGCATTGTTCTGCATTGTTCCGCAGTGTTCAAAACAGTGGTATGTTGAGAGTAAGGGTTGTTAAGAATGAATGAGGGGAAACCAGAGGATTTTACCTTGACAGCAGGGAGGACTCATTAAATTGAGAGATGATCTCTCTTCACCCCTTCAGAACTGAGAGCGTAAGCAAAAGACATTCCCCACTTGAAATAGAAGTTTTTATTTGTTTTTATTTTATTTTTTTAAGGAAAATTTGTAATATTTTACTTTGACCATTTGCTAATAATTATTTTTAAAATAACTCAGTGCAGAATCAGGTGATCTGCTGTCTGTATAATGTTGGGCAATTTACTTAATGTCTCAGGGCCTCAGTTTCCTGATTTGCAAATTGATGACAGCACTAGAGCTAGCTTAGTGTTATTCTAAAGACTGAATGAATTTAATGTGTATAAAAAGTTCTTAGAGCCATGCCTGGCACATCATGCTGGCTGTATACTGACTACTGTCAGGTAGTCAGTAGCAAACTCTTAAAACTAAAGGCCTGTGGGGTTTGTCTTCACGGACAGGAAGAAGGTACTGGAGGGATAGACTCCCAGACCACAGGCTCGCTCAGAGAACTGGGAGGGGGATGCCCACGAAAACATAGGATGGAGAGGGGTGGGGGAAGAGAGACAGGAGGCTCCTGAAGCTACCAGCTTGGGGAGAAAACTGGGTCGGACTATAGGGTGAGACCTGAAATAGAAGATTTTACATTTTACAGAGATAATATGGTACATTTGCTGAACATTATATCACATGCTCAGTGGGTTCTGAGACTGTAATCAAACACATCAATAATTCTATAGGTAAACGTGAATATTCATATTAAGTAAAATGGATAAGCTATTAATCACTTTATATCTACATAGGCCATGTTTTATCAACCAACAAGTTTGTCACAAACTTAAAAGATAACTTCAGTATTTCAGGAATAAAATTAGATTTTGGAATAAAATTGGATTTCAGAATTATATATAAGATATTGTAGAGGGGGCTAAGTTCATAGTAATTTTAATTGAATAGCAAAATATTAAACATAAAGAGCATATTCAGTAGATAGGATGTGGTTGAGTTTGTCACAGATAGGTTCTAGAGAAAGTGATTCTTGAGACTATTTTGTCTCTAAATAACATAACTATTTATTATAATACCTAGATGTTGCCCACCGTAATGAATCATAGCATAGCTCTGTGATTAGAAGAAAGCAATAGGACCCTCCCCATTGCTTGTTAGATGAAGTGGCTTATCCAATAATAAGTCCAACCAAGGGATAATTTCAAAGGTTGAGTCAGATCTTTATGTAACTTGGAATAGAGATTTTCAAAAGAACATGGCTAAATAAAGGCCCAATTCTTGTTACCAGTGAAAGTACACAGTTTAAAAGGGAGAAATCAGTGAAGGGGACCAATCCCTTCATTCAACAAATATTTATTGAGCGTCTATTCCATGCCAGGCACTAATCTGTGTTGTGGGATTAAATGTTAACACATGGGGACTTTGCCTTAATGAGACTTACAAAAAACAAAGAAGGTGAGTTTGGATACTGTAAGTGTTGTGATAATAAACTGGAGTAATGTGGTTGGTAGTTATTGCCTGCTTAGGTAAGATGATCAAGGAAGGAAGGCTCTCTGACAAAGTGCCATTTGAGTCCAGACTTCATTTATTGAGGGAATCAGACCTGTGAAGATCTAGGGAGAATGTTCCAGGCAGAATGTACAGAAAGTTCTAAGACCTGAGGCAGGAACAAACACATTGACCAATTTGAGAAAGAGCCAGAAGGCACCCAACCAGCTGCAGTGTAAAGGTAGGAGAGGAGTGAAAAGAAAAGAGACTGGTCATGTATGGCCTTAGTAAACAGCATAGTGCATTTGGATTTTATTCTTCATAGTATGGACAATTTTGGAGGACCTTCAAACAGGGAGTGACCCGATCTGGTTCATGTTCTTTTTTTTTTTTTTTTTAAGATTTATTTATTTTCTAGAGAGAATGAGTACATGGCTCCGGAGAGGCAGAGGCAGAAGGAGAGAGAAACCTAAGCAATCTCCGTCTCTGTGCTGAGCACAGAACCCCATGTGGGGCTCGATCTCATGATTCTGAGATCACGACCTGAGCCAAAATCAAGAGTCAGGCACTCAACCACCTGTGCCACCCAAGCGCCCCTGATTCATGTTCTTAAAATATAGGTTGGCTTTTTGTGGAGAAGAGATTGTTAGTAGGAGTGAGAGTGGAAGTTATGTTGGTGGCTTTGGTGGTGGGGAAATTTGGAGAATTTAAGGAAACATGGTCCATTGGTGGATTTGATGTGAGATAAGATAGGAATGGAGGTTATAATGTGCAGATATTTGCCTTAATCAAGTTGGGTGGAAAGTGCACTACTGGTGCGTTACTGATGCGCGACTGATGGGAGTGATTGGAGAAAGTGCAGATATGGAGGCAGATATCATAATTTGGGGCCAGGTTAATGTAAGAAGCTTACACAACGCATATGGCACATCCAAATATTTATGTTA
The DNA here is from genome assembly GCA_002007465.1 of Ailurus styani. Lineage (NCBI taxonomy): Eukaryota > Metazoa > Chordata > Mammalia > Carnivora > Ailuridae > Ailurus > Ailurus styani. The sequence continues at coordinate 2,344,407 of LNAC01000098.1, read as the reverse complement.
ATTACACAGAGGACATGCAGTTCAGTCCTGGGAACGTGAATGTGGAAGTCATAGCTCACAGGTGGAATTTAAAACCCAAGACAGTATAAAGTCATCCAGTGTGAGAGAATGTACAGAGAAAATAAAAGAACTGAGGACAAAATTTGGGTTGAGAATAAGAGGAGCAAGTAAGGGAGAGGAAATGAATAAGGGAGAATGCCGAGGAAATAGAAAAAAAAACCAGGTGTCAGTAAAGTCAAGAGAGAGACCATCCAACTGTACCAAATCGTTTTGAGAGGTAGAGTAACAGGACAGAGAGTTGGCCACTGGATTTGGCAGCATGAAACTGTTTCTTGACCACAGTGAGAGCTATTTTAGTGGAGTGATATTGATACAAGTTTGGTTCCAGTTGATTGAGAAAAAGAACAAAAGGCAAAGGAGTAGAGACAACATAAATATACAGCATCTGAGTGAGTTTTCTTCTGAAAGTGAGCAGAGAAATAGAGCTGTGGCTTGATAAGTATACATAAAATGGTGAAGTCCTAAGTCCATTGTGAAAAATGCCTTGCAAATTATGGAATAGTTAGAAAAAAAGCATTTTTTTTCTTAATATGCTTGCTTGTAAGATGTATTTGTAGGCATGTGCCCATTCATGTATATGGATATTTCAGCTCCTATTTCTTGGAAAGAATAAGAAAGTACATCTGCAGCTCACTGATGGCATGATTTTGAAGGGATTTGGCCTGAAGCTCCTATACCCTTATGGATTGGTACACTAGATTTGGAATGTCGGGTTCCCCGGCATGCCTCAGCTGCTTTCACGACCTTCAAAAACCAAAGGTCAGCACATCCTTTTCCTTCTGTATTTGACCTTTGTAATCCCGATTTGAACACAAAAATTACTCTTGGTTTTTGTTCTAGCCTGCTAGCTTAATTAACTTGGGTGCAGAGAGCTTTAAGGGTATGGGATGGGGGCCTAGATTGTGGGAGAAAACCAACTCATGTGTACAAGGGCTGAAACTTTTAAAAGGTGGTCATAGACCCACAGTGGAATTTAGAAATAATTTTTCCCCCCACAGGAATGCTCAGTCCCTATGAATAGATCCCTATAACATGTGTGACTTTTTGATTATATGTCACTTATAGTATAGAAAAATATTATTTTTAAGATAGCAGGAGGAAATAACCTGGATTATAATTCCTATGTTTTGCAGCCATTAGAGTTGGTCACACCTCCTGTTATTCGTGTCATTGGAGGAGTAATAAAGAGAATAAAGCTCTAGGGCAATGAACAGGGGCATAGTCTTTTCTTCTTTTATCCTTTCATAATACCCAGATCAAGAAAGAATAGTCAATGAAAAGGCTAGTCATTAGGAACAAAGATGTTAGCGTGGAGGAAAAAGGAATGTGAAGAACACTTTTTACTGGGGAGCAAATCCTACATGGATGACGGAAGATTTGTTGTGAGACACACCCCCCCCCCGCCCCGCTTCTTTCCCAGATAGAATAAAGAGAAGGTGGCAATTTAAGACCCTACAATTATATCAATGATTACTATGAGTTAATGAGCAAGAAGGTCAAGTGACCTTTGTGCTCTCTGGGGGCATGTTGACATAGATTTGGTTCTAGGACTTTCTGGCTCATCAAACATTTACCATTTACCACAACAATGATGGTTCATGTTCAAAGTTCATAGTGTTGCCTGTGCTCAAGTTGAACATGCAAGTATTGGAGACTTTATGCTATTCCCCAGCCACAATTGCCAGTTTACTTCTTTTTTTTTTTAATTTATTTTTTTTTAAATTTATTTGGTAGAGAGAGAGAGTGCACAAGCAGGAGGGGCAGAGGGAGAGGGAGAAAAAGGCTCCCCCCTGAGCAGGGGACCCGACGCAGGACTCAATCCCACGACCCCCCTGAACCGAAGGCAGACTCCTAACCCACTGAGCCACACAGGTGTCCCTGCCAGTTTACTTCTAATGGTCTTTCACTTCAGTAAGGAGAGCAGAAAACCCAGCCCTGGGAACACTGGGTCCCACAGGCAGTGCTGGTGCATAGATTGCACTGTCTGACTTTTCGTGGTTAAATAAGACCTTTGTTGACACTTGACCTGAGTGTGATTACCCCCAGTTGAAAATTTGAGAACCAGATCACTTAGCAGTGGATTGGTGCTACATGTTGCTGAGTACCCTGTGGAAAGTATTCACTGTGAAGGGCTAGCACACAACACCTGAAATTTATAATAACTCCAGAAGTGAGCTTGGATGCACTCCTTGTTTGTGGGGTTATCTAACCACTAAATGATTGATGAGGGGGCCTTAGTGGATGAGAAGGTCGATTCACTGAAATGTGTAAAATGTACATTTCCTTTTTTTCAGTATAAACTACCAGTGTATGGTCAGTGTATTTAAAAGGCTGGTAATGTGAGTCTTTGTTAGTGTTGCTCTGCGTTTTATTTCCCTTTGCTTTCCTGGAACAACTAACTCTAATGAAACCTGACGTCCTAGTGCTAAAGTATGTTGACTCTCCCACTCTGCCCTTATTGTGCATTGAGAGTGTGCATAAACTCTTTGCAAAATCACCAGTCTTAAAGTGTTTAGAGCTTCTTAGGTTTCTCAAAGGTGATCATGGGCCCCAGCCTATTTGTTTTCTTATTGAGATGTGGGGTAACCAGGCATGAATGAAGGTAAGCAAAACTGGAATCAATAGCCAGTCTTTGCAGTGGATACCGTGGTGTGTATCACCTTCAGGACCTTCAGGACCAACTAATTTCCCAAGTTGATGTTGACTGCTGATAGATCCTGGCTGAGTTCTCCCAGAAAGTTGCCATCACAAGAAGATAACTGCCTTGCCCGAGGTCTTAGCCCAAGGGCAGTCCACATCGATAAAACATCAATAGGGCCGTGATACAAAGGACTGGCCATCTTGCCTTACTTTGGAACAACTCTCAAGGGACTTCCCAGCTCCAGAGCTCTCTTTGAGATCAGCTAATGCCTTTGTTGCAATGCATTTCTGTTCAATACGTCCGTCTGCCCCATCCTTCTTTCCGTCCTTCGAAGGTGCCAATCCCAAGAGCTCCTCAGTAAACTTACTGCATGCAAATCTCCGTCTCAGTCTGGTTCCAGGACAACATAGACCAAGTCCATTTTAGAGTGTTTAGAAGATGAGCAAGCTATTTCTGAAGCTGTCAGAGTGTGGAATTCAGTTCCAAATGTGAAAGCTTTAACAGATCCTGGTACAAGTTTCTCTGCCTTTTTTCTTTCTTCCTTTTGTAAACAGCCAGATAGACAAATATTTTTATAAACATCTCAAGATCATGGGATAGGAGTTGTAAAGAAGCTAAGAGGAGCTAGTTGTAATGAGGATTTAGTAAACTTACTCAGACCCTGGTTCTGTCATTTGGCACCAATCTTTACTTTCTGATAGTTGTTTGCAGCAGGATGATAACCTTAGGGTGGTGTTTTTTTCAAACAGTGTTAAAAATTCAGATTCCAAGATCATCCTCATTGGTTAGAATCTTTAGGGGAGGATCTGGTGATCTGTATTTAAAAATCATTCCAAGAGATACTTATATTCAGGCAGTTTTGGGGAAACTGACAAAAAGTTTTCAAATGGTGCTATTGAGCGAAACTATTTTTATAGAAATAACAATGACAGATAACTGCCTAGAGCCATATTTTGTTACCAACTACCTTACTCAGCAGGCTCTGAGGCCCAAATCACTACCTCTTCTGCGTCTATATTGGCTACCAAGAAAACTGCACTAATGAAAATTGTGAAGAAATTGGATGTGCAGTTTTTCAAAGCATCATTTGTTCATGATGGAAATTAATGCACCTTGGTGATAGAGCAAAAGAAACCCTTTGAAGCTGGAAAGGCTGATTACTTATACCTTCTCTTTGTGTCCAGGATTTAGGTTAGATAATGACAAAGTAACTTTAGCACCTGCCTGTGTAGATTGGACCTGTGGCTTGGCTTGATGTGTGTAGGTAGGCATTGTGAACCCTTCCTTCTCAGTGTTTCCTGACATTCCCCTATTTCTTCCATGTGACTGGTGTTCTTCCTTTACTTTGTTTTCTGTGTTACAGAGGCACAGACAAATGCTGATAAATCCATGTAGCCATATGTGAAGGTAATTAATGCTACAGAACATTGTGATATTTTAAATTTTGTGACCCATCAGGATAAATTAGTTTGATGGTGTTGGAATGATGTTAGGTCAGAAATATCTTTATTTTTCATTTCTTTAAAGTATAACAAATTTTTTGATATAACAAGTTACCTGTCATTATAAGCATAAAAATAAACTCATTAATGTCATTTTTGTTGGCTCTGCTAGGAAGTTAGCAATTTTAGACTCAAAAATTAGGTTTAGTTACTCTGTCTTTCATTAGAGTATTGGGGATATCAGCATTTCACCGCTTTTAAATAGTGATAACCCAGAAGTCTGCAAAAAATAAGCTTTATTACATCTATGGTAATGAAACTTGCTATTCCAAGGCTCAAACAATTCCTTTGGGTGTCCCAAAGAGTCAGAGCCAAAGTAGCCAAAAGTGTGTCTTTTTGACAGTCTAAAGACTTCACAGACATTGATTTCCTATCCTTTTGACACTTGTATGCGGTTGGCATTTCCTCCATAAATGTACTTGGTTTCCCTCAGGATCATTCAGTGGGTTTCTTTAACAAATTTACAGTCCTGACTGGATTTGTGATCATAAGATAAAATCTTTGAGAAATTTCTTTTTTTTCCCTTCCTGACTTGAAATTGTGCTTTGCTAATTGAAAGTTTCAAACTGATTACCATGACTTTATTATTAAATTATCTAAAGAAAATTTTTACTGAAAAACAATTCAGTAGTTATGCTGTGTGTTTTGCATAAGAAAAAATATACTGTTATACATGTTATTGCTTAGAACTTTGGATATAATGGACAGTTTCACTGACTTTGAATATTTGGGCTACTTCAGGTTTGTTTTTTCCTTTTTGCAAGATGATTATTTTTTTAAAGATTTTATTTATTTATTTGTCAGAGAGAGAGCACAAGCAGGCAGAGTGGCAGGCAGAGGCAGAGGGAGAAGCAGGCTCCCTGCAGAGTAAGGAGCCCAATGCGGGACTCGATCCCAGGACCCTGGGATCATGACCTGAGCCGAAGGCAGCTGCTTAACCAACTGAGCCCCCAGGCATCCCACTAGATGATATTTTTTTAAACCTGGATGAAAATACTTGTATTGCCATCGATTATGGCAATACATAGATATACATAAATATAGACAGAGTTAAACAATATATAGACATACATCATTATGAGTACTAAGATGCCAGAATCAAAGTTTGCTGTGTATTTCAACCCATATTTACAGTCAGCAGACATTTCATAATGGAAAAAAATAGAGAGCATCTTATGTAATGATGCTTTGAACATTTTATAACTTCTAATTGAGAAGCCAATAATCAAACAACTTTTATTTACTTTTCACCATACAAAGAGCAAACAGCGACACCATAAACTAAAGGTATTTGGACTATTTTACCCTTTTGGATGATCTTGAGACTATATTGAAAATAGCAGAGGGTGCCTGGGTGGCTCCTTTGGTTAAGCGTCTGCTTTTGGCTTAGGTCATGATCTCAGGGATCGAGTCCCACTTTGGCCTCCCTGCTCAGTGGGGTGTCTGCTTCTCCTTCTGCCCCTTCCTCACCCTATCCCACCCCCTCCCCCGCTTATGTGCCTAAGCTCTTTCTCTCTCAAAAGTAAATACATTAAATCTTAAAAAAAAAAAAGAAAATAGCAGAGATGAGGTGTGTAAAGATGAATGAATTTTTAATTGAGAATATAACTAGGATTTGGTGATTAATGGGACTCACTGAAACATAAACTTAATGAAGGCAAGAAACCTATTGGTGCTAAGTAGTTGGAATAAAATAATAAACAAGGGAGAGTAGGTAGTCAATATTTATTCAGTAAATGAGTGAATGAAGTATAAGAAATGAAGGAGATAGATTTATCTGAAGTTGGTTGGGACGTGGAATGGTAATCACTTAAAACCTGTGAACTCCAATATGGTAGCTACGCATGTCTATTTAAATTTAAACTAATTGAAGCACACCTGGGTGGCACAGTTGGTTAAGCATTCGACCCTTGGTTTTGGCTCAGGTCATGATCTCAGCCCCATGTTGCTCCCTGCACTCTGCATGGAGACTGTTTGGGTTTCTCTCTCTCTCCTCCCTCCCCCTGCTCCCCATGCTTGCACACACGCACACACACACACACACACACACACACACATACACACTCTCTCTCTCTCTCTCTCTCTCTCACACACACAAATAAATAAATCTTTAACCTGAATTAAAGTAAAGTTAATTTATGTGTTAGCCAGTCATATTTCAAGTATTCAATAGACACATGCTAGTCGTGACTACCATAGTGGATGGTATAGATTTGGAATATTTCTATCATCACACAAAGTTCTATTGGTGAGCACTGCTGTCAACAAAATGGCCACTCTGTGTAGAGGAGCAGGAATGGGATTGCTGCCTTACTAAAGTGTCAGATTTCCAACTATGTTCAGACAAGTTGTGCTGACTCTGAAGACTTGACACGTTTCAAATCCAAACTCAACTTTCTTTTACATACAGGTCCCCCTAAATCCCTATTTTAATGCTAATTTTCACCATTCTACCAGAAACCCAGGCTCAAAATGTATTTGTTGTGTCTCTTTCTCTCCATACTGTCAGATTAAAATCGTATAGACTTCTTTTCTCTTTAGTATCTGTTGAATAGATCCCTTTCTTTTTATTCCTGCTGCATAGTGACTTACATAATTTGGAATATACTGACATTTATAATAAGGGAAGATGGCTGGTCATAAGAATAAGCACTCTGGTTGTAGTGGGGAAAAGTGTATACAAAAAGGGCAAATTTGTCACCAACTCCATTCTTGTCTAATTTAGTATGTAAATAATATTATATGTAACTTCCCAGTTAAATTTCTTTTTACAGCCTTGTTGAGGAAATAAACTGTGTATATTTAATTTGTACATTTTGATGAGTTTTGACATATCTGCACACCTGTGAGACCATCACCATCATCATGATAATGAATATATTTAGAACTCCCAAATTGACCTTATGCTCCTTTTACTCAATCCTGACCTATCTCTCTATGCCCTCACCCCTTTCCTCAACTCATCTGCTTTCTGTCACTATATATTCATTAGAATTTTATAGTTTTATATAATTGTTCACATATGTATGCTCACATATGTATGTTTACGTGTGTGCTATTTTTTGTCTGACTTCTTTAATTCACAGTACCTATTTTGAGATTCATCTGTCCAATTTGTTGAGTATCTTTTTTTTTTTTAATTTCAGGGTAGTGTTCCACTGTATGGGTATGCTACAATTTCTTATCTGTTCCATTCTTTATAGACATTTGGGTTCTTTCCAAATTTTGACTATTACAAATAAAGCTATTGTGAATATTTATGTATAAATTTATGTGCAAAATAATGTATGTATGCTTTCTTTTCTCTTGCATAATACCTTGGAGTGGAATTACTTGGTCATATCGTAGGTATATATTTAAATTTTTAGGAAAATGTCAAACCATTTTCCAAAGTGGTTGTGCAAGTTTACATTTGCATAGCAATGTAAGGGAGTCCCATTTGTTCCACATTCTAACCAATACTTTGTGTAATTAGTTTTTAAATTTTAACTATTCTAATCAGTATATGGTAGCATCTCATTTTGGTTTTAATTTGCATTTAAATCATGTTTTTCAAATGCTCATTTACCATCTATATATCTTCTTTAATGAAGCATTGGTTCAAACTGGACATTTTTGGGGGGCTTGTCTGTCTTATTCAGGAGCTATGAGAGTTCTTTAAGCATTGTAGACACTAGTTCTTTGTCAGATATGTCTTTTGCAAATTTCTGTCAGTCTGTGGCTTGCTCTTTCATTTTTGTAATGGTGCCTTTTAAAGTATAAACATTTTCAATTTTGATTAAATCCAATTTAACTTTTTTTTTTAAAAAAAAAAGCATAAAGTTTGTGCTTTTTATTTAAGGAATTTCAGCCAAATCCACTGTGATTAAGATTTTCTGCTATATTGAAGATATTCACAAATTACATATCAGATAAAGGGCTAGTATCCAAAATCTATAAAGAACTTATCAGACTCAACACCCAAAGAACAAATAACCCAATCAAGAAATGGGCAGAAGACATGAACAGACATTTCAGCAAAGAAGACATCTAAATGGCCAACAGACATGAAAAAGTGCTCAACATCAGTTGGCCTCAGGGAAATACAAATCAAAACCACAGTGAGATACCAGCTCACACCAGTCAGAATGGCTAAAATTAACAAGTCAGGAAGCGACAGATGTTGGCGAGGATGTGGAGAAAGGGGAACCCTCCTTACACTGTTGGTGGGAATGCAAGCTGGTGCAACCACTCTGGAAAACAGTATGGAGTTTCCTCAAAAAGTTGAAAATAGAGCTACCCTATGACCCAGCAATCGCACTACTGGGTATTTACCTTAAAGAAACAAATGTAGTGATCCGAAGGGGCACGTTTATAGCAGCAATGTCCACAATAGCCAAACTATGGAAAGAACCTAGATGTCCATCAAGAGATGAATGGATAAAGAAGATATGGTATATATATATATATATATATATATATATATATATACAATGGAATACTCTGCAGCCCTCAAAAGAAACAAAATATTGCCATTTGCAATGATGTGGTTGGAACTAGAGGGTATTATGCTAAGAGAAATGAAGACAATTATCATATGATCTCTCTGATGTGAGGAATTTGAGAGGCAGAGAAGGGGGTCGTGGGGGGGGTTAGGGAGGGAAAAAATGAAACAGGATGTGATCGGGAGGTAGACAAACCATAAGAGATTCCTAATCTCATGAAACTAACTGAGGGTTGCTGGGGGGTCGAGGGTCAGGATAGGGTAGCTGGGTTATGGACATTGGGGAGGGTTTGTGCTATGGTGAGTACTGTGAAATGTGATTCACAGACCTGTCCCCCTGGGGCAAATAATACATTATATGTTAATTAAAAAAAGAAAAGGTTTTCTCCTGTATTTCTTCTAAAAGCTTTATAACTTTAACTCTTATGTTGAGGTCCATGATCTGCTCTGACTTAGGTTTTATATGTAGTCTCAGGGAAGGATCAAGGTTCCTGGTTTTGTTTTTGGCCATCTAATTGTTCTGGCAAAATGTATTAAAAAGGTGATCCTTTCCCTATTGAATTTGTCTGGTTGTCCTGTTGAAAATCAATTGATCACCTATGTGTGACTCTATCTCTAGACTTTCTGTTCTGTAACATTGAGGTTTATATATTAACCTTTATGCCAATACCAGATGGTTTTGGTTACTATAGCTTTATTACTAGTTTTGAAATCAGGAAGTATAATTTGTCCTACTTTGTTCTTCTTTTCCAATTGAGGGGCTATTTTCAAGGTCTTCTGCATTTCCACATAAATTTTAGAATAAGGTTGTCAAATTTGATGCATACAAAAAGCCTGCTGGGGTTTTGATTGGTGTTGAATTTAATCTATAGATCATACTGAAAGGAATTATCTTCCTAATAATACTGATTTTCCCCATATATGAACATTGTAAAGTCTCCATTTTTTAGCTTATTGAATATTTTTTCTCACTAATGTTCTGTAGTTTTCAGTGTATAGGTCTTAGAAGTATTTTGTCAGATTTACCCCTAAGTATTTCAGTTTTGTAATGCTATTGTAAATGGTGTTTCTTTCCAAATTTCAATTTCTGATTGTCCATTACTAGTATACAAACATAATTTGTTCTTTTCAGTTGACCTTGTATCCTACAGACTCACTAAATTCACCTTTTGTAAATCGTATTTCCAGTCTGTATGTTTATTACTTCTTTTTTTGCATATTATACTACGCGGAACCTCCAGTAATGTATTAAACAAATGGTGAGTTCAGACATCCATGCTTTATTACTAATCGTAGGAGGAAATCATTCCATTTTTTATCATCATATATGATATAAATTCTAGAATTTTTGTGTATTTCTCAGATTTAGGAAGTTTCCTGTTTCCAGTGTTCTCTGTTTCTTTTATCATTTAAAGCTCCTTATTTTTATTTTATTTTTTTAAAAAGATTTTATTGTTTATTTGAGGGAGAGCTAGCGAGAGAGCACAAGCTTTGGGGGAGGAGTAAACAGAGAAGGGGAAGCAAGTTCCCCACTGAGTAGGGAGCCCGATGCAGGGCTTGATCCCAAAATCCTGCGATCATGACCTGAGCTGAAGACAGATGCTTAACCAACTGAGTCCTCAGGTGCCCCTTAAAGCTTCTTTCTTTTAAAAAAAGGTTTAATTAATTAATTTATTTATTTGAGATAGAGAACGGGGGGAGGGGCAGATAGAAAGGGAGAGAGAGAATCTCAAGCAGACTCAGCACTAAATTTGGAGCCTGATGCAGGGCTGGTCTTATGACCCTGAGATCATGACCTGAGCTGAAACCAAGTTGGATGCTCAAGTGACAGTGCTACCAAGGTGCCTCTACCTGTGTTAGCTTCTACACTCTGTTTCTTTTACTCAGGGATATGGGTTTCTCTCTCCCTGGGCCTTGAAACTCTCTCTAGGCAGTCCCTTTGGGTAGTCATACATTTCATCTTGTTTTTGTTTTATTCTCATTTTACTTTGTTTTCAGTTTTATGTGATATGCATAGCATACAGCTCTGTATAAATTTAAGGTATACAGCATGACTTGACACATGTATTGTGAAATGATTATGGCAGCGAATTTAGTTAACGGTTCACCTGTTTTTCTCCTTTTCCCAGGTTATAGCGTGCAATGTCTAAAAATTGTTTTCACATATATATTTTATATATCCTGGCTGGAAGTAGAAGTTCTGTTAAATTATTTTACTTTTTCTCCAAACTATTCAGTAATTGTATGCTCTGGAAAAAATGGACCAAATATATCCTGGAAAATACCATTATACTTAGGACACCAGTTCACCAATTGAAGATTCACAGGTAGATGATAATTTAGAGTAAGAAGATGAAAGAATTAGAGGGTCCAGTTAGGATTTGGAATTTTTTAAATCACTTTTGGATAATCAGGAAAATCTAACAATAAATACTTTGAACATTCAGAGTAAGAAAGAAAAAAATGACCTTAGATTAATTAACTTCCTTAGACTATATGCAATTGTTCTAGTGCTATTCAGACTGTATGATCAATACCTTCCAGTTTGGTTAAAATTATGCATATATGTAATTGTCTCAGTGCTCCATCTATATAAGAATAGGCCTATGGACTTTCACAGCACTGTAGACAATGTCTGCACCCAACTGTATATTGTCTTGCAGATTCTGATTCAATAGGCCTAAAAAGCAGCCTTGGAATCTGTATATTTAATAATTGCTATACATGAATATGAAAAATGTGCTCTGTGTTCCAAATACCACACTTTGGAAACAGAACAGGATTGGTTTTGAATGAAGTGAGTCCTGAATTTATGTTAGGGTGGAAAGTTCATTAAGGAGGGTCTTGGTATATGTCTGTGAGCGTTTTTGTTTGAGAGTTGATATGTGTAGGTAAAGATGGTAGGCAAGAAACCCCTTGACCTCTAGATATAGCAAGATCACAAGTATTTTCCTATGGTTATGTCAGAACTTTGGGGAAATGGTGACGGCTTATATAATATTTCTCCTCCAAACCCTGTACTCATATGGGAAGGTGGATTTGCTTAATAAAAAGAGAGATTTATGAAAGTTGGGGAAAATATGTGTAATGTGTGAGGGCAATTTTGAAATCTGAGACCCTGGAGATTTCCTTAAAACAAAGAAGAGACCCATTTATCTAGAATTGTTTGGATTAAGGCTCCCTGGTACTGTTGGGCTGGGAGGTGGGGATTCAGATATCCTTAGGGATCCTTTCAGCTTTGTCTCTGTAATTCTACATGAATAATTAGCCTCTAAGGCAGTTAGCCATTAGCCAGCTTTCTTTCCAAATACTCACCCAGTACTGTTTCCCTTAAGACCGTCACCTTACCTACTGCAAAATGTATTTAGAAGCTAGTTGGTTTACACTTCTCCAGGGCTATTTTTTAGGATTTTTTTCCTTGTCTGGATACTCGTAATACAGAAAGTGTTGGTTATTTGAAGTTATGGCACACTAACTCAAAGGAACTGCAAGAAATGTTATTTTGTGTGTGTGTGTGTGTGTGTGTGTGTGTGTGTGTGTGTGTGTGTGTGAATATGAACCTCTGAGATTTATATCTAGAGACCCTTTTCAGATAGACTTGAATAGGATTGACCCATTCTGATTACTTTATATGTGACTATTCCAATAGAATATGTAACTTGAATATGTCTTAGCATTTGGCTCTTGTACAGGAGTTGCTAATTTCTAAAAGAGTAGAGGCTTACTTCTTATTGATTCCAAATTGCCATAGTGCCTCTTTGTATTTTTACTTTGTGCAAAAAGATTCTGGGGGTAGGGGGAGAACTACAGAAGTTTTAGTATTTCTCGATATTTTTACATTTTTTCCCCTGTGATACAAAATATCATAGTGTTTAAAATTTAGTTTTCAGAGTATTACCCACTTATTTGCAAATCTCAACCCTGACAAACTTGTTTATGAAACTCAGTCATAGCATTTATTAGCTAAATGAACTTGGCACAATTTAAACTCTATACTTTGATTACTTTACCCCCCAAATGGGGAATAATAATAATACATTCTTCATGAAGTTGTTATGAAGATTAGATGTATTATATCATAGCATGTGATAAATAGTAAATACTTAGTAAAAATAAAATATTGTCTATTAGTAGTATCAGTAGTAGTAATAATAGTAGTTTTTGCATTACCTAGCATTTCTCAGAAGAATCATTAACCATTGTTACATGAAGTTTAATGGAAAGTAAAACTTTGGAGTTATGATAATTTTATATCATTTCAATAATTTATTCAGAGTTGATAATTTTTAGTTTGGTGATAATGTTTCTGTAAATGTTTGTCCTTCTCTTTACTTAGAGAACATATGAAAAGTAATTCTTGCTGCTTCTTTTCCTGGATCATATGAGGTAAAGTTGACTGTTTGAAAAGCAGCTCTGTCACAAATCTAAGATTTAAATTTGAAATGTATGCCATTGACTCATTAATGTTTAAGATGAAACTAATGATCTCTTCACTTTCCAATGTCTGTATTTACAAGAGAGAATCAAAGGAAGTAGTCTTGAGGAAAAAGATTGATTCCCCTTTGGCAAACTCTGTTGAAATGCACCGTTGTAGGCCTTGTTATTTTTAAATGTCTGGATTTTCTTTATGAATTCATTAAAAAATATTTTAGCGGCTCTGGTGGCCCAGTATCTCATTCCAACATAAACTTACCACTGGAAAGCACATACCATTTGGCTCACCTTTTCATTTCATGGCTTAATAATAATGACAAATTACAGGTGCTGAAATGATGTTAGATCCCTTAGCATAACTGATTCAGGGCTCATATTATTATTCTTTTCTCTAGAACTTCTTAATATATATGGCATCTCTCTCTGATTGGCAGCTAATGTCTCACTTGCTGGAATTCAGTTTCAGTAATCTGAAAATGGTATTTCCTTTTTAATTGGTAGTATAGCTCGTTTTCAACTTCTCTGTAAGAGTATAATGTATATATATTGTTGGATTTTCAAGTGGTGCAGGCTGAAATGTCTTCTTTAATGATGTGTCTCTCCTAAACTGTATTCATCTAGATCTCTTGATTCTACCCCAAATAAATTTTTCTGTATCTCACTTTTTGACTGTTTGAAATATGTGAAAAATAACTGTATAAAATATCCAGTTTTTTTAAAAAGTTTATTATTTAGTGGATCTTTGAAAGTATGTAGAAATTCATTATATTAACCTTTTACATTTTGGCCCTGGTGAATTCAGTTATCAAGCTCTCATAGTTTAGCTATAGCTTTTCTTTGGAAGTTCTTTGTAAATGATGAGACCATCAAAGACTACAGTGCTACTTCTTCCTTTCTAATCTGTGTGCTTTTTTTTTTCCTTGTCTTATTGCATTGGCCAGGAATTCCAATACAATGTTGAATAGAAGTGGTTATGATACCTTTGCATTGTTTTCATTTTAGCTAGAAATTTTGCAGTCTTTCACTATTAAGTTTGATATTAGCTGCAGATTTTTTGTAGACGTGTCTATAAAGTTGAGGAAATTTTCATGTATTCCTAATTTACTGATAATGTTCATTAGGAATGGGTGTTTAATTTTGTCAGACTTACTTTGTGCATCTACTGAGATGGCCATATGTTTTTTTCCCTTTTATTCTATTAACACTATGAATTACATAATGATTTTTAACAGTTAAACCAATTTCACATTGTTAGACTAAAACCCATTTGATGATGATGCACCTCATGGAATTCCACTTGTTGAAATTTTCTTTGGAACTTTTGCTGTGAAGAGCATTGATTTTACAATTTATGGTTAGTAATGCAATGCCTGCCTTACATAATGCACTGAAAATGCTGTTTATTTTACTGCTGAAATATTTCCATGGAATTGATTTTATTTCTTAAATCTTTGATAGAGGTCACCAGTAAAGTCATATGGGTCAGGAAATTTCTTTTGGAAAGATATTTAATTGCAAATTTAGTTTACTTAATAGATAGGGGACAATTTAGATGGCATATTTCTTCTTGTGTCATTTTTGGCAAATCTGTTTTTCAAAGTAGCTATCACATCTAAGTTTTTAAAATTTGTTAGGGTAACTATTCATAATATTCCATTATTGTTCTTTAATTTCCAAACTATGTAGTGATGTCCTCTTTTATTCTTGATTTTGGTAATTTTTAGTGATTAGGAAGAGGTTTATCAATTTTTTAAAAAAAAATAACTAGCTATGGTTTCATTGGTTTTTTAAGTTATTTCTGTGTTTTCTATTTTATTTTCTTCTATCACCTTCATTGTTTCTTTTCTTTTACTTATACTTTTAATTTGCTCTCTTTCTCTTCCTCCTACACCTTTCTCCTCATTCTCGTCTTCCTCCACTTGCTCCTCCTCCCCCTCCTCCTCAGTTCTTAAGGTAGAAGCTTGTATAATTTAGACTTTCCTTCTTTTCTAATATAAGCACTTAAAACTATGTATTTCATTCTATGCTTCTGTAGCTGTATCTTACAGATTTTAATATGTTGCATTTTCATATTTATTTAATTAGAAATATTTACCTATTTTTTTCTTCATGAATCATCTAGAAATATGTTCTCTAATTTCCAAGTATTTGGATATATTATAGAAATACTTCTTGTTTTGTTTTTTTTTTTGTTGTTGTTGTTGTTTCCTAATTTAATTCCACTGTAGTCAGAGAACATGTTTTATTTCAATTCTTGTTAATTTATTGAGACTTTAGAGCCAAATATATGGTTTATCTTGATGAACAATTCATGTGCCCTTGGAGAAAGTTTGTACTCTGAATTTAGCATGTATTTTTCTGTAGATATAAACTAAATTGGATGGTAGGTCAACCAACTGAATTTCTATCTGTATATTCTATCAAGTATCACAATAGGAGCATTGAAATATTTATAGTTGTGCACTTGTCTTTTTTTCCTTTTACTTATGTCAGTTCTTACCTCAGGTGTTTCGCTAGTTGAAGATTAAACCACTAAATTTCTATCTGAAATTCTAATAGAAGTTCTGATAGAATATCATCTATAGGTACCAGTTGCTTCTAAAATTAAAATAGTCTTCCTAATTGGGGGTGTGTTTGGAGGGGGCAATGTATGGAATACAATAACACATGGAAAAGTCAGGTGAGAGGCGCTCATCACCAGTGTAGAGGGAAGGTTGATGATTTTAGAAAGATGTGTTCTGTCTAAGCAGTCATAGGGAACAGTAAATTAAGTGAGGGCTTTGACCATAGGCATGGACCCTGGAATGCTCACTGGCACAGCAGTGGGTTAAGAGTTAGGAATAGATATCAAGGCAAAGACTCATTTTGGATATTGTGTTAGAATAATGAGACAGACTGATAGTGTAAATGGTAGATGCCCAGTGCTTGATACTGATAATATCAGATATTAGGTCAAACTGTGAGATTAATCTGGGTAGTAGATATAATGTAAAGGGCACTAATCTTTGATTCAAGCAATGTGGAATTCAAAGTGGTAATGTGGCTTACCTCATACATATTTTGTTCTTTCTGATTGTAGAAGAGATACTTGACTTTTCTATGCCTCCTTCCTCATTTTTGGAATTGAGATGGTATCTATTTCACAGTATCTATGTAAAATATCATGAAATTTAACATATAAAGTGCAGAGCCCAGCTGCTGGTAGGTTTTCTACAGATGTTAGATTTCTTTCTCCCTAAGGAGAGCTAAATTCAGGATAAATATAGAAAAAGATTATGCAGCTCTGAAGCATTTGTGCTGAGTCAAAATAAAAAATTAAAAAACAGTGCTTTTTTTGGTTTTGTTTTTCTGGTTTTTTTGGTGTGTGTTTTTTGTTTGTTTTGTTTTGTTTTGTTTTTTCCTCAGGAGTCTCTAATGTTTGAACTGGAAATCTTGAACAAAACTCTTTTCTTTGATAGAAAAGTGAAATCCTACTGCTGAGAGAAGATAGTGGCCTTTTCAGACAGACGCCTTCAGCTACCAATGATTACTTCTCCCCTAAGCTGTAGGTTTGTTGTAGAACACATCCAAAAGCCAGTGACTGCTGACAGTTTTACCTAATGGGTTCCCATGACCATCACACCACCTGTTTTCCTTGGGGGGATATCTATTCCTAGATCCTCAGAGAGACTCAGGGTTGCTTTTGTTTTCCTAATTTTTTTCTTCGCCCATTTTAGTAGAAATTGTTATTTAGCTATGTAAAATGATAAATAAAACCCCTTTTTATAAGCATTTATCCCTAATTATCTTATAAGGCTGAAGTTATCCTCATGTATGTCCTTGCATGCACCAAAACACTCATGGATTTGGTTTATTACCTTACATCTTTGTATCGTATTCTCCTCATTTATCCTCATTTGTGGCCCCCATTTCCCAGCCATCTGCTTTCAGCAGATCCAGAATGACAGCACATTACTTGTAGTGGTCTTCCACACCCTTCCCTGTCCTTGCGCAACTGCGGTTAAATTGTCTTTATTTCACTGTTTTACTGCCTGCCAAAGATGATAGCAATCAAAACTGATAAATCCTGAAGTGCTTCCATTAACCAATCAGGGGTTGTCACTGCTGTCAAATCTGCCCTGAGAGAGGCCATTTTTGGTAGCTTAGAATTCTTGTGTATATGTCCACTGGGGATAGATATGTTTAGCCAGTTGGGGGAAAAATTTTTTTTTTTTTTTTTTTGACTCTGCAGTTAGTTGCAGAAACCAGTTCTAGGAGCTTAAAGCAAAACAAAACAAAACAACGCATTCTGCTCCTTCCAAAATCTAAAACAGGTTTGGTCATTTTCTTGCTGCTCTTTGCTTGTTCTGGAAGGTGATTACACTTACTTGTCTTAAACAGAGTGAAGAAGAAACAAGCTTTGAAATTTCACACTTGGAGACAATCAGAGAAACCACAAGAGAATTTGTAGCAATCTGAACACATCAAGACACAATAGTGATAGACAGGGCGGCAGTGAGTGACACATGTTTCTGAGTGAGATTCTCGGTGCTCAACAGCACAAAGCTTGACGTTTAAATTGCAGGCAGCCCTGGGTCCATTCCAGGAGCTGCCCGTGGGTGAACACAGTTCTGATCACTTGCTTGAGGGGCGCAGTGGGGGTAAAAAGAAAAAAAGAAAAATCAAATTGTTCTCGGAAATCATGCTTAATGTAGAAATCTGGTTAATATTAAAATGCAATCTGCAGTTTTCAAGTATTCTATTCCTCAAGGAAAATATTTTCTGTTCAAGGGGCAGGAGCAGTAAGCACTCTCTTATTACATCACTTCCTATGTCAGGCCCAACTAGCATTCAAAATGTATTACCGTATTGATAATGCTAATTTCAAAATGATGCCTTTTCCCCCCTCTTTGGTTAAAGGGTCTGGGCAAAATTCCAATCATATGGATCAATTTAGCTTTAGATGGTGCTGGCCAAACTGATATTTCATGCACTATATAGAATATACTTCTTCCACATGCTCAGGAATAGTAGCCATGTGTCCTCTCTACTCATAACATAGCGTTCTACTTCCAAAAGTTTCCCAAGGGAAGAGCTATCTCATGGGTTTTAGAAGAGGATCTCAGCCCCTTCAGAAGGAAGAGTCATCACATCTTCCTCTACACACATGCATCCTTCTATCTTTGAATTACTAGGGAGTTAGGAATTGATTTCTGGAGCTCAATTTTGTGCCGGGTTTCAAATCAACTTGTTATTTTCCCGATAGGCTTAGCTGGCTGGCTTCACTGTAAATGCTGTCATCACCAGGAGGACATGTGGATGTAACCACTGGTATTTACCCTCCCTTTATCCAGTTCTTTTTTCTGCAACGTCTTAAAACATGAAAGCAAGTGACTTACTAGAATGAAATCTTTTCAGATACCTGTCGCCTATGTAATTACTCAGCCTGTTTAACTTCTTGTTAAAAAGAAAAAAAAAAAAGCCACTAACAGAAAATCAGTGTGAGAGCACCTACTGTTCTAAACCCAGGAAATAAGTTTCATTTATCTTGAGTCCCTCTACTTCTTTGAAGTCAATGGGTGACCTGCGAGGTAGAGCTAATCATACTCATGATGGAATAAGCAGTACTGTAAAAGGCTCTGAGAGAAAGCTTACTTCCATTTAGATGCTACTAATTTATCCTTTTAATTTTTTTGAGGATTTCCTCTGGTCAGGAAATATTTTGTGCTAAATTTATAGCATAGACCTGTCCATGTTTATTTATTTATTTGTTGACATTCATAAATTTAGTGATATGACATGAGCAGTTTTTTAGAGCTCACAATAAGTTTAGAGCCCATGATTTGCTTTTAGAATGTCAGGTGCTACTCAAATGTGGTTAAAACTTGAGACTTTATTCATTCCTATCTCCTTTATATTTTTAATCCCTCATAATGACTACATTTCATGATTCAATTTTAGTGTAATTAAACTGAACCACATGAAATTATAGAATTTATTACATGCTGTTTCAGTCATAGTTGCTGATTGACTCAAGCCTCCTAGCTGACATCAGAGATGGTCAGTTGGTTGAACAATGTCAGAGAGGGCATACATTTAGATATATTGCCCTATCATTTTTCCATGCTAGCCAAGTAGCACCCAGTTAGCTAAAGAGTCTTAGGCTGGTCACATCTAAGGGCTAACCAGTGCTCATTTGATGTACGGATGCTTGCTTGTCTGAACGTTATGGGGTACTTAGAGTACTGTGGTAGATTAATTGGTGTAATAACCACCCTGATATCTCAGTAGCTTATTTCTCAGTAACATCACACTCCATGAGGGTCTGAAGAGATTCTCTGTTCCACAAAGTATTTCAGGGGCCCAGGATCCTACATGTAGTAAGCTCCAGTATTTTTTTTTCTTTTTTAAGATTTTATTTATTTATTTGACAGAGAGTGAGAGAACACAAGCAGGGGGAACAGCAGAGGCAGAGGGAGAAGCAGGCTCCCCGCTGAGCAGAGAACAGGATGCAGGGCTCAATCCCAGGACCCTGGCATCATGACCTGAGCTGAAGGCATACGCTTAACTGACTGAGCCACCCAGGTGCCCAAGCTCCAGTATTTTTTAGAATACAAATGGATCCTCTGCAGCTGTTGAGCTGGAAAGGGAGTGATTGAAACGGCAAAGGCATATTTGTTCCTAGGTGGTGATTCCAGAAGCTAGCACATGCCACTTCTGCTCACATTCTTTTGTTGGGCAGTGTTCATATAGAACTAATTGAATGTAAGAAAAGGAATGGAATATAGCCTACAAGCATAGATATGCTGGTAAAATTTAACAGCTGGCTCTTCAGGAAGAAAAAATAAATTAAAAAATGCCCTGATTCATAGCATTTACCATTTTCTATGGTATAGATGACTCCCATCATGGCCTATTTCCAGCTACTGATATGGACAGAATTAGGAAGAGATATGCCCAGTCAGCCTTCACAAACCAGTGTGGGCCTGCTTCAGCACACTTGTGCCTGGAGTATGCCAGGAAATAAGAGAAACTGGACAGTGGTGAGCATAGCAGTTGCTCTCACTTATGGTGTGGAAGATTGAGTGAAATGGACACAGGCATGAGCTCTGATGCTGACTGCTTCTAAAAAGTTCAGTGTACTTGGAGAGAGTGATATTAAGATACTTAGTATCAAATACATAGTTACTATTTTCCAGACACCATCTCAAGTGATTGATATTTAACCTAACAACTCTATAATATAGTTATTAATTTTATTCTTATTTTACAATTTAATGGAGACTATGAGAGACTTAGTAATTTTTCTCAAGGCATAATTCATTCTGCTTAGGAATCCATAGTAAGCTATGTGGAAAAAGAGCCATAAGAACAGGATGATGAAAAAGAAGGTGATTTTATTGGAGCGAGAGAGAGCGTGAGCGAGAAGGGAGAGAAGGAGAGGAGAGATGGAAAGAGGGAGATGGATATAAGGAAAGGGGGAGAGAGAGGGAGGGGAGAGAGGGAGGAGAAAGATACTTCTGAGTGTGTATGAGTGTTTGGTTGAGGGTGCTATTCTAAGCTAAGGAAGCGGGATAACGAATGTCACACACAAAGTGTGTAAATTTGTGATGGGATGAAGATATTCATGTTCTTTGACCTCATAATCCTGCTTCTGGGGATTATCTTAAGGAAATATAGTTCACACTTTAAAGGGTGGGAGGTATTAGTAATTTTTTAAAAATAATTATTTATTTGAGAGAGAGAGACTGGGGAAGGGAAAGAGGGAAGGAGAGAGAGCCTGAGTGCAGAGCCTGATGCAGGGCTTGATCTCAGGACTCTGAGATCCCAACCTGAGCCGAAACCAAGAGTGATGCTTAACCGACTGCCACATAGGTACCCCTGGGATATACTCTTTTTTTTTTTTTTAAGATTTTATTTATTCATGAGAGAGAGAGAGTGCGGGAGAGAGCACAGGTAGTGGGAAGGGCAGAGGGAGATGGAGAAGCAGGCTTCCTGCTGAGCGGGGAGCCCAATGAAGGGCTTAATCACAGGACCCTGAGATCAGGACCTGAGCTGAAGGCAGATACTTAACTGACTAAGACACGAGGAGCCCCCGGATACATGTTTTTTAAAGAAAGGAGAGAATGAGAAATAATAGGCGAGGCATTTGGGGGTGGTGTAAAGGAGGGTTGAGACTATTTGCTATATTTTTTTTTTCGGTGTTGTAAGGGAAAGGCAGACTGGAGATAGGTACAGTAGCTGGTATTTTTAAAGGAGTTGGAGACTAGACAAGAAGAAGATTGTGGAAGATCAACCCCAAGGAAACACTTTTATTAGGAGGATTTTACATAGAAGCAGTGCTCTTGAAGGAAAAGAAGGTACTAGGGGAAAGTAAGGAAAAGAAATGACAAAGGAAGATGAGAACAGCAGAGAACAAAGTGAGGAGGAGGAAAAAAGGAAGAGATGTCTATGGAGACCAATGGTAGAGGACAACCAATAACTATTTCTAGTCCTTTTCACTGGTTTTCCAAGTTTTGATTGTATGTTGCTCTGTATTGCCTCATCCAGAAACTACCACATCTTTTAAAGATGCTGTAGTGTTAAGACCTGTGGGTATTGAGTACAGACAACTTTAAAACAATCATTTACCTACTCTAGATAGTAGCTTGTTACTATCAACTTTCCATAACAGAGCCTGGTGAGAATGAATGTATGTCAGGCTGTTCTAAGCCCATTGAAATACTAACTGGCATTGGTTTCATCCTAATTAACAGAGCCTTATTGAACACTTACTAGATGCCAGACAATGTTCTAGACCAGAGGTTAGCAAACTTTCGCACTACAAATGCAGAGTTGAGTAGCATCAACAGTACTGTATGGTCTATAAAGCCTAAAATATCTATTAAGTTACCCGATACAGAAAAAGTTTGCTGAATCCCAAGCAAGATACTAATGGTACATCAACTACATATTAGCACAGCTTATATACTCATGGAGCTTTGGCTAGTAAGGCGTTCGTTTCCAAGTCATGATGAAAATGCATATATTTTATGAGAAACTGCAAGTAAAATGTGATGTATTGAAAGGCAGTATTGATCAGGATTTGGTAAAAGCCAAAGAAAGAAACCCTGTTTGAAGTCGCAGGGTTTAATTCTATCCCCATAGAGTGACAGGTATGTTGTTTTCCAGATGGTTTCCATGTCCTTAGCATCCTTTCTCCCTTGTAAAACTGAGCCTGCTGAAAGGGTTGTTGGTAGCAAGTACCTTCCAGTGCTTCTGGATAGCAGATGATATGATACAAGGCGTTCTTGGTCAGCTCCCAAATTTTCAAGACGTTTCCGTGTGGTTAGATGTGCATTGTTGATTTTTAAATTATACCTTAGCAGAAGGAATATAAAGAAACTGAATTTTGGCAATTGCTGCCTCATTCCATTGAATGCTTCCTTTTCAGAGAGAGGGAGTGAGGAAAGGAAGGAGGGAGCAGAAAGAGAGGAAAACGAGAGCAAGGAAGAGAGAATCTTGTTTCAGCCTATCAAGTGCTTCCCAATTTCCCTGTTTTAACGAAGAAACTGCTCTTGTATTTGGGGCTTTTTTTTTTTTTTTTTACTTGACCAGATTGTTTCATCTTGCACTCTTTTGGAATTAAACACACACAGACTTTGCTTAGCATGTCTAGCCTGAAGGAGGAAAACGGTTATTTTGTTCTAATACTTGTGTGCTGTCTCCGTATATCAAAATCATGTAACTCATTAGTAGTTGAAACAATCATCAGTGGATGATATCCCAGCTCCTGACAAAATAGTGAGAAATGTCTGCATCAAGGAAGAGTAATACTTTTTTTTATTCCTCTTGCTGTGGCTGACTCTTTTTTTTTTTTTTACACTTTATTTTTTCAGTGATCCAAGATTCATTGTTTATGTACCACACCCAGTGCTCCATGCAATACGTGCCCTCCTTAATACCTACCACCAGGCTCACCCATCCCCCCTGTGGCTGACTCTCTTACTCTAATTTCCAAATTAATTGTTTGTTAAAATAAAAACTTCTGACATGACAACTGTATCTGTGGCTATACACCAAATTCAGTCTCAATCCTTTTAGGTGTCCGTTGATTTCTGTATTCACAGGCCAGAGGGGTGAGCCTTGGTATGAAAATGGGCAGGCAGAATTTGCTAAGGAGGACAGGGTACTGAAGACTTGCATATTATTTAAGATCTGTCCCTGGCTGGTGTGAACGCATTGAGACTTTGGGGCTCAGCTGACTTACATCCTGAAGTATCCTCACAGCACTGGCAAATAACAAATTGAACTGGAATTTGTAAAAAACCATGGAGAGTGGGCAAGATGCCTGAAGATGGGAAATGGAAGCACATTCAGATGTTCAGTGTGGATTCTTCAAGGTTTATAACTACTCGCATTCAAAGAGAAAATTGAAGCAGTTGGGGTAAAAGGAATGACTTTTAACCTTCAAGAAGAATTAACACTAGTAAGCATTGTGACTTCACTGAGGATGCGCGATGATGTTGCACCAAACATATTTTCTTCTTCAAAAGTTGCTAGAGTTTATAACAGGACACTATGACAGACTTAAATGTAACTGATCTTCATCATGGTATTTCTTGTTCTCTAGGTGATGTTCCAGTTAAAAAGTGCTGGGCGCCTGGGTGGCTCAGTGGGTTAAAGCCTCTGCTTTCAGCTCAGGTCATGATCTCAGGGTCCTGGGATCGAGGCCCGCATCGGGCTCTCTGCTCAGCAGGGAGCCTGCTTCCTCCTCTCTCTCTGCCTGCCTCTCTGCCTCCTTGTGATCTCTCTCTCTCTCTCTGTGTCAAATAAATAAAAATAAAATCTTAAAAAAAAGTGCTCAAGTTACTTGTATCCATATCAATGCAGATGCCCCATTGAAAGGCAGCTGGAGAATATAAGGTGTAAATTATTTATGTAGCTCTGCATTTCAGTCAGATAATAGGTGTTTGGAGAGTTCATTTCAGAGCTTTTCCTTTTTTCTTTTTACTCTTTCACACAGATTAATGTGTGTGTTCCTTGCCTTTCCATGCTTTATATAAATCACAGCTTTTATAAAGCTTTCTGCCAATGGAAAGTCAGGGAAAACTTTGTAAATTTCTTGGCTTATGATGTTGAAAGAAGAACTCAGGACCTAGACTATTTCTTATGGGAGCAAATAGTAGGGGAAGTTGGAAATGCGATCATATTTTACATCTTATTAATTAATAAAATCCTTATTATTTTATCATTTATAAACTGAGGGTCAGGAAGAATGAAAAAGTGGCAGGAATTATTGTGGAAAATATTAATAACTGTCACAAGGTTCTGCATTTAAGATGCATTTGATGTCAGATACACATGACACCCTAACTCAGGGGCTCATAATATAACTCAGGGACTGCTTATAATACTACCCAAAATTCACTTAAGATTTTAATGCAGTTATGGCATTAATGATTGTCTTATCACTTAACAGTCTGTAATATTGTAATATGGAATATAAACTGAACTACTTTAGGTATTGTTAGCTAAACACAGAAGGCTTCATTTTCTGATAGAAAGGTTATAGGACTGGATAATGAAGTAGCTATGCTCTAAAATTACTTTACCATCTATAACCTGACCTGACTGCCATGACTCATCTTTTCTACACAGGGAGAATGACAATAACTGTATGTTGTATAGATTTGCTTAACATAAGAAATTAGGTAGAGAAATCTGCTGCAAGAAAGGAAGGCATTGTGGAAAACATTTGTTAAATTATTATGATACATCATGAGATCTGACCAACTTTATAATCAGTCTAGAATGTACTTATATTCTTTCTGTTATTACTGCACATGCATTAATTTTATTCAACATAAAACAAATGGGGGAAGACAACTAGATTTTCTTTCCAGATGGTGTGAAAACAGCAAGGTCAAACTTGAAGAAAGGCTGTCCCTTTTTACAGAGAACTTAAAATTTATCACTTCTCATTTAGGTTATAAAACTTGTTTTTCATATTTTTCACTGGATTCTTTGGCTTCTGATCCACTGGAAGAGAAATGTATGGATCTTAGAAACTAATCTGCTCCTATTCATCTGTTAAGTATTGAAGACCTGCCTCTTCCCCTACTCTTCTCTGAGATTTTTATTGATTTCTTTCTTCTTGGTTACAGATTAGCATAGTAATATTCTGGAATACCAAAATTTACTGGCAGAAGTGGAGAGCAAGCAGCTCATTTTTCAAGGACTTTACAGCCTGTTCTCTGCCTTAAGTTGCTCCAAGAGTTCGTTCTCATACGACTTCTCAATATTTTCATAATTAGCTGCCCAGAATTTTCATAATTTGTAAACACAGTAAAATGGCTGTCAGACATTTAGTATGGTAAAAGTGGAGGGAAAAAAAAGACCAGCTTCCTTAAAGCATTTACATTTGACTTGGGGAGAAAGCTGGGCCAGTGCCCATAGCAGTTAAATGATCAGGCGCACGACTCAAAGTGATTTTTCTTGAGGTGTCACTGCCACACACAACTACCATGTGTTCTTTCTTGGCTCAGGCTGGCTTTTCTGATCTTCCAGAACTCTGAAGGCTATACCCCAGCCCCAGGTTTGCATCCATTTTTCTCTGCCAAGGTGAAGGCAGCGAAAACCACACATGTTTTTCTTTCTCCCTTTACTCGGCGGAGCTGATTGCCTCCGGATGAACCATCTTCCACATCAGCGAACATTGGCCTTGCACCTGGCACAATGGCCAGTCTGGATATGGCACACGGAGGGGGCACACAATGGAAAACAAGTCTTCATGGTAACGCAAGTTGAAGCTGCCAGACAACGGCACCTTCTGTGTCTGCAGTCCAAGCCTGTAGCTGGAGAACTGGAATTTTGAGCAAGAAAATGTTGAGAAAAGCTGAAAACAAGAGCAAAGAAGGGTGGAAAGTACCGTGGAGAACCAAAAGTATGCTCTGGACTTAGTTCTCAGAGAAAAACAAAAAGCAAGAAGTACAGGCAGAATATAGGAATCTAATACAATTAATATTCTGCCAAATAAAATTTCATACTTTCTAATAAGATGTTGACAAAGATGGTATGCAAATAAAACACATAAATTTTCACCCTATATTTTCTCCTAAGGTCCTTTAATTCAAGTCAGTGTTCTGATTTTGAGTTCAAGTTCAGTAAAAGTTGTTTTTTTTTAATCTTGCATCTGTATTGCTGAAGCAATGAACAATTTACAGATTACATTCATTGAATTCCATTAAAAGTACACACACACACACACACACACACACACACACACACACACGCCGAGAAGCCTAAGGAAGGTACATATCAAAATACTACCATTGGTCGTATCTGGGTGGCGGGGTTATGGGAGATTTTAGTTACCTACTTTTTATCTTTTTACTTATTTTTCTATAATTAATATGTCTTTGCTATTTAATTTTGAAATATAAAGAAAATTAATGATCCCATTTTTTGCAAACATACAGAATTCAGAGTCAAATAAGCTTAGTTCTAGAACATCAGCATTAAGTCACAGTTCCCAGTTGCCCAGTACTTCATAGAAATCTGCTTTGCATTGCTTCCCCCCCTCTTATTGCCTGGGCCTATCGAGGAAACACATGTGAGATCTTGAGCCTGAGTTATCTGGACTGGCTTCTCCCAACATGGATATTTCATAGATCCTTGCTTTATTTTAGACTCTTTTTGGCCTTCCCTGTAAAACAATCTGGTTCACTTATATGCTGGGTCGGAAGTATTATTTGCACTTTATGCTGTTCAAGATGAAATATTTTTTTCCCCTCCTTTACAACTAGAGACTTGATCATTTCTCTCTGCTTGTCTTAAAATTAAAATGTCCTCTCCTGGAAATAAAAGCATTTCTAAATAAGATATAATGCTGATACAAGTCTTGCCATGATTGGGTGAAGACTGTTCCCAGGCCTTTCTTCATCCTTCGTCTTCATCCCGGGCATTTCCAGCCTGTCTGGCATGTGAGTGCTTCGGCTCTTGTGTCCTTCAGCTTACGGAAACTTCCACCTCACTGTCTTTGCCTCCTGGATATATAGACTTACATTCTACCCCCCAACGCCCAACCACATGCACAGCACACACAGCTACTCACACTCTCGGTCTCATTAGGATATGAGCCTTGGAGACTTTGTTTTTTTAGGAAGGAAGAGGTAGTTGGCAAACATAATGGCATGTGTCTACCATTATAGTATCACGCAGAGTGGTTTCACTGCCTGAAAAATCCTCTGCGCTCTACCTATTCATTACCCTCTCCCTAACGTGGATGCTTTCTTTCTAATTATGAATCTGGGTTAACTATTTTGCAGAAATTCGATGATTTCATTGGAACATGGAAGGGTAGCCCATGCACCTTCACATTTGTGTGGCTGCTTTCAAGGGACTCTACTGAATATTAATCAGAGAATTGTTAATCCCTGTAACACGTAACAAGAAACTATAATCTTGGGGTGCCTGGGTGGCTCAGTGGGTTAAGCCTCTGCCTTCAGCTTGGGTCATGATCTTAGGGTCCTGGGATTGAGCCCCGCGTCGGGCTCTCTGCTTAGCAGGGAGCCTGCTTCCTCCTCTCCCTCTGTCTGCCTCTCTGTCTACTTGTGATCTCTCTCTCTCTCGCTTTCTCTCTCTCTGTCAAATCAATAAATAAAATCTTAAAAAAAAAAAGAAACTATAATCTTGTCTTCTTAAGCTAACTGTAATCTTGTCTTCTTAAGCAAAATATCCTAAGATATTCTTGAGACATAGTCATCTGCTGGTCTAGCTATGAAATTCTTAAGACAAGTATGTCCTGTATTGATAATCTATTTTCTGGATTCTGAAATCAAGTGACAAAATGCTTTTATTTATTTGTTCATTTTTTTGAGAGTGGTTTGTCCTTAATTTTGTATTTTTACATGGGGAAGAACTTTTTTTTCCAGAACTCTAGAGGGGGTGCAACAGATCGAAGAGGAATAGACTATGTTTAATTACCTTCCAAATTATTGTGGCTGCTATTCAGGAACATGGTAGACTGAGCTAATGTAGACTCCTTTCCAGCTACAAACACTTTCTGCAGAAGGGAGTGAGGGCTGGAGATATTGTTGCACCATCTTTGGAAAATGTGATCTACTAACAGCTTCCTGTCACAAGGTCCTATGACTCTTTGTCTCAGGGATGTTCCTGGACATGGGACGTTGAGCAGCTCACATGCAAGATAAGCTGGAAATTCCAAGAGGGAGAAACCCCGGAAACAACACTCACCCAACAATGGAAGAACGTAATGAGCAATAATTTAGTCCGTCTCCTCTTGTTTGGGATAACTTTGAGTCAAGTTTTATGCGGTCTCTAAGAGTTGCCCAGTGGGATTGGATTCAGTTGCTCACTACATCAAACTGCTTAATGAAGCTTAGCCATGCTGGAAATAATAGAGCCACCTCAGACAAACGTCCTATTGAATTTTTTTTCCTAATACCTTGCATAATTATCCATTATACTTATACTGACATAACACCCAGTGTCAATGATAATAATAATAATGTCAACAATATACTAACACTAATAATAGCTAAATTTCTATGAAGTGTTTCTTATGGATCAGGCAATATTTTAGGTGTTTTGCATATTTAAATTCATTTAATATTGTTACTGATATTATTAAAATTCTCTTTTAAAAAAATCCTCTTTTTATAAATGAGGGAACTGAAGCTCAGAAGAGGACCTTAGCTTAGTCTTTATTTTAATAATACTAGGGTTACTACAAGACCTTTCCAATTATCCCCACCCATAGTCTTGGAATAGTGCATCAGTGCAAGAAATCTCAATATTCCAGACTTGTTAGGCCAGTGACTTGCAGTTGGAGGCCCTTTAGGTGAAAGGCACCTGCCCATTTCTGGAATACAGATAAACCAACAGTTTTTTCAGTTTTATTTACAAATTTAGGAAATAAGCAACATTTTCAGACAATGGGATCATGTATATATTTGGGTAGAGGGTGTTTGAGGCTTGTCTAGAATCTGGAATTTGCTGCCCAGTTTTGTCAACAAAACTAAGTGATTGCTCAAGCTATCTTTAAATTATGTCCCATTGTGATTTCATGCTAAAACAAAGGATCATTACGTCTAACAGTGGAAAGATGGGACTTGTTTTGGCCCGTTGTAGATGTTTTGCTGAGTAAAAGTACTACCAACCAATTATGTGTACTTTCTCTTCCTAACACAATCCTTAATGCCTTTTACAGAGAAAGAACCCTAAGTTCTCTTCCATAAAATAGTGTCTAGGAGTGCTTGGGTGGCTCAGTTGGTTGAGAATCTGCCTTTGGCTCAGGTCATGATCCCAAGGCCCTGGGATCGAGCCCCTCATCAGGATCTCTGCTCAGTGGGGAGCCTGCTTATCCCTCTCCCTCCACGGCTCCCCTTGCTTATACTCTCGCTCTCTCTGTCAAATAAATAAAATCTAAAAAAATTAAAATTAAAAATAGTGTCTAGAATAAATTAAAAGATAGAATCTTCTCCTTCACCGATAGAATTTTCTCAATAATTCATTTTTTTTACTGAAATAACTTCATTTTATAGCATTTAAGCCTTCAATTCTTACATTTTCCCTAGTAGACTTACATCTGCAGCCTGTCTGCAGCCCTCCAGAATTTAGGAAAACTGGGAAGTCAACAGGTATCCAGAAAATAGTATTTTAATTATGGCGGTTAACACAGGCCTTTTGTGGAGACTGTCTAATTGACAAGACTATTCCGAATGTGTTTGACCCCTCCCCACCCAGATGATGGAGGACCAAACCTGGATCCCTTTGAGGTGAGCAAGATCATCAATTTGGTGTTCTTGTAAATTCAGTTTTCTCTGTCTGTGTATTTATTCTGTGTTCCAGTCTTGTGGTGGTGGTTGAGGAAATCACTCCTCTGAGCCATGTCATAAAAGAAGCTCAAAACCAATTGGGGACATTATTGCTACTGCTAAAAACCAGCCACTGAGAAATTATAATCCAGAGTTGTCATCCTAGGAAGAAGTGTCATTATCAGTAGACTGAGATGTTCAGCCAGATAAATGGTGACATCTCAGTTCCATTTCTTATGGTAAGGATGATCTGAAGATGTGCTGGTGTCTTAATAATTTGGCATTATTAGTAGGTTTTACCCACGGCCTAGATCAGTGGTTCTGAAACTTGTAACATGCATTACCTGGAGGGCTTGTGAAAACATAGATTGCTGGGGTGTATTCTCCACTTTCTGATTCCAAAGGTCTGGGATGGGACTGAGAATTTGTTTTTCTAACAAATTTCAGGTGATGATGGTGCTCCTGGTCTAGAGATGTCACTTTGAGCACCTGACAGATAAACTTGTCTGGAGTGGCAGGGACTCAGGAAATCTCTACAATTTCTACCTTGTATGCTTTACCTTTTGCTCATTTTTTCCTTTTAGATTATGTTATCTTACACATTATTTTTTCCTTCCCTTTTGGCCTTAGTTACTTTCAGTGGAAGTTTAGAGTCCTAATCTTACTCAATATTATCCTTGATATTCATGCCGGAATGTGTTTCTTAAAATATAATTATGACCATTTACCTAATTAAAACTTTTCAAAAATGTCCCACCTGCTCAAAATATATTTAAGGATATCCTACCTGTGTCTTCAGCTTCTTATTTGCTTTATCAGTTAGGATGCTTCGCTCCATAAGCAACACAAATAACTGAATCAGTTAGGTCTTGGTGCATATTATACCATCCCAAAACTGAATGGCTTAAATATTGCTCATGAATCTATGGGTCAGCTGGCAGATATTCTGGTCTTGTCTAGGCTCACTCATAAGTCTGTGGTCAGCTGGTGGTTGAGTAGGCAGCTCTTCTGATCTTGTCTTGGGTCTCTCTCATGTTTGGGTATCAGCTAGCTGTATGCTAGTCTAGAATGACCTTAGCTGAGACAGCTGGGCTCTCTTCCATGTGCTCCCTCATTCTCTAGAAGCTGGCCCAGGCTGGTAGTCATGACAGTGGAAGAATTCCAAGAGAGAACACAGACATTCAAGGCCTCCTGTGGTCTAGGCTCAGAACCAACACACCATCATTTTTGTTACTTTCTGTTGGATAAAACAATTATTGCAGAGTGGTGGGCAGTTTCTGCAAACTTATAAGTCAGAGAGCATGGACGCAGGAATGCCATTGAGACCATCAATGCAATTTACTTCCAATAGTGCACAAAGTAAAATTTGCTTATCTTTTACATAGATTGATTATCTCACATGATAGAAGCCAAGATTCAGTACAGACTATAGATTTCGTTGACTAAATAACTCAATACTGTCATCAAGGGCATAGACACTTTTTATCTTTCCTCTCAGCCATTCTCAGTCTATTGGCTCATCCTTAGGCTGTCTCATTTCAAGGTTTCAGATGGCTATCCACAGTAACTAAAGAATATGCTTCCAAGTTTGCATTTGATAGATTCGTTTACCCAGGAGCCCATAGAAATTCTCCGTTTGTGTTGCATTGGTTCAAATTGGTTTATGCCTCCCCATTTTTAAAGCAATCACGTGTTTTGTGATTTAAGTAGGAGACTTTCAGACCAACAGTGGCTTAAATAACTGAGACTGTTTCTCATTTGGAAAGACCTCTCAAGTTCTTTTCTGTACGAACAAGATGAGAGTTACAGAGTCCTGGGATAGGTTCCTTAGGTTAATGTCGTTAGTCGTCCTCTTCCCATTTTTCTTTGTTATCTTAAGTGCTCACATTCTCACCTCTCATCTACAGCTCTAAGCAGTGTGTCCTTACTCAACACCCAGATGCTAGAAGAAAGAATATGGGGAAGAGAGTTAGCGTCCTGCTTTCTCCTTTTATGTTTTAAAGTGGAAAAATCTATGTGTCAAAAGTCCATGATCAGGGCTCCTCTTATGTCTGAATGGCCACATTGCTACTTTTGGCTGTAAGGGAAGCTGGGGCGATGGGTATCGCTCTGGCACTCATGCTCTCTCTCTCCTTCGAGAGGAAACCTATTTCAGTGTGACCGGAAGGACAAAAAGTGGCTATTGTATATGTAAAGCTTTGTGTATCTCACAACTTTCAACACACTAAAATGCTATCTTTTTAAATAAAGGTCTACATAAACCAAATTACTTGGCATTTATGCACTTATAACTAGGCAGTGAAGGCTTAGATATTTTTTTTTACTTTTACCAGACTACAAATAATTGTTTCTGAGAAGCAGAAAGAATTTGGTGCCTTCAGACATTACTGGTAGATTGAGACAATTTTATCTGGAGTAAGTTTTCAGGTCAAAACATTTATTCATTGTCTATGACTAAGTCAGATGTAAATGAGATTAAACACTTGCCCTCTGTGAAGTCAAGTATTTAGTGTGAAGTTTGCCTTAATTAGCATCCTTTTGCAGAGAAGTTTTCTATTCATAGTGCTTACATTGGAATGGTCTAACGTGTCTGATATCACTGCAGCGTATAGCCACTGTTTCGACTCTAGAGGAAGTGTCCTGTGTCTTTGTTCCATCCTTCCATCTATCATTCACCACATTTTATTGAATTGGTTGACATAGAGCCCTAGAGGCCTTTTCTTACGCTGACTGTCCCTTGGAAAAAATCATAAGTTTACTCTAAATCCTACAAATGAGTTGTTGAATGAATATGTTATCCTTTGCAAGTTTCCATTGCATTTAAACAGGCTTATACTCAACTGAAAGGACCAGATAATTAAAAGAACAATTTAGGAACACAGAGGTCTTCAAATCACTTAGTATATTTAAAGTGTGATAAACTACAAGATAGATTTTTTGGGCAAAGACTTCTTCACGTTTCAAAGATTTCCAGTCACACTGTGATTTTAACAGATAGATTAACTCCACCTAAACAATGCTCTTACTTTCTCCTGGTGGATGTCTTTAAAAAACACAGGTAAGGGAACACATTGAAAACTATCTGGCTAAAAGTATGCTAGCAGACGTACTGTCTTGCTTGTTTTCCCCTAGTGGAATATAAATGATGGGTTATGAGTCACTCATCACCATTCACGATCCTAAGCTCAGCTATCAAATGCTGGCATGGAAGAATGAGAGGCATGTGATGCAGAAGAAGAAGATATGTCAGAGAAGCTCAGAAACAAAGGGTACCCCAAGGTCAGTAAATGCTTTTCTCTTGTTAGCTAAGCCGGAGCTTCCTTTTTGAGGGGGCTGTGATTTTAGCCACTTTAGTTGGGAGCTTAGTTGAACAATGAGAATGATCAGTCCATTTCCCAGTCGGAGGTTATTGTTGCAGGAATGGTTTTAATATACACAGGGTTTTGGCTTCAATTTTTGCTTTCAAACTCCAGCAAGTCTTGAATTGTTTATTGAATCTAGGTTGAGAAACAGAACCAAGAGATGGAGCTAATAATTGGCAAGAGTCCCAATCCTTGTGTCATTATGGTCATTAATTAGGGTAAGGGTTATTTAGGGAAAGATTGCTGATTTGGATCGCTTGTTTCCAGATCTTTTCTTGGGGAAGGGGTTATATTGAGGAGTTCTGTTTTTCTGTAGGTGAACAGAGATGAATTAGGAAGCAGAAATGATGCATACTTAGTAGATAATTTGTTTCATTGGCAAGTTAGTCAAGGGAGAATAAACCATCTTTTTCTGATCGTTTTCAAATTAAAACCCTATTGTATCAGTTAGTAGACTACTCAGCCTAAGAGAAACTTTGTGGAGAATTTACAGTAAAAAAATTACTATACTGCGTATTCCATTCACCTCCTTTTTGAGGAACTAGAGGCTAATGGCGCATCCTTTGTGGAGGGTGGGTCTACTTCATTAGGGAAGGCTTTTTCCCAGGGTCCTGTGAAAGGACTTGAGTCATACATAGGGGTGAAGATGTCCCCAGCACTGTGACACCTTAGGAGCTCTGCATCTTAGAAACTGAGGTAGCCTTGACAAATTTTCTTACTCTCTTATATTTTTTTAATTGATTGAAAGTTTCAAAGTTTCCCAACTCAGATTTGTAATACATATGAATAAAATATTAGCTCACAAAGGTTTGTTATTTCTTATTCTCCCTCCCACCCCTGCGTGTGTCCATGGTGACATGGTAAATGGGAGAGCATTGTGTTCTCATCTGAGAATTTATTCTGGATGAACAAATGTATATATTTTTTGAGATTAGTTACATTAGGTGTTAGATAATACAATAGAGAAGTAGCTTTAGTTGATATCAAAATGCAAAGCAACGTAGCATGGCCAAACCACCACCACCTCTAACAACAACACAAAGTTAAAATCCTGAAGATCTCTTTTATTTGTGAGAGAAACTCCATTGTTAGGTCTCTTACAACATCTTCAGGGACTCCATTTTTTGGCTTTGCATCCAGATGAAATGATAGCAGGTAGCACAGAGCCTCAGTTAGGTCTCCCTATAAGCAGTAGCTTTCATGTTATCTTTTGTAAGATACTTGGATGGAAACCTCAGAAGGTTTTTTAATTGAAAATACTAGTGCATGGAAGGGTGTGGTGGTGTTGTCTACTATGTACTAATGACAATAGAGCATGTGGGTGTAATGTATGGCAAGATCCCACAGGGCATCTATCTTCAGCTACTCGAAGTGCCAGGATTGCTCACCACACCCATCTTGGTTTGGAAATCTTCACAGAGCAGGATACTCTCAGGCCAAAGCCTAAATGAGTCGCTTTCTCTGAACAGAAAAAAGAGAAAAAGTATGTATGAAACCAAATCTACTTCCATTTCTAGAGTCTGGTTGATTGGGATATAAATAAGTTTAGATTCCAATACAATGGCCATTATAATTTAGGTGGGATTGGTCCGAAATGAGCATGTAGAGATTGCTAAGGCATGATTTGGCAGGGCATCTAGAGTCACTTCATTTCAGAGCCTTGCCTTGGGAATTACTTCTCTATTAATATTATTGCATCTTCCCACGTACATTTGTAGATGTGATTAAAAAATTACTCATCCATAGTAATTTCTGCACAACTCAGCTTTATCCATGGAATTTAACTGATAGTTAAAAAAAAGGGGAAAAAAAGAATGTGTGTGTGTGATTACGTGGCATAGATAGAATCCTGAGAAAAATAAACCATTACCAGAAGCTAGAGTGTCCCAATTGATTGCCCCTTACCACTCCCCCTTACCTCTTCTGCATTAATTAGGAGTTACGCTTAAGATCTGGCTCTTCATAGATGCTTCTTTTCAATTTATCTTAATTTCATCTGTGCTGAGCATTTCTTTGGGGAAAAAAAGGGAATATAATGCCTTTCAAAATTAGTCATCTAAAAATAAGATTACAGGTTTTTCTAGCCTAATCATAGCAGCAAAATTTCCCAGAGCTGGGTTTATTTGGCAAACCTGATTGACCAATGTAATTGTATGGATGATAGTATGAATATTAAGAAAATAACTTTGGGGCACCTGGGTGGCTCAGTCGTATAAGTGTCCAACTCTTGTATTTGGCTCAGGTCATGATCTTAGGGTTGTGGGATCGAGCCCAACATAGGGCTTTGCATTCAGCATGAAGTCTGATTGTCCCTCTCCTTCCCCTGTTGCCCCTCCCCCACTCACAGTCTCTCAAATAAATAAATAAAATCTTAAAAGATATAGAAAAGAATCTTGGGTGTATGTGTTGGGGGCTGATTTTCTGCATTTTTGACTTGGTAGAGACAACTTTCCTGCCACCAGGTACTGCTCCCTCCAAGGCGATCTCCGTTCCTTTTAGCAGATTCTTCCAATATTTACCTACATAGTTCCAAATAATGTTTGATATCACTACGACTTTTTTTTTTCATATTGAAGAATTATTTCTTGAACTCTTATTATAGAATATGGTGATTTGATTATTGTTTTCCGTGTTCTTAGACTGCAAGAATCCTACCCCCTCTTCCTTCCAAGAGATTATTTGGTATTTAATACTAGACTAATATTCATTTCTGTATGCTATCGCAACTGTGAAAATACTAGTCACAGCTGAGTCATAGTATACTATGTTCATTTTGTTCATTTATCCTTTATAATTTTTTTGGTGACAGCTGTCTTATTTTTTGTTTTCTTTGTTTTGATTGTTGATTCAACCCCAATTTTTGTCTCAGAACTGTTTAAGATTCTCAGTATGATTATAGACATTTGGTAATCTGTCAATGTCATTTTCTGACATGATCTTCCAGAACATTCTGACATACTATAATCAAGATTGATTGCTATCAACATGTCTGGTGGGTCTGTCAGTTAAGCGTCTGACTCTTGGCTTTGGCTTAGGTCATGATCTCAGGGTTGTGAGACTGAACTTGTGTTGGGTTTCACACTGTATGTGGAGTCTGCTTCAGATTCTCTCTCCATCTTCTTCTGCCCCTCTATTCTCCTAAAAAAATTAAAGAAAAAAAAAGACTAATTGCCATCTGTACTGGTGTACAGCTGCTATATCAGGGATTTTCTTAAACATCATCT
The DNA here is from genome assembly GCA_002007465.1 of Ailurus styani. Lineage (NCBI taxonomy): Eukaryota > Metazoa > Chordata > Mammalia > Carnivora > Ailuridae > Ailurus > Ailurus styani. Next base: position 2,307,902 of record LNAC01000098.1, on the reverse strand, counting down.
TGATTTCCCTCACCTCTTCCAAGTTTGTTTCCTATTTTCTAGAACTCAAGTCAGGGTGTCTTGACTGTCCTTTAACACTGAATTGAAAATTTAGTAGGATGTATAATTTTTTTTAGAGATATTTTTTCCAAAAGAAATTTGAAGACATTTCTCCATATTCCCCTGGCTTTTAGAGGGACTATTGAAAAATCTATTATCATGGACTCCAGGATTTTAATATAAAGCTCACATTTTCTTACTACAAAATTACAGGATTTTTTTTGCTAGTCATAACAGTGGACATTTCACAATGGTATATTTGGGTATGGGTCCATTTTCATTAACTGTTCTGTGAACTCTGAACCCTTTAAATCTGGAGACAGATCTCCTATTTGGGCATATTGTCTTGAAATGTTTATTTGATTATTCTCTTTCTACTATTTTTACCATTTTATCTGTTTGCTCTCCCTCTCTTTTTTTATTTCATCAACTTTATCTCCCAAACTATATACTGAAACTTAAAGAAATTCCTCCTCCTCCCCTTTTTTTTTTAATTTCCAAAAGTCCTTTTTATTCTCAGAGGATACTCTTCATCTAGAATTCTGTTCTTTTTTTTTTTTTAAGATAAATTACTTACCTCTTTGAAAATACTTTTTGCTTATTTTTATTCCTCCAAATGCCTGAACTTCCAAATACCTCCTGCTTTCTTATTTTCTGTTTATTTTTTTAAAGATTTATTTGTGGGGAGAGAGAGAGAGAGAGAGAGAGAGAGAGAGAGGGAGTGCACGTGTGTGCAGGGGGCAGGGCAGAGAGAGGGGAGAGAATCTCAAGCAGACGCCATACTGAGGGCGGAGGCTGACATGGGGCTCAGTCTCACCACCCTGAGATCATGACCTGAGTTGAAACCAGGAATCGGAGGCTCAACCGACTGTGCCACCCAGCTGTCCCTATTTTGTATCTATTTTTAATATTACATTCCTTCTTCAAATGCCTGGTGTCTGGGTCCCTAGACTGTTGGAGTTCTTTAAGTGTGGTCTCCCTGTGTAATGATTCTGATGAGGTAATTTCCTTGCAGAAGCCCAAAGATAGTACTTTAAATCTTTATTCTTGGTGTTGTCAAATTTTCCATAAAAGAAACTTTGTGTTCCCTACATGTAAGATAGATGTCTGGCTTCCAATGTTCTAGAAAAGTGAGCAAGGACAGTCAAGAAGTACCTTCTCACCGATGGGCCTGTCTCAATGTAGGGACTTTCTGTTTCACTATCTCGAGAACATAAGTCTCCTACTGGGATGGAGGGTAGGCTTGTTGCAGGTTAGAGACATAACTACTTCTTACTCAGAAAGGGGGGTGATTCTGGTGGGGAATAGCAGTTCTAGTTTTGTGTAAGTTGACTTATTACCCGTACTTTTCCCCCACCTTCACCCTCAATACCACAAGTAGCTGACGCTGCCAGTTCCTGAGACTTAAAGGACATTGTGTGGTCAATGAAATTACATTTTCGATTTTTATTCTATCACTTTAGGGTTTAACTTTCCCTGGTACACGAAATCATCACCACCCATTCATGTACTTCCCAGCTTAAAAAACTGAACAACTTATGTCTTTTCACAGGTTCTCTTTTTCCTTGTGGGATTCTTTGGTCATTAATGCTTTGGTTATTATTGCTTGTTTTCTCTTTAGGAGGTAGCAGCATCACATGATAATAAGGTCAGTCTTGCGCACCTGGGTGGCTCAGTGGGTTAAAGCCTCTGCCTTCAGCTCAGGTCATGATCTCAGCGTCCTGGCATCGAGGCCCGCATCAGGCTCCATAGTCGGCAGGGAGCCTGTTTCCTCCTCTCTCTGCCTGCCTCTCTGCCTACTTGTGATCTCTCTCTCTCTCTCTGTCAAATAAATAAATAAAATCTTTAAAAAAAAATAAGGTCAATCTTTATGTTCACCTCTAGTGTTAACTTGGGATCGTTAGTGAAGCAGCTGCCGAGACAGAATTAGATGGGTCAGAAATTTATTGGTTGAAATACCTATGAAGGATAAAAGAGAGAGGGATCAGAAGTAAGAGGCAAGGACCTCAAGACATGCTGCAGCTTTTATGTTCGTGAAAGGACAGAGGGAAGGAAGGAACTTCGAGTAGGATGAGACTCCTACTGCAGCACAGCTCTGAGGAAAGCTTGGCTAGGCTGGTCAGCAGTTTCAACACAGAGATCGCCCTCAGGCACCTCAGGCAGTAGTGGTCTTGCTTTGGTGTCTGTGCTCTGTTCTCTCCTTGGTTGGGAGAATTCCACAGAGAGTTGGGAGCATTGTGGCGAGTCACAGAGATGCAGCAGATGGAGGCTGTCAGCTAACAGCACTCCAAGTAGCAGAGTCTGTCTTGAAGAAATCTCTAGTCAGTACTTGCCCATGGTTACCATATCTCTGCTCTGTGAAAAAGCATCGAGTACCAACTTTATGAAGAAGAAAATATTAGTTAACTGTCCTAGTCAGTTTGGACCATGGACTGGGTGGCTTACAGAAGCAATAGAAATTTATGTCTCATATTTCTGGTGGCTGGAAGTCCAAGAGCAGAGTACCAGCATTGTTAGGTTCTGGTGAGGGCACTTTTCTGGGTTGTAGACATCTGACTTCTCACTGTATCCTCACATGAGGAGAAGAGAGCAGTCTGCCTCTGTGGCCTCTTCTTATAAGTTTGCTTCTAAGGTTCTACCCTTATGACCTAATTACTTCTCATAGGCTTCACTTCCAAATATGATCACATTGGAGATTAGATTTCAACATATAAATTTTGGGGGCACCCAGACATTTAGTGCATAACAGTTACTGTTCGGTAGTGGCGCAAGAAAACAATGACATCTTTCTTTCAAAACGTGCAATGCCGTTTAAGAGACTGACATGGAACACTAGGATTACTTTCCCGTGCAAGATTTCATGAATGAATTCTCATTTAATTCCATAGCAAAAATAGAGCATCACCAGACCGTTGCCCAAATCCTGACAGTAATAACTCAAAAATATATTCAGAGTGTGTTCCCTTGCTTCTCCATTGCCAACATTATCTGTTGCCAGGACTATTTGCTGTAACCTTCCAAGAGGACTTTCTTACTCTTCTCCTGCTCAGCTACCATTCAGTTACCATAAAGCAACCACAGGGTGTGCATTTTCAAAAATATAATCAGTATAAACAATGAATCATGGAACACTGAAAAAAAATTCAGGATAAGTGGAGAAAAAAATATAATAAACGTTTTAGGAATATGAAAAAAATCAGATCTCTGTTTGTTTTAAAGATTTTATTTATTTATTTGACAGAGAGAGATTACAAGTAGGCAGAGAGGCAGGGAGAGAGAGGAAGAAGCAGGCTTCCCGCTGAGCAGGGAGCCCGATGTGGGGCTCAATCCCAGGACCCTGAGATCATGACCTGAGCTGGAGGCAGAGGCTTTAACCCACTGAGCCACCCAGGTGCCCCGATCTTATTGGTTTTTAAAAAAAGATTTTATTTATTTATTAGAGAGAGAGAGAGAGGGAGAGAGAGAGAGAGAGCACAAGCAGGGGGAGCAGCAGAGGGAGAGAAGCAGGCTTCCTGCTGAAAAGGGAACCTGATGTGGGGCATAATCCCAGGACCCCAGGATCATAACCGGAGCCAAAGGCAGACTCTCAACCAGCTGAACCACCTAGGGGCCCTGGATCCTGTCACTTAAAACATTCTGAGGATTTCAGATTACTCTTTAGTGATATCTAAGCTCTTTGCATGGCTTGTAAGCCCAGTCATGGTCCAGTACATGCCTAGGTCATTCTGTACTGCTGTCCCTTTCCTCACTGCACACTGGCCATGTAGGCCCTTCTTCCTTCCTGATCCTCAGGCTGGCCCATCCCTTTTGCCTCTAGCCTGCCCTTGTATTCCTTCAGTCTAGAATGCCCTTTTCCTGCTCCTTCTCCTGCCACCTATCCATCTATATAGTTCAGATGCCATTCAAGTCATATACATTTGACTTGGGGTGCTCGTAACCTGAAGCAGAAGCAAGGCCCCAACTTCTGTGATTGGTTCAGGAGGCTTCTACCACTTATAGTTAGATGTCCATCAACAGTTACCTGCACTAAGCAGGGCTGTTGATGCTTTCTTGGGAAGACTGAGAGAATAGTAGCAAGATTAAAGGAACTCTTCCATCTTGGGTCTCTTCTGTCAAGGGATTAGTCTTACAAGATATCTCCTTGTAAATGCAAATTATCATTCAAACTGGCAGAGTGTTAAATATGAGAAGACATTGGTGTTTGGAGAATAAAATGAATCATTTACAGTGTGGTTGTATGTTTAAATTTTTTTTATTGCAGCTAGATGTGTATCTAGACTGTTTTCAGAGCAATATTATAGTGCCTACAGTATAGCAGATCCTCAATAAACTATTTTGAATTGGGCATGTAAACACCAGAAGCACAGGATTTCTATGTAGAAAACTATATTTTGGATTTATGGTACCCTGCTTGTCACAGACAGTGAGTAAAATTTATTTGCATATCCTCTTTTAAAAATCTAGAACTTATGGGGCACCTGGGTGGCTCAGTCATTTGAGTGTCTGCCTTCAGCTCTGGTCATGATCCAGGGATCCTGGGATCAAGTCCCGTACTGGGCTCCCTGTCATTAAATAAAAAGGAGTATATAGAAAAAAATTTATCCCATCCTATATTATGCTGTAATGTATAAACTGTTAAATAAATTATGAGATGTTCATGCTGTGTTGATTTTCTGTAGCACAGGTTGGCAAAACTTTTTTTGTATGGGACCAGATTTGCAGACCACATGATCACTATCTTCTTCCCCCTCCTTCCCTTCTTGCATCTTCATTTATAACTCTTAAAATGTAAAAAAAAAAAAAAAAAAAAAAAAATTAGCTCATGGCAGGACAGTTATCGGGGCATGTAACTGACTTATGTAATAATCCAGCTCAATTTGGAAAAGTAAAAATCAGACAGAAGCTGTCATCTGAAATTGTTATGAACACAGTGAGAGCAAAATGCTAAACTCTGGAGACTTTATAATTCTAATTATGTCCATGGAAAAATTAAAATATGGTTATTTGTATAGCAACAGGAAAAATAAGACCAGAAATATATAGCAGTTCTCATGTACAAAGATTTGATGGTTTTTTGTGCCTTCTGGGTGTGGGTTATAAAAAGTGATTGGACTTCTAAATTTATGACCAGGATTTCTAAGTTTTGAGTTAGATTACAAGCAAGACAAAAATATGGATTTTGCATATTATCATGGGAAAGCAGGATGGCAGGTTGTTTCCCAGAGTGTCTGGGGAATAGGATTGGTCGATTTATTTTTATACTAGTCCATGTCCCATCAAGTCTATGCATGCAGATTGCATAAGCGGTGGTGATTCAGAAGGGTTGCTGCCGGGCGCCTGGGTGGCTCAGTGGGTTAAAGCCGCTGCCTTCGGCTCAGGTCATGATCCCAGGGTCCTGGGATCGAGGCCCACATCGGGCTCTCTGCTCGGCAGGGAGCCTGCTTCCTCCTCTCTCCTCTCTCTCTGACTGCCTCTCTGCCTACTTGTAATCTCTCTCTCTGTGTCAAATGAATAATAAAAAAAAAAAAATTAAAAAAAAAAAAGAAGGGTTGCTGCCAATGGTGCACAGGTAAATCTGCTCTCTAGAAAAAAAAAAAAGTACTGATCCCACTGTGGCCCATTTCAAGCTATCAATGGTTTATTAATCATCTGAGAAAATTCATGAATGTTTATTTATCATCTCTTTGAACTGGTACGAGCTGAGCCCCAAATCACCCTACTTGTCACCGACCTAAGAGGACATTAGTTATGGCTTAGAATTCCATTCTCAGAAACTATTCTATACTATGCCAGATAGACCTGTGTTTAATCAGTATTTCGAAGGAAAGGATTTAGAAAATTCTGAGCCCGGCAGCTTGCAAATCTTAGCTATCTACTACAGAGAATGTATGCTGACCCTGATCTATGGTATCATTACCTGAATCGACAGGTACGGTACATTTCAGTCATCTGTGAAGGCATATGTTTGTTAAATAGAAATCCAAGTACAATATTTTTATCTGAAAACGAGATAAGAAAGGTAGAATTGCAAGCATAATTAAAAGTTTGAACAATATGAAGAACTCAAAAAGTTAACTCAAGTTAGGGTATGTGTTTTTGCTTAGAAATGCTTGCCATTTAATTCCTAAGAATACACATTTTAAAGTTTTGCCATTATTGGCAAAAAGTGTGGAGCAAGTCGAACTTTTATTCATAATAGTTCTTATAAAGTTAACCATTCCCTTACCAAGTGATCCAGCAAGTCCTAGGTACAGTTCCCTAGAAAAATGAAAATATATATGCACAAAAAGACTTGTATAAGAATGTTTATAACATGTGCATTCAAAACTGCCCCAAACTGGAAATGTACCCAAACGTATATCAGCATCTGAATGAGTTAAAAAAAAAAATCATTGTGTGTGTGTGTGTGTGTGTGTGTGTGTTCATAAAATGAAATATTACTCAGCAACGAAAAGGCTGATTTACTGTTACATGCAACAGGATACATGGAATTCAATAACTTACACTGAGCAAAAGAATACAGATTCAAAAGACTATATATACTGTAGGATTCCATTTTCTTAAAGGACCGAGAAGTTAATGTTTTAATCTTTGTGGGCAATTACTTAATTCCACCCTCATATCATAACAGTAGTCCTAGATAGTATGTGAATGAATGACCATGGCTGAATTACAATAAAACTTTATTTTTGACACTGAAATTTTAATCTCATAAATATTTCATGTGTAACGATGTATTATTTTTTCTGTCTTTTTTCCCCCCAAAACATTTCAACATGAAAAATACTTTTTTAGCTTATGAGCCTCAGAAAAAAGGGATAGCTGGCCACATTTGGCCTATGAGCCATAGTTTGCAAATCCTTTATTTTAGACCAAACTATACTAACATAATTGTCAGAAAACAGACAGTTGTCTTGGGCCAGGTATAAAGTAGGGTTGACTGCTGAGAGGCAGAGGGCATTTTTTTTTTGCTAGTGTTGGAAATCTTCTATATCGTGATTGAAGTAGTAGTTATACACAAGAGTATATATTTGTTAAAACTAATCAACTGTAACCTTAAAATAGGACATTTTATTACATGTAAATTATTCCTCAGTAAAGTTGATTTCCCAAAAAAGTAACGAGAAAAGAATAAACTGCAACTGGAGATAGATGTAGTTATTTTACTCTTACCCTCTCCCCACCTTCACTAACTTGAAGGCTGTTTCACATAATATCGAACTCAACTTAGGAGGTAACAAAATTTTCTCGGATGACGAGAGGGGTGGGAAAACTTGAAGGCAAGGGCAGGAATTAGCTCTTAACTAATCAGTTATTCTGTGGTCCAACTATTCAAGTAAGATATACCAAATTTAGAAACTTAAAAAAAATAATTTGATTCAGAACTGCTGATTTATCATCATTGAAACATATATTGTATAATCAGGGAAGTGTGCTAAGAAATTAAGGAATCCAAAATATATTTTAAAATGCCAAATTGACATGAAGGATGAAAGAAAGTCACATACTAGTAATAACCATAATCAAGCCTGACATTAATTTCTAACTAGTATTTCTAATACTAGTACTACGCTCAGTGCTTTACCTGCACTAGTAAAATCTTGAAATATCCTCGAGTTTGGTGACTTTATTATCCTCATTTTCACATGAAAACATTGAGACTTAGGAAAGAGATGGCTTAGAATTGCTGAGTTAGAAAGGAGCTAAGCCAGGATTGAATCCTGTTGCATTAACCCTGGAACCTTCAACTTGATGCAGTAGGAAAGAAGCTTTTCTTTCCTAGAAGATTTGATGAAGGAAGGAAGGAAGGTGGGAAGGGAGGAAAGAAAGGGAGCAAGGAAGGAATTCTTTTGTAAATGTTTAGGGGATTTAAGAACATGGGGATATAAGTACCTTAATTTTCTAAGCCCCATACTTAAGTGCCTGACTCTTAACTAGATGCTTGTGGAGTGAATGAATTAATTAAAAAATTTCCCCCAGAATGTTTTGGCCTTAATACCTCAGCTACTTCTTTTTCTCTTAAAATTTTAATATTTATTTTTCTTCAGAAACTCACATTACATAAAATAACCATTTTATAGAAATGGGTTTAGTACATTCACAAGGTTATGCAGCCATCACCTCCGTCTAGTTCTCCTTATCTAATTTTAAAAACCATATAGATATTAACTTCTCTGCATTATTTTTATATCTTAAAACCCAGGACAAAAATACGGACCCAACAAGAAGTGTTTTTGATGGTAACTGCTACCTTATCTCCAGCAGTGTAAAAGCTCTGTAGACATTTGAGGCTTACAAATCTGGGTACCACCAGCATACTCTGCTAGCTGTTGAATGAAGAACACATTCACAAGTCAAGACAATCATTTTCAAGATCAGGCATTTGCTGGTTATGCAAGCCGCATTGCTGATATTAGTCCAGTTGCTTTTGTACTCCTTGAGTATGTCATTCCACTTTGATCACTCACAGTACTTGCTGACTTTCTGGGAAATGAGTAAGAGTGTTTCATTCAGCCATAAGCATGTCCAGGACTGGACTACAACTCTTATAATTCTCTTCACTGTCCTTAAACAGAGATAGGGAAACCTTGATTTGAAAGCAGTTGCTTGCTGTCAGGTGGTGTGGAAGTTGGAAATTGTAGACACCTGGGCTGTTCTATTACTCATGGGCTTGTTTTATGGTCACGATTGATGCCAGATGAAAGTTGCTTGGGCAGGCTGAAGCGCTTACCCAGGTGAGCGTTTATAAAGGCATTCCGATAAGGAGAGAGCCACTGGGCAAATCACCACCCGGCTCTGAAAGTTCACCAGAGATTGTTATCAAGAGCCAACATCTGTTTACTTCCTTAACCTATGACAGCTTATCAAGTTCCCAGATGTGTGCACACCGAGGATGAAGGAAAGACCATAATGTAGCGTATCTTCTTTTGTTTGCTGTAGATGTCATTCTACCTCTTTATAATTGATGTTTGTGTTTTTCCTAGAGTAAGATGCATCTGTTTACACCAGACTACTTTCTCATGATGTTTTTGGGAACCTACTGAGGGAGAAAAGAAAAGATAAATAAAAGGGAAAGAAAAAAAGTAAAGAAGTCTTTTACATTATCAACTCAGACTTCCTCCCAGACAGTGCACCTGTTCCTTTCAAGTTCCTTTCCAGAGTGGCTAAGAAAATGATTTTATTATATCATGACCTTCAGTCTAAATTTCCCTTTATGAAGCAGTGGATAGTGAGACTCCAAGTATTCCAAGTACTACCAATACATTTAAAACATACATCTGGGGACGATAGCTATTTTTATGATGGAAATAAAAAAGCACACCAAGAAAACTGGGGTTGTAATGTTTAAAATGTCCAGAAAAGCATATTGATTGACAGCGTGAATGATTAATATTCATCAAGAATCATGTAAATGTGCTAAACATTTAAATGTGATTATCTCCCCCACCCCCAGTGTCACTCTGTTCTGGCTTTAAAAATCAGGTGTCCAATTCAAACAAAAATTATTAATGACATGGGCAGATGAGTGGTCCCATTTCATTTTTATAGTGTGACGCAGCAGGTGTCCTTCATCTAAGGCAGGTTGAGCATTCTAATAATTCACTCTAATTAACTACTCCTTTCTGATAATGGGTCCTCTTGGCATAATCCACCAAAGGAAGCTTTGAAGTTGGCTCATGTTACCAGCAGGAATCATGATAACATGTTTCGATGCCCCTTAGAAGTTTCTGTCCCCAAAGATTCCCAGATAGTCATCTTTCTGTTGTTCTTACATTTGCTGTCCCTTTTGACATTTTCCTGGAAAACTTAATCTCAGATGGTTTTCTCTATGTGCCTAATATTTTTTCTTTTTCTGTTACCCTGAGAACATCATTTTATGAAACAACACCAGAATGAGGTTAGTAAATGAACTGTATGCAAAAAAAAAAAAGCATTTTAGCTACAATAGAAATGACATTTTTATATTCAACCATTTTTAGAAGATCCTTGTGACTTTCCTCACTTTGTACAAATAATCAAGAAATGGGGGCACCTGAATGGCTCAGCCCTTAAGCATCTGCCTTTGGCTCAGGTCATGATCCCAGGACCAGCCCCTGCACAGCAGGAAGTCTGCTTCTCCCTCTCCCACTCCCCCTGCTTGTGTTCCCTCTCTAGCTGTGTCTCTCTCTGTCAAATAAATAAATAAAACCTTAAAAAAAATAAAAAATAAAAAATGAATATATATATACAGTAACTGGAGAATAGATTAATTTTATCGACCTGCTATTTCTCTGCTGTTCAGTTTCAGCTCTGGTCTAAACAGAGGTGATTCAGAGAAATGTTTCTTAGAAAAAATTAGGAAGATCTGGAAAACCAAAAAAGTTTTAAGATAGTACAGTGTTCTAACTAAACCTGACTTCAATCATCTGATGGAAATACCATTTATTTTTTCAGGACTTTGGTTGTCATTTCATACTGAACTTTTCAGCAATGCCACCCACTTTCAGTCCTTCTAAAGTCTCAAAGGTAAGTATTCTTACCGTGGAGACCACAGGCTCTAATAATATTTAATTGTTATCCCCGTGTGTTGTAATTCTATACCAGTGAGGGGGTGGAAAAGTGGTAACTGTTATCACCAAGTGTAGCATTTCATAACATCTTTGAGCAGACAGAAGTAACCTCTTTCAAAGGCATTCAGGGACACTTTGATGTAGCAACATAATAGTCACTGGAAGTCACTCATCACTGGAAGGACGTTAAAAACTTTCTCCAGACATTTGTTTCTCCCTGTTTCTGTCATTGCTTAAATACCGACCTTCTGTCACCAGCTTTTGGTCCTTATTCTACAAGATTGAATACCTGTAAGAGAGACCCCAGTAGAAACAGAATCCTGTAATATCTGAAAATTCCTATATGGCCGAACATACTAGTGGGTTCATGAGGTCCCCCACACTCAGGATTCTATTCACTTAAACTCTTCAGACACCAACAATATGGGAAGGAACTCACCCAAGTAAAGAATGGGTTATAGCCAACATATTGTCTGAAATTAAGACACAGGTAGAGTATGAGGATATGTAGTTGATAGGTGTTTATGTATTTTGGTATTAGGAAGATTAAAATAACCATATCAATCTTATTGATGTGTAAATTACATAAAACTGCACCAATTTTAAGTGTACATTTTGATACGTTTTGAGAAATGTATCTATCTGTGTAACACCTCCACAAGCAAGATGCAGAATAATTCTTTTATCCTCAAAGATTATGTCCCTTTCCAGACAATTCCCTGCTAACCTCTGGCCAGAGGCAGACATAATTAGACTTGTCTTTTCCGGAGTTTCACATAATTAAAAGCTCAGAGTGCATACTATTTTTGTGCAAAGCTTTTACTACTCAGCTAAGGTTCTTGAGATTCATCCACATTGTTGTGTGCCTCTAATCCATTCCTTCTAATTGTTGATTAGTATTTCTTTGCATGGATCTACTGTAATTTGTTTATTCAGTCACCTATTGATGGATACTAGGTTGTTTCCAACACAGGGCTATCACAAATAAGGCTGTTATGATCATTCATGCAGTAATGTTTTTGCAGATATATGTTTACTTTTGTTAAATATGTAGTAGTGGATCACTATGTCCCATAGTAAATGAATGCTTAGCTTTAGAAGTAACTGACAAGCTGTTTCCAAAGTAATTGTACCATTTTTCATTCCCATTGGCAGTATGTGAGAGTAGCAATTTTTTCACATACTCGCCAAGTCTTGGTGTTGAGATTCTTTTTAATTTTAGTCAGTAGGTTTAACTTCATTACCTTGATGAGTAATAATGCTGAGCCTATTTTTATTTGTTTATTTGCTATTTGTATACCTCCTTTTGTGAAGTGTCTCATAGTTTTTAGAATAGTGTTTGACAATTTTTATAGGATTATTTGATATGCAGTTGAGTTCCATGGGCTCTTTGTATTTTAGATAATTCCTATGTCAGATATATACGTTGCAAATATTTTCTTCCAGACTGTTTGTTCTTTTATTCTCTATCAGTATCTTTCAAAGTGTTGTGACTTATATAAGAAGTCCTTACCTATTCCAGGGTTGTAGAATTTCTCCTATGCTTTTTTCTTAAGATTTTGTATTTTGAATTTTTATGTTTAGTTCTATGATGCATTTCAAGTTAATATTTACATGATGAAAGGTAAGAGTCAAGGTTTATTATTTTATTTTTATTTTTTAAAGATTTTATTTATTTGTTTGACAGAGAGAGAGATCACAAGTAGGCAGAGAGGCAGGCAGAGAGAGAGGCGGAAGCAGGCTTCCTGCCGAGCAGGGAGCCCTAGGTGGGGCTCAGTCCCGGGACCCTGAGATCATGACCTGAGCTGAAGGCAGAAGCTTAACCCGCTGAGCCACCCAGGCCTCCCTATTATTTTTTTAATATGGATAAACATTTGTTCTTAACATTCTTTGTATAAAAGACTATCCTTTTCTCCCACTGAATTGCTCTTCCAGGTTAATTAAATACCCATATAAATTTTAGATTGATTTGTCAGTTTCTAAAACATGCCTACTGTTATTTTGATTGGGATTGCTTTAAGTTTATAGGTAAAATTATAAACATTTTAACAATCTTGAATCTTTCAATTTATAACCATGTTATAATTCTCCATTTATTTAGATGTAAGCACTGTTTTAGTTTCTTTATGCAGTGTTTTATAGTTTTCAGTGTACAGGTCTTACACATATATTGTGAAATTTATACTTAGATATTCAATTGCAATCAAAGTGCTATTTTTATTTTAGTTACAATGGTTTATTGCTGCTTTATAGAAAATAAGTTTATATATTAATTTTTTTTATGCATGACCTGATAAACTTGCTTGGTAGCTTCTAGCTTGTTTTATGAATTACTTGGAATATCCTAGCTAGATGATCGTGTTCTCTAAATATAGTCTTATTTCTTTCCTTTCAATATGCATGCCTTTTGGTTTTTTTTCTCATTTTGGTGAGTTAGTTAGGATCTTCAGCAAATTTTTAATAAAAATAGAGTAGAAACTATTTCCTTGTTCCCAGTCTCAGTGGGAAAGCATTGCCTCTTTGGTCGCCTCTTAAATATAATGTTAGTATAATGTTAGCTTGTTTTTTCATCAAAGCTTGATACTGGTTGGAGAAATTTTCTTCTGTTCCTTATTTCTGAAAGTTTGCATCATTAATAGGCGTGAGATTTTGTCCATTTCATTTTCTGCATTTGTTATGATCACATGATGTTTCTCCTTTATTCTGTTAATATGATGAACTTGAATGACTCATTTTTTGAATGTTAAACCAAGCTTCTGTAATATGTAACACATTTCCTGGGAGTGTTCTGAGTGAGTACAGAGCCATTTGGGAGAGAGAAGTTCTACTTTCCCAGAACTTCTATAGGTAGTGTCTTAAACATAGAAATACTATTATTAACATACCTCATAGTCCACAGGTTGATGTGTTCTTGGAAAACGTGGAGGACCTATTTGCTATGAAAGTGTCTCTAGACGCTTCCTGAAGCATTCAGAATATGCAGCAGAACCTTAGGAATGCCTATTACCAAGATCATTTTAAAGGATGATTAAAAAAAAAAATCATCTGTGTTTGTTTCCTGTTGGTGCTATAGCAAAGCACCATAACGTTAGTGGCTTAGAACAAAACACATATATTATCTTACTTATCTGGAAGTCAAAAGTCCTGAAATCAAGGTATCGACAGGACTGTATCCATTCTGAAGGTTTGAGGGAGGATTCATTCCCCTGTCTTTTCTAGCTTCTAGAGGCCTCCTCTATTCTTTACCTGTGATCCCTTTCTCACAGAACTTCAGCCTCCGCTTCCTTCCTTGCGTGTACTATGACTCTGTCCTTCGTGACTCCCCATTGTCAGGACCACTGAGGATAATTTTCCCATATTCAGATCCTTAATCATGTCTGCAAAGACCCTCTTGCCACTTAATGTAATTTAGTCACAGGCTCTGGGGATTAAACCGTGCACATCTTTGGGAGTTATGATTTTGCCTACCACACATCCCGACATCTTTTCAGAGGAAAACTTACATGCTTTCCATAGTTGTGGAATTGGCATTTGGAGGACGTGTCTTTCTTTGGGTGATGAAATCATCTGTGACCCTTACATGGTACATTATGGGATGTCATCTTGGGCTTGGGCATTCTTAGATAAGTGATAGTCTTTACAAGTTATATCTCAGGTAACATGGAGAATATAGCTTTGCCTGTTTAAAGTATCTCAACCATGTATCACTCTTGTATATAACCAACATTAGCCATGAAACTGTGGGCATATAAATATATAATAACAGTACTTACAACCATACTACTCTCTCCTAGAGTATCTAGGAAGGATTTTATCCCTCCCTTCCTTGATGAAGGATTTTATCCTTCCCTTCCTACCAATTACAAAAAGAGCCTGTGGTTACAGGGTGAAAAATCTTACATTTTCTCTGTTTTTGGCCTAGATCATGGGGTGTGTTAGATGCCTGGTTTTAATGATTATTTTAATGGTGTTTTAAGCCACAGGCTTAGATTGCTCCTCAGTCTTGCCAGTTCTTACTTGTCTTTTATGTTTTATAAACCTTGTTCTTCAAACCCCACTAGGCAGAGACACAGCTTTCCCCGGCGAGGCATGCAGTGCCAAGTAAATCACTGGCCTTCAGTAAATAATAGTGTGTGGGGCTGTGACAGGGAGATGGAAACTGGACCTTATCCGGCCCTCAGCTCTCCAGTGGTCTCAGGGCCCACTCATTCTGGCAAATACATTGGAAACGGAATGATCTCTGAGGGGGTATTAATCACTTTTATAATGACTTCAATAACTTTATGTATGTGGGTACATATACCCACTCCAGTTACAGCTCAGGTACATTAAAAAGAAAAAAAAAAAACCAACAAAACTCTGAACCTCTGCTATGTGCCAATCACTTTCTTGGAGCATCCTGGGGTGAAAGATGGTAATAGGACCAAGGAACATATATATAAAGTTCCTCCAGGCCTGTTGCATGTATAGAGGTTAAGTACACATATGTGTATATAGCAGCTTTTAAAATGAAGTTGATATTTTGGTTTATTTTTATATGAAAAAATACTTTGGAAACATATTTCCTCTAAAGAATTTTCTTTTTAGCATTTGCTATACTTCTTGAAATAAACAGATACCTTAGAGGCCATTAAACTTTTTTTTTTTTTTTTTTTTTTAAAGATTTTATTTATTTATTTCACAGAGGGAGAGAGATCACAAGGAGGCAGAGAGGCAGGCAGAGAGAAGGGGGGGAAGCAGGCTCCCCGCTGAGCAGGGAGCCCGATGCGGGCCTCGATCCCAGGACCCTGAGATCATGACCTGAGCCGAAAGCAGAGGCTTTAACCCACTGAGCCACCCAGGCGCCCGAGGCCATTAAACTTCTTAAAACCACTTGTCTCTCCATCTTATTTCCACTCTTGATCTCTAGTGACATCAAAATGACTTAATGGTATTTGTAATTCCAGAATCATTGGCACTACTAGTATTTGTTTATCACTGATTTGTGGGAGTAGAGGGGATCTGGGAGAATTTTCATTCATTTTGTGTGTATGTGCATGTGTGTTTTTATGTGTGTGTGTGTTCAATACGTTCTGTTCAGAAGCTCCTGAGCAGTAAGAATGCTCTGCTCTGCATACACAGTGATGATAAATTTGGAGGATTTATATTGACTTCCCCTCCAGCTACTCTAGAAGTACCTGTAGCTGCTGCTAGAGAACCCTAGCCACATTGACAAAGTTTCACTTATTTGGGGATAAAAATTACTCAAAAGTTTAAAGGATATTCCTTCTCCACCCTTCCCTGGGGTATGTGATCTCTGAACCACACTCCCCATCCTCACCCCAGATTCCCCTTGGTAATCCAGGTAAAAGTTTGTTTATGAGACCTCATTTATTTTAAGTGGCTTTGATGTAAGTATAAAAATTGATTCAGAAATTGTTTTGGTTAATGAAATTTGACTCTCTGGAAAGCCCCACTCATTTCTTCCTCTTTAAAACATGCCCATAATGGTGATGACAATATACCGTGGCAATTAAAAAAAAAAAAACAGTCCGTATCAAGCTTTTTCAAGTTCCTCTCACTCTTAATGTCTTAGGGGTACTGCCTTGATGTTTAGTCCCCACTGTCGGCATCCCACCGCGAAGCACACCGTAAGAGTGGTTATTTCTAAATTATTTCTTTATTTATTGTTAAAATATTTGAAGAGACAAAAAATTCTCTTACACTTATTGATTAATATTGTAACTATTTTTCATTTTATATTCACATCTATTCTTTATCTCATGAATGTCTGTGATAGTTGGAAAGATGTAAGAATGGATGACTGGACTTAACAGGGATTTGACAGCTCTCTTTCCTTTCACTATTTCTTTTTCCCTCTCACACAACCCAGTGAAGGTCCTTGCTAAGAGTTAGCACTTGGTTAGTTGAGTTTTATCTACGTTACCCTTGCGTCTCCATTCACTTTTGGTGCAGATATACTTAGCACCACTGCTTCTCCTTGCTCTCCTTTTCTTCTTCTCCATCTTTTCCTCCGTCGTCTTCTCCATCCTCTTCTTCCATTTCTTCCTTATCTTCCAGACACTGCCAAGTGTTCCATGGATTTCTTTTTAAAGATTTATTTGTTCATTTGAGAGAGCGCATGAGGTGGGAGGAGCAGAGGGAGAGGGAGAGAATCTCAAGCAGACTTCCCCCCCACTGAGTGAGGAGCCTGATCATGGGGCTTGATCCCAGGACCCAGAGATCATGATCTGAGCTGAAATCAAGAGTTAGCTGCTTAACCAACTGAGCCACCCAGGTGCCCCCCCCTCGTGATTTATTTTACATAACCTTTATTACTCTCCTGTTATGAAAGAAAAAAATTTGAACCTCTGCTATGTGCCGGTTGCTTTGTTGGAGCATCCTAGGGTAAAAAATGATAGTACCATGACTCTGTTTTAGAGATGAAAAGACTGTAGCTTTCGAAGGGCAAGGAACTTGCCCCAAGTCATAAGCTAAAACTGGTTAAAACAGAATTCGAACTCAGGTCAATCTTCTGTTAGTCTCTAAATTCTTACCAATTCTTTTCATTCATTCATTCGTTCATTATCTTAGTCATTCTTTCATTCCACAGATATATATATATTATATATATATTTAATGCCTAATTAGTTTCCAGGAACTATGCTGTGTGCTTAATTAGACACAGGGATGAAGTATACTATCTATGTTCAAGAAACTTTGTACAGTTTGTGTATGTGTGTGTGTGTGTGAGAGAGAGAGAGACACAGAGAGAGTTAATATGGTAGAGATGGTTACAAAGTGTCACTTAAGATTGGGGAAACTTCACTAGTACTTGAGGAAGTAACATCTGCCCTGTATCTTGAAGGATAAATTCAAATTCACAAGAAGAAGATAGGAAAATCAGAGTTATAAAATATTGTCTGTTGGGGAATAGGAAAACGTTCAGTTTGGTAGGAACACACAGTGTATTGTGGGATTCCAGGATGTCTTTGTTTAGGCGGCTATGACAGATACCACAGACTGAGTATCTTAAACAACAAACTCTATTTCTAATAGTTCTAAGGCTGGGAAGTCCTTGATGAAGGTACTGGCAGATCCAGTGTCTGGCTCATAGATTCCTGTCTCCTCCTCATGTCTTCACCTGGCTGAAGGAATGAGGGAACATTCTGAGCCACTAATCATACTCTTTTTTTTTTTTAATTAATTTATTTTTTAAATTTTTTTATTATTTGTCCCAGAGGTAGAGGTCTGTGAATCATTAGGCTTACACCTTTCACATCACTCACCATAGCACAAATCCTCCCCAATGTCCATAACCCAGCCACCCTATCCCTACCCTCCCACCCGCCAGTAACCCTCAGTTTGTTTTGTGAGATTAAGAGTCTCTTATGGTTTGTCTCCTTCCCCATCCCATCTTGTTTCATTATTTTTCCCTCCCTACCCCCCACG
>LNAC01000098.1:2223653-2289739 GCA_002007465.1 Ailurus styani | reverse complement strand
GATCATATGATAATTGTCTTTCTCTGATTGACTTGTTTCGCTCAGCATAATACCCTCTAGTTCCATCCATGTCATTGCAAACGGCACAGTTTTGTTTCTTTGATGGCTGCATAGTATTTCATTGTATATATATACCACATCTTCTTTATCCATTCATCTGTGGATGGACATCTAGGTTCTTTCCATAGTTTGGCTATTGCGGACATTGCTGCTATAAGCATTCGGGTGCATGTGCCCCTGAGATTCACTACCTTTGTATCTTTAGGGTAAATACCCAGTAGTGTGATTGCTGGGTCATAGGGTAGCTCTATTTTCAACTTTTTGAGGAACCTCCATACTGTTTTCCGGAGTGGCTGTACCAGCTTGCATTCCCATCAACAGTGTAGGAGGGTTCCCCTTTCTCTGCATCCTCGCCAACATCTGTCATTTCCTGACTTGTTGATTTTAGCCATTCTGACTGGTGTGAGGTGGTATCTCACTGTGGTTTGGATTTGTATTTCCCTGGTGTATATTCTTTTTTCCACCAGTATTTGAGGTTCCTGGGTGGAATTCACCTGGTGACAGTCTCCCTTGAGACAGTCAATTGAAGTCTCATTTTAAAAGACCAGCAAAGATTTATGTTGCACATTTTCAGTCCTCAGACAACACTCAGAGGTCAACAGGGATCCCATAAGTGATGAAGAGAAGGATAGAACATTGATGTACTGAGCCGAGCCTCCTACTGAGAATTGATGTACTTCACTTGGAAAAACCTCATGAGTGTCATCCTGCTGGTATAGGCTTTAAACGTAAATATCACAAAGACCTTGACTGATTGTTGGGGTTTTTTGTTTGTTTTTGGTCTTTTGTAATATTCCAAGTCTTTGGCCCTAGCCTTTGACATTAGCTTCTGTAAAAATAACTCAGTTTTATTGCTAAGCCAAAGGTTCTTTATATAGCCCCAAAGTGTACCAGTGCTGTACTTATTTATGCGGAAAAGTTACTCCAAAGCTGGAGAGGCTTTGATCTTGTGTTGTCAAAAAGCCAGGGTCAGTAAAGTGATTTGTAAAAGGCTTCTCAGATCATGTGTGAACAGGCAAGAGCATGGAGAGAAAGCAGTTGTAAAGACTTACTTTCTGCCTTTCTTTTTTTCTTTTTTTCTTTCTTCCTTTCTTCCTTCCTTCCTTCCTTCCTTCCTTCCTTCCTTCCTTCCTTCCTTCCTTTCTTCCTTTCCTTTCCTTTCCTTTCCTTTCCTTTCCTTTCCTTTCCTTTCCTTTCCTTTCCTTTCCTTTCCTTTTCTTTCCTTTTCTTTTCTTTTCTTTTCTTTTCTTTTCTTTTCTTTTCTTTTCTCTCTTTTCTTCCCTCCCTCCCTCCCCCCCTCTTTCTCTCTAATGGGGACAGTTTAAAGAATGGGCTATTCTATTATGTATAGGTTGCAGAAACACTAAGCCTTTTCTCCTCACTTCTGCTTCTGTTTTTAGAAGAGGAATTTTAAAAAGTTCGAGAAAATGATGATGACTGACCTGGGTGTAAGCAGGCATGTCCTTAATAATTGAAGCATTTTGTAAGTTAGGTAAAAAGGCAGTATCAAGGGGGATAGTGATACGTGTAAAAAAACAAACCGGTGAGGTTGATAATCTCAAGAAACTCCATTACTACTTAAATACTGTACTTTACCCCCAGTCATCATCACACACAGGACTTGATGTCAGACTGAACTTAGGTTATCAGCTCTTAGGGGGCCATGGTTCTCACAAGCTAGCTTGATATCCCAATGCTTATTATGCTACCATACCATTTTGAACTTTATTAAATGTGTATTCAGAATGGTGGTGATCATGAAAATATTGCCTGTTTGGAATGGAATAGAATAACCTAGGAAGAACCATAGTGAGGAGTGCCTGAGTGACTCGGTAGGTTAAGTATCTGACTCTCAATCTCAGGTCTTGATCTCCAGTCATGAGTTCAAGCCCCATGTTGGGCTCCATGGGGGACATGGAGCTTACTTAAAAAAAAAAAACAAAAAAGAAAAACATAGTGAGACTATCTCTATGTTTAGTATTTTTAGTTTATTTAGTATGTTTAGTATTTTTATTCTTCCAAAAGAAATGGTACCTCTCTAATTTTAAAAGAGCCAGAAAAGATGTATCCACTAATATAATATGTTGTCCCAGATTTCATTTTGGATCTAATGAAAGCATGTTGGTTCAGGTTTCCTTGCAATATAGTGTTACTTTTACCCACTGCTGTGTCAGATGGTGGTAGTGCACGACTCTGAAGGAGACTCATAGGTGATTATAATCTAATGGCCTCTGTTAATATACTCAGCAGATAAGCAGTGTCATAAAGTGGACCTTGAAATTGGAGGGCCTGGCAGAGTGGCCTCATGTACTCTCTATCTTCTCTCACCCCATTTTCCAATTTTACCTTGTACATGATAAATTCTGACTTCTAGTTCCATGAGAGCATGCTCTGAAGAGCTAAAGAGCCAAATGGAGATGTGGTTATGATACACTAACATGAACTGTTAAATATTCACCAGGGGTTCTTTGCTTGAAAGTTGTGTGGAACTTAAGTTTTAGGTTTTTTTGTAGCCACTGACAAAGGCCAGAGAGATATATTAGATGGTTCCTTCAGCTACTCAAACAGCCTCTCATGCCCATGTCAGAATAAGAAGAAAAAATTGTTTTTGCAGCAAATTCATTTTTCTGGAAGCAGCCAAATCACATGGTCCTCTGAGCCTTAAGTGAACCAATAATAACAGGCCAGGCAGCCAGTCACTGCGGGGGACACCAGAGGGTGGGTGAAGAATTTCAAAAAATCACACACACGCACACACACACATACACAATTTTGGAACATGATTCAGGTAAAGAACTAAAGGTAACAACTTGGAGCTGTATAAGGAAATAAAAAGAAAGCCCAGGTCCAGATGTTTTAGTATATGCACAAAAGGGTGGCGCTAACAGTTCTGATTTATTTAGTGTGGCTAGCTTATCTGTGATAACTAAGTAAAAACAACAACAACAACAAAAAAAACAATTTATTTTTGCTTCTATGTAGATAATTGAAAGAAAAAACAATATTTCTTCTCTTTCTCTGAGCAAAGTACTTATTTCTCTACTTCTAAAGTCTCTGCTTCACTCTGCATTGGCTGACACAACTCTTATATTTTTCATTAGCTAAGCGTCAGCAGGAAGCTTCAGAAGAACCCATTTTGTCGCCTCTGTTTCTGTTTACATATGATCAGTGAGGGTTTAAGAATATGCCAGTAGCTAATGTTAACAATAGGGACTTGAAGCAATATCATGTTGGACATTTTCCTTATTATTTTTTTCTTCTGGTAGTTCATTGTTTATGTGCCGTTTCTCTAGGAGGAGTTTTAATTCTATACAGGCAGGAATTAAATCTTTATTTTCTTTGCCTTAACATAGTCAAGGCTCAAAACTGATAAGTTCTAGAATGGTTTAGAGTGGAAAAAAATTAATGAATTAATGTCATTAAGGCTTTTAAAGCTTTGAAAATACCTCAAGGGGATTTACTGAATATATCACTTTGTTCTAAAAAATGCATAAGGTAACAGTAGGAGATTGAAAGTGAAATATTTTAAAAATATGAGAAAGAAAACATCAAGAGTATAGACTAGGAAGAGGTTTGTTGATTGACTGAAAAGGAAGGAAGAAAGAAAGTCCAAGCAAAAGACTAATGAAATAGAATTGGGTATCAGCCGTGTTTCTATTTCCTGAATCATTTTAGCAGATACTTTCGTGGTCTGTAGTATTCACACCCATCTTCTTTCCTGTCTGTTCTCTCTAGAGTGGCCTTTATACACAGTCAGTATTGATATTTTGGGCGAGGCTAATAGTGAATATAAGACTTAAACAACTTTTATGAAGTGGAACGAGATCATTAAGCCTAGTTCTTCTCCTTTCTTGGCATATGAGAAGATTGCATGTACTTGCTCCTTCTGAATTTAAGCCCTGAAATGGGAATGAATGTGATGGGTATCACTTCCAGGCAGAAGTTTTGAGAGCTAGAGCATGATATGCTGTATTACCTTCCCCCGCCTGGGTGGTCCTAGAAGTCTATGTTGAGATGGAGCATCCTTCAGCCTACATCTCGGTTTAATTTTCGATGTGCAAATTCTCCTGACAGCCAGTTCTCCACACAATATGTAGAATGAGCAAAAAATTCATTTTCATCGTTATTTACCTACAGAATGCTGGGGTTGTCTTTTATGGCAGAATAACCTAGTTTGTTCTGACTGATACAGGGTGTTACATATATGATTCCCATAACTGCTGCCCTGCTAGTGTGTAAGAGGCTGGTCCGTGTTCTTATATCTGAGATGGTTCTGAATTTCTGATTTTACTGAGGAAAAGAAAATACGTTGTACATATTTGGCTGACAAGCTGGGGAAAAGTAGGAATCTTTTTTCGACTAAGAAAGAACAAAACCGAGTTCTTTAAATAACACACACCTGCTTGCTTTGCAGCTTCGTCCATCCATTGCCTTAGTTTCCTCCGTCCACCTACTAGAGTTAATCTGGAGAACAGAGACACCCTCCTGGATTACGTTTAAGATAAGAATGGAACAAGTATTTGAACTGAGGGACGCTCATTTATATTCAGTATATATCACCAATGCCGGGAACAGTTGGCTCTTTGGGCCACCTTAGTGGGTTCTCGGGTATTGGTTTCTTTTTTTTTTTTTTTTTTTTTTTTTTTTACNGGCAGGCAGAGAGAGAGGAGAGAGGAGGAAGCAGGCTCCCCGCCGAGCAGAGAGCCCGATGCGGGCCTCGATCCCAGGACCCTGGGATCATGACCTGAGCCGAAGGCAGCGGCTTTAACCCACTGAGCCACCCAGGCGCCCAGGGTATTGGTTTCTTAATTTCCATAACTTGGGTTATGAAGAAGATAGGAAGATTGGGTAGGAAGATTATCCTCTGATATCTTGGACTGGAGTGCATGTGTGAAAAAAATACTCATTCTCTGGGAGCTTTTCATAGATTTGATCTTTCCAAAAAGGATTTTTATCTTTTCTTTTTATTTTGTTTGTTTGATTTTCTAACTAGTTCTTTAGAGATCCTTTCCTTTCTCTTAGAGATCAGAATATGGTATATGAACAGCTGGGGGTGGGGGAAACCAGAGCAGAGCGCATTTTCATCTGATGTCATATTGCTTGTGGAGATACACAGGACTAGGCTTTAGTCCCTAGAACTGACCATGGAAAATGATTAATATTTGTAATCTTGTAAGTGGGTAGAAAAGGAGTTAAAAGAACACTGTATAAATCATGAAACCAATTAAGTATGTGTGTGTGTGGGAGGTGAGGGTAACTTCACCAAGAGTAGGTGTTTTCATTAATTTTCTTTCATCTCTTTTCAGAAGTAAGCAGTAGGAGCAGGCAAGATCGAATCTCTTTATTTTTAATTTATCTTCCTATTAAAATTGCTGGTGCTAAAGTTTCTCCCAAGTTAACCCTATGTTAACTTTTTGGGTGGACATATATTTTTCATGACTAATGGTGGAGGAATAGTTTGTTCAGGATGTGGTTCCTTTCTCAGTGAGATAATACAATGGAAGCGCCTAACCTGTTTGGTGTGTGTAATATTTGGGAAGAAAACATTACCTAATTGGATTCATTACAAAGTAGAGACTTGTATAAATTAATTTAAAATTGGGAAATGGAATCAGCAAACAAAAATATTTATCACCACCACCCTTCCTCCAAATAAAACTGGGCTCAGACAGTTTTATAAACAAATTTTACCACATTTTAAGAAAATGCTTATTTGTAACTTTACGTACCTTTTCCATGGACAGTGGAAACCAAAGAAAATCCATACATTTAAGAACTGTAAAACAAAGGAAAACCTGTTAATTTTACCTCAGGAATGCAACAACGATCCCTGTTAGCATCCTTGTGTTCAACATTGAACTGCTGTCTAAAATGAAATAACAAATTTGAAAATAAAAGGCATAAGGATTATGGTAGCTCACTCAATATGACTCTCTACTAGAAAAAATCCAGCGATGCAATAGACTGTTAGAATTTCTAAAAATTTAGTAAGGTTGCCAGGTAAATGCTCAACAAAAATCTTTAGCATTTTTATACACCTGCAATAAACAATGAGCAAATAATACATAATGTATGTAGGAATAAATGTAGCAAAATAAGTTAACCAAATAACAAAATATACCATGTTTGTGAGTGGGAATACTCGGCAGTGTAGTAAAGGAGTGGCTTTTCTTTCAATTAACTGATAAATTAAGTGCAATTCCAACTAAAATACCAATAGAATTTATTATAATACTTGACAGGTAGTTCCCAGAATTCATATGAAACACCAAAGGGGTTAAAAATAACAAGCACAATTTTGAAAAAAGAATAACAAAATGGAAGCACACAACAGATATCAAGACATTCTAACACTGTAGTAATTAAAGCTATTTGATATTTGCACACGAGTAAAAACAAACTAGTAAAGCAGAATAGGGCCCAGAAAAAGGTCCACCACATATAAGGAGACTTGGTGTATCACAGAGGTAGCATTAAAATTGGTTGGTGAAAAATATAGACTGTTTAGTAAGTGGTGCTATGTTGATCGAACTGGGAAAAAATACGTATACTTAACACAATACAAGAATCACTTCCGGATAGATTAAGAATTTTTACATGTAAAACAAACAAAAAATCAAAAGAGAATCTTTATAATCTCAGGTTAGAATTTCTTAAATAAGAAGAAACCCCATAATTTTAAGAGATTAATAAATATGACTATTTTAAGGGCACCTGGGTGACTTAGTTGATTAAGTGTCTGCCTTCGGCTCAGGTCATGATCTCTGGGTCTTGGGATCAAGCCCTGTTCTCCCACTCCCTCTGTATTCTCTCTCAAATAAATAAATAAATAAAGTCTTTAAAAAAATAAATAAAATAAATATGACTATTTTAAATATAAAACAATTTCAGGAGAAGGTACTATTAATAACATAAAAAGAAAATCCATATAATTAGAAGTTACAAATAGCAATAAATTTATATCCAGAATTTATAAATAACTATAAATCAATAAGAAAAGAAAAAATGACTCAGTAGCAAAATGAGATAATAAACAAGAAATTCAGTGGAAAAAGAACATCAAAGTCTTCTTAATTAATCTCATCAACAATCAGAGAATTGCAAATTAAAAATACAAGGAGATTCCTTCTCATATTCATTAGATGGTCAATAATTATAATTATTTGACAAAATTCAAGTGTTGGCAACGAGGAAGACTAACAAACTCTCCTCCATCAACAACGGGGTTATAAATTGGTACAGTCACCTTAAAGAGCAAAGTAGCAATACCTGGTGACGCTCATGATCCACAAATACTGTGTGACTCAGAAATTCCACTTGTAGGTATAATTAGGAGGTCATGCATAAGTAAACGAAGTTTTAACAGTTCACTTTAGAATTATAGATAGTAAAAATCCACTATGGAAATTCCTCAAAAAATTAAAACTGGAACTAACATGTAATTTAGCAATCCCCCTTTTGGGGTGAGTGTGTGTGTGTGTGTGTGTGTGTGTGTGTGTGTGTGTGTGTGTGTACACACATGAAGGAAACAAAATCAGTTTCTGGAAGATATACCTGCCGTCCCATTTTCACTGAAGCATTATTTACAATAGCTAAGATGCGGCAACAACCTAGGTATCCACTGATGAATTAATGGATAAAGAAAGTGGGGTATATACATACACAGATATGTATTATTCAGCCATAAAAAATAAGGAGATTCTGTTATTTATAACATAGATGGACCTAGAGGACATTATGCCACATGAAATAAGCCAGACACAGAAAGACAAATACTTTAATCTGATCTCACGTAAATGTGGAATCTAAAAAAACCAAACTCAAAGAACCAGAGAGTAGACCAGTGTTTACCCGGGGTTGGGACTTGGGGACATGGGGAGATGTTGGTCAAAGGTACAAGCTTTTAGTTGTCAGATGAGTAAGTTCTGGGATCTAATATACAGCATAGTGACTATACTTAATACTGTTCTATTATATACTTGAAAATTGCTAAGAGAGAGGTTTTAAGTTTCTCCACTGCAAGAACACAAATAGTAATTATGTGAAGTGATAGATGTGCTAATTAACTTGGTTGTGCTAATCATCTCACAGTGTGTATGTAGATTAAAATACCATATTGTACACCCTAAAAATCATGTTCTGCTATCTCAACAAACAATTTTTGTTTATCATACCTCAGTAAAGCTGGGGAAAAAACTTTTAAAAATTATTAATAGTAAAAAATTCAGAAAAAATAATAGTATAACAATTCACTTGTAGAATATTTATAAAACATCCTAAAACATACAATAAATTAACGAGCGCTACATCTGTCAATCTTGGTTAATCCCCAAAATGTAAAGCAGAAGGAGGTATACTTTTTTATACTGTTAGAACACAAACACTACAATATGGATGCGTTTTCTGTGTTATCACAAATTATCACAAGTTCAGTGGCTTGAAACAACACAAATTAATTAATTTTGTAAGTCAGAAGTCCAATGTAGGTCTCACTGAACTAAAATCAAGGTATTGGCAAGGCAACTTGTGTTTCTTTCTGGAAGCTCTAGTGGAGTTTTGTTAACCTGCTCATGTAGCTTGTTAACAGCATTCTGTCCCTTGCAGGGGTAGGACCAAGGCCTCTGTTTTCTGGTTAGCTGTAAACTGAGGATGATTCTTAGCATCTGGATGACACTTCCTTCCTTTGGGTCTTTCTCCTTTTTCAAACCCCATTTGCCATATTATACAAAGCCAGCAGCGGCAGATTGTGTTCTCCTGTTGCATTTCTCTGATCCAGTCTTCTGCCTTCCTCTTCTACTTTGAATGGCCAAGTAGAATGAATCTACTTTATTGGATTGGGCCAACCCTTACAGTCTATGATAATTCCCCACTTCAAGGTCCTTACCCTCTATCATATCAACTAAGTCCTTAATTTTAATCACATTTGTAAAATCCCTTTTTGGTATAAGATAGGATATTCACAGGTTCTGAAGATTGGGACATGGGCATATTAGGAGATCATTTTTCTCCATACCATGGTATGTGTTTTTCATAAACAAATATGTCTGCATGGAAATTATAAAAACATGCATAAAAAAATTGGTAGTAAATTGAGAATACATACTAGTTATCTCTAGATTAAGAAAGAGGGAAACTAGATCAGGAAAAAAATTCTCAGGTTAATTTTCCTCTACTATTTAATATTTTTAAAAAATGGATCTGAAACTAACTGTAAAAATGCTAGGGTTTCATTGGGTTAAGTAGAAGTGAGGGCAAGAAGAGAGGACATAGGTTTTTTTTTTAAATTATATCATTTATATTTATCAGTACAGTTGGAATTTTTATAATAGAAAATGTTTAAAGGGAAAGGAACAAAAGAAAAGTAGAAAAGTTTAGTGTGAAGAGTCAGTAATCAGTGAAGTAGATATTGTGATAACTGAAAATAGGTAAAACTAGGATGCTTAGGCCAGCACCTCAGCTGATCAGGCATTTAAAAACAACAGTAACTTTAGAATGGTCACTAAAAATGGGATAGGACAAGGTTGAAAGAATAGACAAGGATCCACAAAATTGGAATTACTCACATTGGTAGTGTGCTCACTCAGTGGTGTTTCTTCACTTAACATTCTTTAGAAGACTGCTAGCTTTAACACCAGAAAAGAGTGGTTATCTAGGTGAGAATTTGCATCAAAGAAAAACAAAGGGGTCATGAATTCCAGGATTTCTAGAGAAGAAAGCATCTAAAGAGGTAACTATGGATTTCAGCCTGGGTAAGGAGTTAAAAAAAAAGCGAGGATCTGAGGGAGAGAGAAGTTGTTTTTGGAAAATCAGATGTGCCTGGACTTAAGGTCCTAACAAGAGCAGAGAAAAAGTTAAGTAGTTTTATCAAGTGTGGAAAATAGAATAGCAGAGGGGTAGCTGTGTTATAATCTGAAAAGAGAAGCTCCAACTTTGTGATCTAACATGAAACAAAGATAAGTTAAATTAAAAAAAAAATTTTTAAGTACAGTTGACATATAATATTTTATTAGTTTTAGATGTATAACATATAGTGATTAGACAGTTATATACATTATGAAATGCTCACCATCAAAACAAATGAACCAAAGATAACTTTTGACACAATATACCTTAAAGCTTAAAGCTTAGTTAGGTGAAGGATATTGCCTAGGCATCAACAAAGCACTGGAGGAGTGCCAATGTATAAAGGGCTTGATGCACTTTTCTTAAAGCATTGCCACTAAGATTTTATCCATCCCTTCAACCTTTTTTTTTTTTTTAAAGATTTTATTTATTTATTTGACAGAGAGAGAGTGAGAGAGGGAACACAAGCAGGGAGAGTGGAAGAGGGGAGAAGCAGGCTTCCCGCCCAGCAGGGAGCCTGATGCGGGGCTCAATCCCAGGACCCTGGGATCATGACCTGAGCCTAAGGCAGACACCCAATGACTGAGCCACCCAGGCACGCACCCCCCCAACCCTTTTTGACTGTTGTCTTTGCACTTTCCTCTCTCCTCACCATGGTTCATTTTGATCTTATGCCCTCTTACAAACTACAGCCACAGCCTTTTCAAGTGGGGAGGTTATAAATAATAATAGTGTTCAGAATTTAAATCAAAGCTTTTAGAATTTTACCCAGTGTTTTAAAGTGACTTGTACAATAATGCATAGAGGCAGAAATCAAGGTCTTCTAATTCTAGCCTAGTATCCTCTGGTGTTCCCTATTATCTTTTTTAAAATAAAAGGAGCCACCCAGATCGTTTAACAGTTGAGTGAAAGAGAGTTAGAGAAACAAGACAGTGAGCCTGTAATTCACTAAAATTTCCTTCCTTGGATGGAGCTTGAAATCCTGATGTGATCATTTTTAAATAGTGTTTAAAATGGATACTACTACCCATGGGCAGCAAAATGAAGGTACATTTCCTGTTGGTCCAAGAGGGCATTATGGGAGGGAATGACACCATTAACTGATAGTTTATTGCTTCGGGGAAATATTTGGACATCCTGTTTGCTTGATCAGCAGTTAAACCCCAGGTTGCTGTTTTGACCTTGGTTCACCCAGAAGATTATTTCTATAAACTTGAAAACTGAAACCAAGTAAGATCACATACACAAAAGAAGTTCCAGGGAAGAAAGTCAAAGCTTTTGTTTGTCTCTGGAGTGTGAATGCTGGCCAAAGACTATACTACTGTTCCCTCTCTGGAAACAAGGTGATTTGCATTTCTCCTGGGTTTTAGCTCCTGATTAACTATGTAAATAACTTTATTCAGCCAAGCCTTCTTTCCCCCTCTTGGATTTTGACCTCTGGAGCTCTGTACTAATGTTTGTGGGAATTAAATTATGAACATTAAATATCAGAAGTTTGGGGAAAAATGTGACGGTCTAGTGGAAAATGTCCTATTAAAGTGTAAGTAGTCTACAATAAACATATTTTTATTAACACTTATGTTTCCCAGTTGCTACACATAATTATCTTCCTACTTGATAAATAATATTATGAAAAACTTTAAAGTCTAACTCCCTGCAGCTCCCAGCACATAAATATGAATGATAAGAGCTATTAGCAGTACTTCTCCTCAGATTCATGTGCTGCAGTTAGACCAGACCCCCTACCTGAGAGTCTTAGTCAAATAGAAACCATTTCTCTTGGTAGGGATCTTTATAGTTTGTAGAGCCCTTAAACATATTATGCTGTCTGTTTGTTTTTATGCTTTGTTTTTCCAAATACCACTGTGAGCTAATTAGTGCCACTATTATTCTCTGTATTACTCCCATGAAGAAAATAAGGTTACAGATTTGGCCACAAATAACTGCTATTCTGGCTTTTATAACAAGAACTTCCTTCTATCTTTATTGCTGTAAAAGTCAGGATAGCGGTTATTTGTGGAGACGGAGGAGTTGTGAATGGAATGGAGCATAGAGAGGGTGACTGGGGTGACTATTTACAGGGATGTACAACTTAAAATAACTCATTCAGCGATATATATTTTGTCTGACTTTCCAAATTTGCATTTTACTGTACAACTTAAAAACATAATCAAACTTTAAAAAAAAAGAAAGAAAGAAATTTGCCCACAGTTGTTCAAAGCTAGCAAGTGAACATCTGGTGTTGGATTCAAGTGTTCAGACTCCAAGGTTAGTGCTTTTCTCCTTTAAGTTAATGCCAGGGAGAGTCTGATAACCACGAGTGGTTTCATTCCCAGGAATATTCTCTCCTGGCCCAGCCAAAGCTGTCTTCCACTACTGCACCACATTCTGATGTATGGAATCATAGGGACACAATGCCTACCAGGGATCTGTGACTTGTCACAAAGGGCATTATCATTTCCACTGATATTCCTGGAAGCTTTTAAAAAATGAAAATAATTTTGGATATTTTTTAATTGCTCAGTTCTAAGCAAAAACCAAAGAACAGAGTTTTTTAAAGGTACCAGAATTGGGTGTTAAAGAAAACAAAGCAAGACAAAAATAATAAAAATAATAGAATAATGAAGCAAAAAAAAAAAAGCCACATTAACATATCAGAGTCAGCCCACCATAAAAGAAAATAATAAAGCCGCAAAGAAACTACTGAGTTTTAGGGTCCCTAGGTTTCTTTTACACCAGTAAAGCTTGGCTAAAATAACACAAACCGTAGAGCTTACTAATTTTTCAGGCCAATATTTGGGTATAATTTGTGTGCTTTATAGGCCTGGAAAACCCAGGAGAGGCCACAAACTGCTGACGTAACTGTCTTTGAATTTAACAAAGCCCATTACCATGTCAGTGAGGAGGATGGGTGGAAAGCTTAAGGGGGTAGATTTTCTAGGCACCCAGAGGGGCTTTTCACTGCAGCTACTGAAATGCTAATAAACTCCCTTGATTTTTGGCACTGACCAGAGTAGTTTTAACAGTTCACCTCTAATCGCAGATAATTCTTTTTTTATTATGTTATTTTAGATGTGTTATTACACACATAGCAAATGTTGCTATGTTACTGAAAACCATAAACTGTACACATGATATCAGTCCTAACAAAAGTGAAATTGTCTGTAGTCTCGAGTTTAAAGGTAGGTGTGTCGGCGTACATGCACGTGCGTGTGTGTGCGCACGTGTGTGTGTGTGTGTGTGTGTTTCAGTCTGCCTACTATTCATTTTAGAAGAGATTTTATGATGTCTGGAATCTGAACTGAACTTTCTGTCCTCTCGTTTCAATTAAAAGAAATGAAGAGCTTGCTCATTCTCTTCCCAGTAAATTTTATTTTATTTTATTTTATTTTTAAAGTATTTTATTTATTTATTTATTTGAAAGAGAGAGAATGAGAGAGCATGAGGGGGGGAAGGGGCAGAGGGAGAAGCAGACTCCCCACTGTGCAGGGAGCCTGATACAGGACTTGATCCTGGGTCTCCAGGATCATGACCTGAGCTGAAGGCAGTTGCTTAACCAACTGAGCCACCCAGGCACCCCTCTTTCCAGTAAATTTTATTATAAATTCTGGAGTAGGGATGTCTTGAGCAATCAAATTTCATGCATTTCTCAGCCTTCAAGATTAAAACCCATGTCGCGAGTAGGACAGGGTAATGAAAATATATTGTTTTGTCTTAGACTGGGCAACTACTTTTGATTTTTTTTTTTAAGTGAGACAAGGTGCACTTGGTGATTGCTAAGTGATTTTTATCCTAAAATAATATGCATAATTTAAGTTCAGGGGGCAAAAGTGAATTCTTAGACAAAATATTCCATCTCTCTTTCTTTTTTTTTTTAATTTGTTTGCTTGTTGTTTGTTTTGCTTAAATTCATTAGGGAGTTGGCATTTATATTTTTAATTTTTATTTTGAAATAAGTTAAACTCACAGAAAAATTTCAAGGGCACCTGGGTGACTGAGTCGGTGAAGCCTCTGCCTTCAAATCAGGTCATGATCCCAGGGTCCTGGGATGGAGCCCCACATCAGGTTCCCTGCTCAGCGGGGAGCCTGCTTCTCGACCTCCCTCCCTCTGCCTGCTGCTCCCCCTACTTATACTGTCTCTCTGTCAAATAAAAATCTTAAAAAAAAAAAAAAGAATTTCAAGAGAAAAATCTTATGTACTTTTTAACTTAAATACATCAGTTGTTAATATTTTCCCACTTATGCTTTATTTCTATCTAATTTTAATTTTTTTCAGCCATTTGGGAGTGAGCTACACAAATACTGCTTCTTCTAAATTTTTCAGTGTGTGTTTCGTAAGAACAAGGACATTCAGTTTCATAATTAACAGTGACTAAAATCAACTTTTTTTTTTTTACACTGTTGATGCTGTTTACATAGTTTGTCCACATTTCATCTATTACNTGTGTGTTTCGTAAGAACAAGGACATTCAGTTTCATAATTAACAGTGACTAAAATCAACTTTATTTTTTTTACACTGTTGATGCTGTTTACATAGTTTGTCCACATTTCATCTATTACCCCGGTAAAGTCCTTTTAGTAATTTTTCCTAGTCCTGGATCCAGTCCAGGACTGTGTATTTCAATCTGTTCTTTTGTGGGAAGAACCCAGACTTAATAGCCTTAATCTGTGTGCTTGCAGACAAGGGTGAAAAAATGGCAAGACATTGGACAAGGAAAGAGGGAGTCAAGAGCTAAACAAATTGTCTAAATAAACATCAAACCAAAGGAACTAGACAAGATATCAGGATGAAGATATAAGCATGTACTGGCATGTAGAGAGAATCACCATAGAGTGCTATTTGTTTTTTAAAAAATACAGATTAGGCATATTATGATTTTAATTTTAGAAATCTCTGGATTTTATACATATAAAAGACCCAAAGCTCAATTATACACTCTTAAGATTTTAACAATGGTTATTTTTTGGCATTGAAGTTATGAACAATAAGTTAATTGTATGGTTTTTTTATTTAAAAGTTTTACAAATCTTTGTCTTCTTAAAATTTTATAATAAAATATATACCTTTACTATTGAAAAGTTATTTTGTATACAGAGAGACAGATAGGTGGATATAGACATAGCTGTATCTCAAAAAAGAACAAAAATCACAGTGACTAGTTGAGTGACGGAAGCTGGATTTGAGAGAGCGGCCATGTGACTGGTAAAAGCTCAGAACAAGCTGGAACAAGTTGGCTTCTGGTGAGAAAAAAGGACTGGGCTTTGTGGACATACCAGTGAGTTTGGAGGGAACTACTGGGATGCCAGAACAGACTGAATGGGGTTCATTCAGCAAGTTGCTTCTCTAATGTGATGGATGGAAGCCTAGCGATAGGTAAGTTAGTCCTTTTATAGTTCCTGGTAACTGCTTAGGATGTCTGCGAGCTGTTTTCATACATACGGTAGACTTGAGGGTCTCGGGGATCTAAAGATGATAATCTGAAAGTATTCACTAGTGATGTTTACAAACAGTAAAATCTCACCTTAACCACACTACCAAAATACAATGTTCAATTGCATAGAGATTCCTTTTTCGGTATGTTATAGGATATCCCAAACACAAATGCGGGGATCAGATTTGGCAATTAAGGATTTTGTAGATTTTTCCTTTGTCGAGTAAATGTAGATATTATATGTCTCATCATGACCAAATTGTGATTTTCAGGACTACAAAATCACAGTGCTAGAAAATGAACAGGTAGAGATTTTTTCCTTTTTTATTTCATTATTGATTTTTTTTTTGGGGGGTAATTGCAAGAGCTAGTGAGCTTGTCTCCTTAGTCACATTGCTGCTGACATTGCTAATGTCAAAATGACAACATCAAAATTGTACACATTCCTCCAGATAATTTCTAGGTGCTTACCAACCTTGAGAAAGTGGACATACAGTTTCCAAATAATTCCTGTCTGAAAGCTAGGTGGGTGTTGGTCTTCTGGCGTTCCCGTTCCTACGTTTGAATTTTAAGTTTTCAGTGGCAAGATCTTAGCTGAGTATATTTTATAGATGGCAGATACAGGTTGTAGAGTGATGGATACGACTTTGGTGCATAGTAATAACAACATGGTAATTATCAAGGTGAATATTGATGCATCAGTGAACCTCAGGACTTTATAAGGAGGAATCAGCGAGTTCTGGGGTGAGCTTCCTGTGCTCTACTTTCTATCTACTTTACACGAAGCCCTTTGCTGCTGTAAAGGACATAAAGCATTGTGGGTAGAAGATGGGAAATGAAGTGAAAGACCGCCTACATCCTGTCCCCAAATTGCCTCCAGGCTTCTGATTCTGAAAACAGTTGTTCCTACTAAGTGACCCTCATCATGCTTTTTGTTGGTCGAATGAGAGAGACTTTCTTAGTTTCAGAATTGCGAAGAAGAACCTGGGAAGACTGCCACAGAAATGGGGTAGAGTGCAATGCGATACCTTCTCACTCCTGTCAGATGGCAAAAACTAACAACACAAGAAACAACAGGTGTTGTGAGGGTGCAGAGAAAGGGGAATCCTCTTGCACTGTTGGTGGGAATAGAAACTGGTGCAGCCACTCTGGAAAACAGTATGGAGGTTCCTCAAAAAGCTAAAAATGGAACCACCCTATGATCTAGTCATTTCATTACTAGGTATTTACCCAAAGGATACAATATTTACCCAAAGGATACAAGAATACAGGTTCAGAGAGGTATATGCACCCTGCTGTTTATAGCAGCATTATCAACAGTAGCTGGAACTATGGAGAGAGCCCAAATGTCCATCGAATGATGAATGAATAAAGAAGATGTAGCACGCGCACGTGTGCGCACACACACACACACACACACACATACACAGACACACACTGGAATGTTACTCAGCCATCAAAAGAATGAATGCTACTGTGTATTATGTAAGCAAAATAAGTCAGTCAGAGAAAGACGGGAAAGGTGAAAGCCTCATCCTTTAAGAATCTTACAGGATATTCTGGCTGGAATTTTGCAATTGGGGATGCTTCAGTTATAATTTTAAGTTTCCAGCAACATAAAATTTCCCCTTCTTTCTTGTAGCTACTAGATCTTGAATGTTTACTATATGCTAAACACACTTCTTTTAACAGCTTTTAAAAAGTACTATTATTCTTGCTTTACATATGAAGAGAGTGGTGCTCACATTTAAGTGGTTTGCTCAAGATCATGTAGCTGGTCGATGAAAGATATGCTTTAAAACCATGTCTGTCTGACCCCAAGCTCCATGTTCTTTTCCTTAAACAGATGGCTATTTAATCCACCACTGATTTCCTTTCATGTTTGCTTGCTTAAAATGAATTTACTATTTCCCATTAATTAAATAGGTGCCTGTCAACCTATCTGAATGACCAAGAAGGTAAAGTTTTTCTTTGGCACATTTGACTTTTATAAATCCTTTCTTCCTATTTGTGTCACACAATCCTCAAATATCCAAACACGCCAGCACATTCCATCCATTGCACTGTCTTTTCTTAGGCAGATGGAATAGATGCCAGAGCTCTTCAGTTTCCCTTGTGTTTTTTTCCCAGTGAATGTATCCGCTTGTCCTATCTCATACTTAACATATGTTGATAATCTAATTTATGCTAATATAGTGAGTTAATGAATTACAGCCTTCAGTGTACACATATAAATTTGCATACACCTGATAGTTTCCGTAGTGATAAAAATCTAAAATTCCATGAGATGATGCTAATGGTGAGAATTCAAGCCCCCATAGCAGGCTGTGGAAATATTACGGAGTTGATGTATATTTTTTATGCTCTGAATTCATAATACATTAGGGTTGCCCCTTCTTCTACCTCTGCAATTGCCATTATCAATGGTTTCTGTTAACTTCTCATACATGTAAGTTATAACTGAATCCGTTCTGCACAGAGGGATTATTTTCCAATCAACTAACTTTTTTTCTGAGCATGTAACTGATCAACCACAAACACCTAATTTCACTTTGTCTTAGTACTTTCATCTGTAAAATGAGAGATTTAGACTTAATAATCCCAAAGTTCCCTTCATACTGTATAATTCTGTGAAAAGAACATTTTCATGAAATAAATATAATCTGTACATTTCTGAAGAATTTCAAGTTAGTTCATCAAAATGTTTTGTAAAAATCTATTTGGTAACTGTTGGGGCCCTGTGAGTACTTCCCAAAATCCATTTTCTTGATTTCTCTGCATCAGGAAATAACATTCTGCCAAGTGTAAAAGGAACCTGAGCCTACAGAAGGGGCTGAGATTGTGTAGTCTCAAAGCTCAGATGGATATGACTTGGCCTAATAAATGTGTTATCCCCTTTCTGTTATGTTGCCAGCTGGTAGGGTTAGTTCATTTTTACCATTTAAAGTTTCCTTTTGGACTAATGAATATTTCTAAAATATTGTATTGCTTTAGAGCTCATGCTATCGCCATGTAAATCAATTCCCACCTCTTTTATATAAGTATGTGATTTTTACCCCTACAAAAATTCCATTGAGATATTATAGGCCTTATATTGGCTAATAATAGACTATGGTGGTGGTCTGGTGGAAACAACGATGGGTGGGATTTGGGTAGGAAAGCTGGAAGCTGCTGTTCAGCTGTGGATGGACCATTTTCCTCCACTTAATCCAGGCATCATAAGGTAAAATCATAGTTCCATTAGCTTTCTCTCAGAGGATAACTCTTAAGGTAGCATCTCTTAGGGATAGAAAGGCAGGGAAGTGAAAAAGACCAGAAGCTTATCCATTAAAGAGGCCTCAGAAGGTGGGAAGTTGTTGGGACAAGGCTAAGAAACTGAGGAACTGTGGCCTTCAACCTTTATGATAATTAAGAATTTACTGGTCCTCTGTGCATACTGTGTGCCCTAATAAGCAGTAAAAGAATGTGCCTGTCTGCAGTAATCATTTTATAAATATTAATGCAGCTTTGAGAAATTGAGACCTGATTTTAAGTGTTACCTTTTATTTGTAAGTGCACAGTTTAATTATGACCATAAAACATTGATTAGTTAATATTTGCTGCTGTCTTGTGACTTGGGAGCCAGACAGGTTTGTAATCAGAAGTGGCGTCTGAGGTGTGCCATATTTAAGGCAGAGAAACAAGCTGGCGGACACTCAGTGAAGTATCATCTGAATGTTTGTGAGAAGACTTTTTCTTGGAGTTGAACATGGTTGGAGTTGAACGTGAATCCAGTGCAGCTGGTTTACACGAGGTGTGTAAGCCTGACCTGCTTCTGGAGTGATGTTGCCATCATTTGGAGAGTATGAGCGTTTTCTCTATGAACGAATTTGGAATAGTCAAGGTATTGATGAAATCTGCATGTTATTTGAAGGGGATGCTATGGAGAGAATTGTTTCCCCCTAAATTCATATGTTGCAGCCCTAACCCCACAATGAATTTGGGGAAAAGGCTTCTAGCAAGTAATTAAGGTTAAATGAGGTCACATGGGGGGGGTGTTTCAGTTTGTTAGGATGAGTGGCTTTACAAGAAGAGGAAGAGAGTTCTCTTTTCTCATGCATGCACCAAGGAAAGGCCATGCGAGGACATGGTGAGAGGGCCGTGGTCCGCAGCCCAAAGAGAGAGGGACTCACCTGACAAAGACTCTGCTGCCACATTGATCTCAGACTTCCCAGCCTCTAGGACTGTGAGAAAAATACATTAGAATTATGCCCCCTCATCTGTGGTGTTTTATTATGGCCCCTGGAGTGGAGTAAGACAAAGTGGCTCATAGGAAATGAGTGGAGAATAATTAGAGGTAAAGCAAAGCTATCTGATTATAGCAGGTGTGGTGCTAGGGCACGGGCCATAGTAGAATGGGGTTGGCTAGTGGGACTGGGGCTTGGGGATATGTTAAGCCAGAATTTGGTCGATGCTGAGATAGATCCAGGAAGTCAAGAATCAACAAAATGAGGCAAAGCTGAGAACAGAAGATGTGGACATGGTTCTAGAAGGAGAAGAAGGACCCAAAGATGAGGCAACAGTAGACTCTCTAAGTAAAG
The DNA here is from genome assembly GCA_002007465.1 of Ailurus styani. NCBI lineage: Eukaryota > Metazoa > Chordata > Mammalia > Carnivora > Ailuridae > Ailurus > Ailurus styani. The sequence continues at coordinate 2,269,823 of LNAC01000098.1, read as the reverse complement.
CATTAAGGAGCAAGGTGAATGAATTATAATCCCCAAACCTTTTTATTTCATCTGGTGTTTTTCTTCAGTGGATGTGGATAATCTGAGGCTGTAGGAACTCAGTGTATTTAGAGATCAATGGTTGTAAAAGACTTGGCCTCTGATCGTGAAAGCAACAAAAGTGCCTGTGTGGGAAATTGCTTAATGTCCGAAAACTGGGGAAGGACTAAGTAAATGATGACACAGATATTCATGTCTTTTAGAATCCAATTAAAAGTCATATTGTTATTTGCTCGGTAATGATGTATAACCTGAGAAATATCAGTATAATATGAGTCTGTTAAGAATGATCAATAATTTTTTAAAGTGCACGCGTGGACACACACACACACACACACACACACTCTCAAAGGTTGAAAACACATAGTTATCTCTGGATTTTGGGATTATTCTAATTTTATGCTTTGTTCTTTTTTAATATTTTTTTCAGCATACTTATATCTTACTTTGAAATCAGAAAAAAATCCTGCTATTAAAAAAGGAAAATTTGATAGGGGTTGAGAGTGAGCCTTTAGAAGGGTTACCATAGAAGACACTGTCCATCTTACTACTGCTTCTTCTGCATTCTCCAGACATGCTGAGTTCTTCTGTATACATGATATGTGGGGCTGCAGGGAAGGCTTGTTCCTGTGCCGCTCCCCCCAAGAAAAATTGGATGGTGTAACCTTCTGTTTCATTGACGCATGGTTTCACAAGTGTGGCACACAACTGCTTTTTTCCATGAACAAATAGATAAGAAACAGGATAAGGCAATGAGAGCAGTATAAGCCCATCTGGCAGGCAAAGCAAACATCACCTTCCATATCCGTATTTCTCATGGTCCTGGTTCCTATCTGGTCATTGGTTTATAGACCCCCTTTCAGGAAGGTCTGATCACTGATAGATCTGGAAGAAAAGAGGAGAGATACCTTTGGTCTTTGTAATTGGTATTCTTTTTGTGAGATGTCTAAGAATGGGAAAGAAACGTATGTTGTGTCAGGAGCAGCAGAGGTGTAGGGATCAGAATCCCCCAGAATGGATTACAATTGGATATACTGCACTGATCCAATTTAGCAACTGACTTATAAAAAGAAGTCCTGAAATAAATATAACTATCTACAGTTAGTAACTGCATGAAAAGCAGCTTTTATCCTCTTCACGAAACACCAGAACTCTGTCTAATGTAACCTCAGTTCATTTTGAAAACACTTCTGTTGTGTTATTTGTGACAAGATAACAGCTCTCTGACAATAGCTAGTTCAGACATGGCATTATTCAACTGTAATATAAGCTGACAGTCACCAAATTAAGAGTACAGTGTTCTATAAGGCTTTGTAAACTCTGGAAATAATGACAGCTCAGTTACCACAGAGCTGAGAAGTAAATTTAGTTCCTAAGATAGTAATGTGAAAAGCTGCTGTTTTGTTCGTTACGGTGGAGACTCACAGGGATTCGAGTATGAGACCTAAATGTAATTTATTAGACTTGATCACAGTATCTTCCCCTTTTTGTGCACAGTGAGATGGGAGGAGGGGACATCAGTCCTCTTCACTTGACTGTTTCCGGAAGGCTCTGGAGTGGAACTTGAGGAAATACCCTTGCCGTGCTCTTGAGGAAGCACGGGGGATGGGTTAGGAAAAAAACAGGGTCAACTGTCAACTCTGTTACAGTCCTGGGAAGACTCCTGCTTCTTTGCTAGTCTATATTTCTTCCACTCTTTTGCTAATGCACAGGGTTTCATTTACTCAACCAGAAAAGGGGAAAAAATGGGAGGATTTGGATTAGATTTTGCTATTAGAACTTCCAGTTGAAAACGTCTATCAAGTTAACAAGTACCATTACTGGTTAGTTGATCTGAGCACGTTTTTGTTTAGGATCTACTCTGAGCATTCTCTTTTTCGTATGAAAAGCATTTATTTGTTCGCATCCAGGTCCTGGACATGACTGGAAGAATTAGGACATCATTTTGGAACATTTAATTAAAAATTAAATTTTATCCAATTGAGCATGGTCATCTGTTCAAGAGCAATAATGCTTCCTGTGGTCAAGTGTAGCAAAAATATAGATCTCTGCTTTGAGCCAGAAGGTGAAAGTCCTATGTTGAAATAAATACCCTCTCCATACACAGACATCCAGAACTTCCAAACAGGGTTGGAGCCAAGAAAATAATTGAGCCTTTAGCCTTTGGAGATGTTTAGTTTCATAACCATAACATTTAATAGGTGTGGGGAAGTTGGGTGTGTGTGGAAGGGACAAACAAAGGTCTTCTTTTAAAGTGTTTCATACTATGGTCTAATTAAAATGAAAAGAATAGTCAAGAGGAAACGGGACAGCCAAATTTCAAAAAGTCTGCATCGAAAACATCCATACATACCAAGGATGTAAGTATTCAAGATTTGCTTTGCTAAATCATCTTTTTCCCCCCCTCTCTTGAATGGCTTTAGAATTTTTTTTAATTTAATGCAGGGACTATATGTACAGTAACTCCAAGTTTTTAACAGCAGCATCCCCCCCTCTTGCTGTCGTAATTATGGTCTCATTAGGATTCCAATAAAAAGTCAAGAAAAACCTTTTTTTTTTAAGGAAAACAGAAGTGCCCACAGTGTCTCTCTACCAACACACTATGCTTTTAAAATATTTGCATTTGAAATTCCTCATTGCAAATATTCTCAAGCCAAAGGTAAATATAACACTTAGATTACTCCCAGAAGAACATTCCTTCTGCTATTAATACCCTGAATTCAAATCAGAATTTTTGCAAGTCTGCATAATTTTACTGTATGTACTTTATCCTGCAGTTTGACTGGCTGTAAATGTTAGAACACTAGATGCATCAGAAATGAATAGAAGGTGGCATCTCTTGCCTGAGCGAATACTCTTCCTCCCTCTTTCCTTTCCTTCCCTTCCCTTTCCTTTTTCCTTTCCCTTCCTTCCCCCCCCTTCTGTCTTCCTTCCTTCCTTCCTTTTCGTAAAACAGCCTGTTTACAATATCAGATTAACAAGGATAGAGTCCTTAGTTAGACAAGAACAAAGAAAGGTCTTTCTCCAGGAAAACATCAGGTACATATATATTCCAACTTTTAGTAGATCATTAGACTATATTGTAAACAACAACAACAACAAAAAAAACCCCCCAAAAATCCAAAGTATGTCTTCAGCTCTCCCATATCATTTGATGTGTTTTTTCCTTCATCTCAGTGACCAGTGTGACACAGTTACGTTCTAGAGGTTTTCAGCCTTCGTGCTCTGGAGTCAGAACCTCCCCACACTCAGGAGCCTTCCTTTCTAATCACAGGTTATTTGCTTCTTGACCCATTACCTGGACTTAGGTGTTTTGTTTTTTTTCTAGGATTTATACATGGAGTTAATCCAAGCTAAGGTATTAACAAACACTATTTTAAAAGTGGCTTTTAATACCTTCATCAAGAATAGTGTAAAATAAAGTAATTTAAGGGCTCATTACAGAGAGGATAATAAAACATTTAGGACCCACCGTTCATACTTCCTTGGTGGCTTTCTGTGCTCCTCTGAAGAAGGCCACCCCTGAAGCATACCCACAGCAAAAGGCTGGTTATAAAAAGGATGTAGTAACAGAGAATGTTGGTGGTATTTTCCAGGGCAGTTTCCAATGCAAGCATGGGAACAAAAGCAAGATGGCAGAAACTATGGGAATGAATGGAAGTGAGGAAGTTGCATCAGTAAAAGTAGATTGTCATGTTGAGAAAAGTTGGCTAAGAGGAGTGAGAAGGAAAGGGAAAGTTTTTGTTTTGTTACTTCAACAGTGAATGATTTTGGCAGTGAGCTACCCTGGAAAAGTGGAAGAAGTTTGTAGGGGAGGAGAAATAGAAGGAAACAGAAGGAAAAATAATGGAGGGAAAATAATTACTGGGATTGCAGAAGAGGAAGAGGGAGTCAAAGGGTGGGAGTCCACTGAAGAGAGAAGCAGGGGCCAGCAGGAGGGCACCTCCACAGAGCGGAAGAAAGGGGGATACAGGCCAGGATGGGTATGAAGATGAGATGCTGGCTCCACGTGGAGACGGCCAGGAGTGTTTACTAGCAGGTCGTTTTTGCTAGAACGAAAGTGGGTTAGTTCATCCTCTAGGAGGAAGGAGGATGACGGGTAGTGGGGGGATAAGGAATTTTTGAAAGCTGAAAATGTTTGAACTGATCACCATAGGACATGAGAGAGAGCGAGTTTCCTGGAATATATTCCCATAAGTGGGATTACTGTGTTAAATACAAGATACTTTATGTCTTTTTTAAAAAAAAGTAGCATTGCCAATTTTACCTCCTAAAAAAAGGTTTGCCATCTGCACAGCATCCAGCATTCGAACAAGATGGAATTCCCTGAGCACACCCAGCATAAGGTTCTCTTGCTTTTCTCTCCCACTTCCTTTCTACCACCTTTCCCTGCGGGCTCTCCCTGAGCTTGAGCAGGAGCGTGGCCTTCCTGCTTCTTCCAGCCCCACCTTTGTTTCCATCACGGGCTGTGTCCTCATTCTTTTCTCTGATGACATGCCCAAAAGTCATGGAGGGGGCATTTCTTAAAGGATCCCAGGAAACACTGACCCCATCCTCCACCTACTCACTTTCTAACCCATTCCTTTGTTTGCTTTTCTCCACAGTATTTACCATTATATCAATTGCGTTGTTTATTTTTACTGTTTGTCTGTGTCTTCCACTCAAATATAAATTTGAGGAGGATGGGGACTTTGTCATATTAAACCACATATTTTTACTTGCTAGAAAAATACTTGACAAAGGTAGTCAATTCAGTAATTTCTTGAATAATGAAGGGAAAATTAATTTTAGTTTAACCACATTCTTAAGTGGTACTGAAGTGGATATTCTCACTTTAAACACTCTATGTTAATTTTGTGAGAAACTCGTATACCCTTTCGTGGGTTGTATTCCAGTGCTTGCCTCGGTTATCTACTGGGATTTTAGTGACTTTCTCATTGATTTCTGTGATTTCTACGTATAATAAAGATATTATTCAAGAGTGGCATTTGTTGTACATTTATTGCAATTTGTTTTGATATGTTATCATTAATCATGCTTATATATGGACAAATATGAGGAGTTAAATATTTTCCTTTTTTATTTCTTCCATTGTGTTTTAGTTAACAAGACATTTTATCACCAAAGATTTGATCAGTCTTTGCTTTAATTTTTTTCCAGTGTTTTGTATTATTCTCTAATATTTGATTTTTAATCCTCTTTGAATTTATTTTGATATATACATAGCATGGAAGAGATATCAAACTAGGTATCTCCCTCAAATCATTAAAGCAGTTCTCCAAAACTTCCTCTCTCCTCCCCTGCACTCCCCTCTCTTCCTCTTCGCGTGCCTCGTTCGCGCTATGTATTGCTTGCATTTATATTTCAGGTCATATTTCATTGCCCAGTACTTCCAAGATAGGGGGAGATGACAGCGGTTGGCTCTTGGAATTTACCTGTCCTGACCGAATGCTCTTTATTGACTTGAGATAGAAATTCTTTATCATAGTAAATAGTATTTTTACATTTTTGGTTTTAAGAGTTTTTATCTGAAATAGATATTAAATTAATCAAATTCCTTTGTATCTTCTATTTGGATAATCATGGGGTTTGTGGTTGTTGATATTTGACCAATTAATGGGATACATTATACTAATAAGTTGCATAATGTCAAACAATGTTTTCATTCCTGGGCTATGTTTTTCACTCTTGAACTAGTTATTTTGGCATGACATCTAAATAAATTGAGAATAAATACAGGTGTAGAGAGAGTGAAATATATAACCATGTTGATTTCTTTGACTACCCAAAGCCATATGTACATTCAAAGGCAGGCAAGAGCAGAGGTTAAACAACTAGCTGGGAAATTTGATCAATATTGACAAATAATCTTGGCCATTCAGCCCCAACATCTGGTATTTTTTTAAGAGCATGCTTTGGCCTAAGTTCTTAAGCTAATTACTTTAACTTACCTTGTGTTGATATACCCTTAGGGTTGACATTAAGATAGTCACAGGCTACTCGCAAGACCTGGAAGGTAATTACTTCCTTATTCACTACATTGTCTACTGAACAAAAGTGAGATTTCGGCATATTTAAAAGAGTTAAATATCTCTAAAGACATCATGTTATACACTCATAGCCCTTAAGAAATGGACCACTGATCTATCTTGAAATAATTGTCATGGAGCCTTTATATGTGACCGAGGTTTCAAGTATGTTATAACATGAATAATATCAACTATTTTGTTTTTATAATTTTAATTAACTATTTTGACTAACTATAATAACTTAATTTTAAACTAATTAAAATATATAAATAAAGAAGAAAATAAAAATCACCTCTAATCCCCAAACCTGAAGATAACTAGTCTCTCTTTTTTTTTTTCCTTCTTTGCTTCTATTGAGATCACACGATATATAAAGTTCTGGTACTTTAGATTTTTCACTTAACATTTCACTTAATATTTAATAATTCATGTTTTAAAAATACTTAATACTTTATGGTAAAGATGGTCCATAGTTTGTTTGTTTATACCCGGTATTAGATACTTACATGTTTCATAGTAGTTCTTTTTATTAATAAGCTATGAAGAACACCTTGATAGGCAGGTTATTGTCCAGAGTGTGACCTCTTGTTTAATAGATTACTAGATAACCACTACATTTTTAAGAGGATAAAGTACCTTAGAATAATTAAAATATTTAAACTTTAGAAAAATTTACCTTAAGCAATCATCTGCCCACTCTAACACTTCCCTGTCACTGTTTTTAAACCTATGGTATTTTGTATAAAAAGAAAGAGACACCAAAAAACTTTTAATGAATTTGAATGCCTCTTGACTATATGTATACATATCTGTTAACTGTATATATGAGTTAGCTAGATAGAGAATATGTATTAGTAAACTAAAAATGAAATGAATATTGTTGTATTACTTTAGGGCATAATTTAAATTTTTATTAAGGAGTCATCAATTAGGGTTAAGATAGTGGAAAATATTTCCCACATCTCTCACTCAGATGCACACATGCGCATGCACACACACAGTGATTGCAAGATCCTCAGCAAAGCCTATCCAGAATATAACTTGAATCTTTAGTAAACTTTCCAGTTGTCAAAACTGAAAGATGGTGTAGTTACACATATGGAAATTAAGTATCTACAGTCAGTAATTGAATTTAGCAAGGTCATTGGATATAATGTCGCTACAAAAAAATTGTGTCTGCATACACCAGCAACACAAAATTAAACATTTTAGTTTTAGAAAGTAGCATTGATGTTTGCATCAAAAGACACACTGAACATTTACGAGTAAATTTAATGAAAATGAGGAAATATTACACAAAACAGTATAAAACATTATTAGAAAAAATTAAAGATATCTAAATACTTAATGATAAAAAAATTATAATAAAAAGATGTTTGCTTTTCTCAGAGTGATTTGTAGATTCAATATAGTCCCAATAAAAATCCCAGTACATTTTGATGGTGGAAACTGACAAGATGAGTCTAAAATTTATGTGGATGTGAAGAAGCTGAGGCATGGTCCTAAAAATCTTGAAAAGATACAAAGCTGAAGATTATATGCTATGGAGCATCAAAACTTAGTTTAAAATTACAGGATTTAAAAGCGTGTGGAATTGATAGAAGGAAAAATAAGCTGCTAATTTCAGTGAACAGAGAGTGAGAAATAGATCCATCCATATTTAAACATTTGATTTTTGACAAAGGTGGCACTGCAGACCAGTAAGTGGTGTTTGGTCAGTGGACATTGCATATGGAAAAGAAAAAATATATATTGCATTCTGCTTTTATTAGTGGCAGAAGAAAATGAGAAAATTATAACTATGTGCTTAAGAAAGACTTATTAAAAGAAACAAAAAACACTGTTAACCATAAATGAGAAGATTGATATATTAATGACATTCAAATTAGAATCTTCTGCTCATAAAAAGACAATAGTAAACCACAGATTGGGAGAAAGTATTTACAACATATAAAACTTACAGAGTGTTTGGTGGTATAATGTATGAAGAATTTCTAAAAGTCAGTAAAGTCAACACAATACAAATATAGGCAAGGGACTTGAATAGTTGCTTTAAAAAAAGGTACTCCAATAGTCAATGAACACAGAAAAAGATGTTCGGTCTCGTTGTTCATCAAGGACATGCAAATGAAGACCCAGTGTGACACCACTGTACAACCACAAGAATGGCTTAAGAATGGAATAAATTAAGAATGAGATTTTATGAAGATGTTGAGCAACTGTAACTCTTATCTACCATTGGGAGTTAAACTAGTACAATAACTTTGGGAAACTGTTTGTCATTATCTATTACAATTGAACATGTGTTTACCATAGGACTCATTTCAGTTTTGTATAAATACCTAGTAGAAATGCTTACACAGTGTGGCACAGATATACACAATAATGTTGATAGAACTACCATTCATAATGGCTCCAATTGGAAACAACCTAAATGGTAAATGGGTCAATACCTGGTAATATATTCATACAGTGGAATACTATATACTATGTAATTGTTAACAAAATACTGCTACCCAAAAAAGGGTGGATCTCACAAATATAATGTTGAATGAAAATGAAAGAAATCAGATGCAAAAAGTACAGACTATATGTTTCTATGCATGCAAAATTCAAAAACAGGCAAAATCTAAATAGAAGTCAGGGAACTTATCTTTTGGGGGCACAGGATTATAACAGAGGCTTCTGGATGACTGGTAATAATCTTACTCATCACTAGTTGATGTATTCTTTTCTTCTTTTTTTTTTTAAGATTTTATTTATTTGACAGAGAGCTAACACAAGCAGGGAGATTGGGAGAGGGAGAAGCAGGCTCCCTGCTGAGCAGGAACCCGACGTGGGGCTTCATCCCATGTTCCTGGGATCATGACCTAAGCCAAAAGCAGATACTTAACTGACTGAGCCACACAAGTGCCCTGATGTATTCATTTTTCTGAAAATTTATCACTGTATACTTAAAATTGGTACACTTCTCTCAGTGTAACTTCCAGTTCAACTTAAGTATTTTTTATGAACTCAAACATGTAGAAACCTCTGTGCTAGGTCCTGTGGAGGGTATGAAAATGTGCTACTGACATATAGAAAGGAATATTAGCCCTAAGAAAGAAGGAAATCCTGGGATTTATAATAACATGGATAGACTTTGAGGACATTATGCTAAGTGAGATAAGTCAGACATAGAAAGACAAATACTGTTTGATCTCACTTATATGTGGAGTTTAAAAAAGCCAAGCTTGTAAAACCAGAGTAAAATAGTGGTTACCAGGGGCTAGAATGTGGAGGAATAGGAGAGAGGTTATTCAAGGGTTCGAACTTTCAGTAAGTAGTAAATAAGTCCTAGAGAGCAAATGCACTGTATACTTAATATAGACAACAATATTGTATTATAATTCTCAAACTTGCTAAGGGAGTAGATCTTAAATATTCCAACCACAAAAAAATAAATGATAATTATGTGACATAAGAGTGCTAACAATTGCTTTAATGGCAGTCATATTACAATATATAATGATATCAAATCAACATGTGTACATCTTACATTTATGATATATTTATCAGATATATTTCAATTTAAGAAAAGAAACTCAGATTACTCTTCATAGAAGCAACAGCTTTTGAGCTGAATCTAGAGATAGGTATGCATTTTATAGATGAAGGAGTGAAGAGGAGCATTCCTTTCAAAGGAAATAGGAACAAATGATAAAAAGCATAGAAATTTTCAGCATATCTGAGAATGTCAGAATGTCTACTGTGCACTCAAGATAGAATGCATATCAGCATAGACAGAGGAAACTGGAAAGTAGTTTGGGTGTGGATCCCATCGAGTCCGGGATGTAAACAGCGAAAATTAACCAGCAGCTTTCCATGACAGTGAAGCAAGTCTGAGCCCTGAGGTAGAAACCAGCCTCAGAGGCCACTGGGCTTTCACCCACACAAGAAAGAAGAAATTTCCATAGCTAATGCTAGTGGTTAAGTCTGTGGATTTGAGGGCCCAATAGTTCTAGTTTTAACCCAGTTCTGTTTCTTCCTGGCTTTCTTACTTTTTGTAAGTTATTTGTTCTCAATTTCCACTCTTGGAATATGGTAATAGAAATAGTGTACCTCATTCCTAAACCTCATTGTTATGTGGTTTAAACAAATTAATGGAAGTCCTTACAATTTTAACTGGTGGATGGCAAGTACTTAAAGTTTAAGTAATGTTCATAATCCTATTCAATAAGTAGTATCACCATTACTAATATATTCAAAGGAACAATCCCTAAGGGCAGGATAGGTATGCCCATTTTAATACTGGGCTCTCTTTTCCAAATAGAGCTTTGTGGAGCGGTCAGGGAAAGTTGACTGGATTTTGAAACAAATGTGTGTTGTTTTTTTTTAAGATTTTATTTATTTATTTATTTGACACACAGAGAGAGAGATCACAAGTAGGCAGAGAGGCAGACAGAGAGAGAGAAGGAAGCAGGCTCCCTGCTGAGCAAAGAGCCTGACGCCTGGCTTGATCCCAGGACCCTGAGATCATGACCTGAGCCAAAGGCAGAGGCTTAACCCACTGAGCCACCCAGGAGCCCCTTGAAACAAATGTTAACATTGCAGATGTTACAAATTTTACCTTGGAACAACCTATGATATCACTAAAGTATAAGTATACAGGCCAAAACTGAATGATTAGATATACCTATCTGCATTTTTTTAAACATGCAACTTACCGTAATGGTAATTGACAGGAAAAAAAATTATTTGCCCTCACTGTCAAACTTCATGTTTCCATCTAGGAAATTGTATTTTACAGTGGTATTTTCTTTTTTTTAGATATCAAATTATCCATGAGAAAGAGAAATCTGTATTTCAGAATCTCATGAATTAAGAAACTTAAAGAAAATTCGATTTCTATCATCACATTTTTTCTCAAGGGAAAATTCTTGCAAATAATGTATTTGTGGCACTTTTGCAAAGTGTGTTTCCCTGGGCAGTGGGAGTTTCTGTAAAAGCAGTTTATATGGAGGACAGGCGTTTATAGAAAATTAAGTCATGTTACCAAAGAGAAAATATTTACCTGGTGAGGGTGACTTGCAGACCTTTCAGTATATAATATTTTTAGTAATAAATATTTTCATATTTAATAAATGTTTAATACATACATATTTAATATATTTTAATAATACTACTGCTAACAGTGAGCTCTCCAGTTATAAGTTGCTTTAGATGAGACTGGTGCCTTGAGGTTGTGCACAAATCCAGGGGTTCACAGTCTTGATTACAAACTGGAATTTTCCAGGGGAAATTATAAGCAAAAAACCAATAGTTTCTTAGGTCTCACCCTCAGAGATTTCAGTGGTCTTGGGGCATTATGGCAATGGGAATTTTTAGCTCCCCGGGTGGTCCTAATGCGTAGCCAGGATCTGGAGGCAGTGCACTAATCCATGAGATAAATAATTGCTCCAGTGATGGGTGCTCTGAAAAAGCTAACACAGCTGTTCCAAAGTCACTGATGCCAGGCGGTGTAAGAGCTCTCAAGAGTTGTGGCCATTTCACTTCTCGTCAGTCACACCCAGCCACCTGCAGCTTTCTTGGTGATTGGTGCTTGCTCTCTGTGGGCAGGTCAGGTGAGAAGGAAGATGAATGGGCTGTTGGAACTTATCCTTCTCCTCGTTCTCTCTCTTTCATAAACCTGAGAGGTAGGACATCTTAGGTGTGTGTCTCTCTGCTCTAATTTGAGCAGATTTCTTTTGGGAATAATGGTTTGCTAAGTGCTTTTTGCTTGGGGTATCAGATGCACCATGGTAGCTCGTATAGAAAAGCTTCCAAGCCATTGGGTCAGTTATGGGTAACAGGAAATGTGGACAACAGTGATCTAGGCTCAGGAGACAGATGTTCATGCACACAGAGGGCAGACCTAAGACTTTGGCACCCACTCCAGCTCCTGGGCTTGCAGGATTGCTGTGGCCTTACAGGAAATGTTCAGCTTCTCTCTTACGCCATCTGCGAACAATTGTTGACCCTGTCTTATAAAACAAATGGATAAAGCCTCTGTGGAGGTAAACATTGAGGTTCTGAAAAAGCAAGAGATCCGGATTAAGAATCCAAGCTCAGACAGTCCTGGGGTTACCCAAAGCTCTTGCTGACCTTGGTGGGATCACCATCTTGGGGAGAGTTGTCATGGTTTTCCAAAGAGGTTCAGCATAAAAGCCTCCACATATTTAATTTTGTTTTCAAACAGCTGAGATTTAGTGTTAAGTAAAAGACGACTGGTGTGTCCAAGTCCGTGAGTAACAAAGCTTGAATTGCCCTAGGAAGTCTACAGAATGATCTGGGGCTTTAGGGGTATAAATCTGACTTTAATTAACTTATAAGGCCTTGTTGTCAGCCTTTATTCAGCCCAAAGGCCCGCTGATTTTCTCCTTTGATTTTTCTGTACTGAAAGATTGGCCCAAGTCAAATACTTTCCATGGCAGTATAATTAGGTCTTGCAAATGGTTTTCAGAAATCATCAGATCCAAAGATTCCATTTGTCTTGCAAAATTTGCATGGAATAAAACCATATTTCTTATTAATGCCATTGCTACCTTCTTTTCCTTTCAAACCCTGAGTTCCCAGCTCTACCCCCGCTATGTCACTTTGCTAAAATGACACACACACACACACAAATTTACCTGCAGAAATGATGTTTTTACATCGCTTGATTGACCCAAGGAAATAACCACCACTACAACAAATCCTAAGAGGGTAGGGAAGAAGGAAAGGCTTAATTCATTTAATTTGGCGTGGCTCCTCATTTTCATTAAGACTGCCTGATTTTTTTAAAGTAGTTGATTTTATGGCATAGTTTATATGCTCTGCTTATATAATTTTAGCAGTTATTAAAATTGATACAACTTTTACATCACTGAAAAATTTAAAGTTTAACAAAATTAAAATTGAAAACGAGAATGCGGTGTTCAGGATTTTTAGCTGGGGAATAGCATCGGGGTCTCTTATTAGAGATTTCCCGTCAGACTCTTAAGAAGTGGTCGGCAGGTGAGAGGGCCACAGGCGTCGGCGTTAGAACTGAGGCGTCTTGATTAGTAAAAGGCCTGAGGGGACAGCCCGGGCTTGAGACATAACCCTTCTGAAGTGAAATGTGTGACATTGAGCAATATATTTCACTTTTCTGAGTCCAGTGTCTTTTTTTATAAAGTAAGATAATAATACCTACTCACAGGAGTGTTGAAAAACCTGCTGTAGCCAACTTTTTATTAAGCATTGCAGTGGTCGGCCACTATTCCACGTGCCCCATAATAATGAACATATTCATCCTCAGAAAACCCTGTGAGGTGGGTTAGTCTTGTTAACCATATTTTACAGATGGGGAAACGGGGGTACAAGGAGATAAAACAAAATCGAATGAACTAGCATTTTGTGGCAGAACCAGGATCCAAATTTATGTCTCTGGCTCTGGAGACCTCAGTATACTCATGAGCAGCGGTAGACAATTAATATGCAGTCAGACTTGCACAGCCATGCTGCTTTGCCTCAGACTTCAATACCTGATTGCCCCTTTTATTTCACACACACGTATCCTTTCTGATTAAAAAAAAAAAAAAGATCTTGGCTTCAAAGTATATTTGCTTTGTGATGAATTAGAAAAACATATTCTGGCAACTTTCCTTTTATATTGCAAATTTACAAAATAAAAGGAATCCAAGCCAACTGCTTAGTTTCCTACTTTTTACTGATCTGCAGGTCCTGGCTGGCTAGAAGCTTTCTGAATGACTGTGTTTCCATTCAATGTGGTCTCAGAGCATGCAGAAGAATCTCAGAGATTTTCAATTGGAATGGTGGTGGCAGGGCAACCGCACATTCTTAAAGTATTGCAAATGAACTTTTGCCCCTTTAATCGTGGGACAAACACAAAGGTCTTGATGGACTCTCCTCCTTTGCCCCTGCTCTGCTGTGCTGTGTCCTGCTTTGTTGCTGTGCTGGTTCTGTGTAGACATTTCCCATCATAGTGTAACCTCTAAGACCCTGCAGAGATTGACACGTCTCCAAGAATGTGCTAAACAGATCTAGAGCAATGGTTTTTAACCAAGGAAGACTCCCACCTGCCCCTTTCCCTCCAACTACAGACATTTAAAAATGTCTGGAGTTGCTTTGGGTTGTCACAACTTCAGATTGTGCTGCTAAACATCCCACAGTCTGCAAGACAACCTCTCACAATAAAGGATGATCCAGGATGAAATGTCATTAGTTCACTGTTATGGGACCTTGATCTAAAATACCTATACCTTCTTTGAAAGTCAATTCTTAGGAAACGACCAGTGAATTAGAGTAGGTATCTCTGTAAGCATCTCTTTGCATTTGGGGAAATCAAATAAAAATCCCAATATGGAACCATTGCACATGTAGTGAAAGAGGTAAAATGAAAAGCAAAGGAAATACTAAGACTGAACAGTTCTGTACAGCTCCGTAGCCAACTGAACTTTCATATTAGTTTGGTGGGAAAGTAAATAGATAAAATCACTTCGAAAAATTATTTAGTGTTACCCAGTAAAACTGAACATAGGCATACCTTGTGATCCAGCAATTCCATCCCTATATATAAATATGAAAAAAATATATATCTATCAGAAACAGGTACATACTTTCACCAAAAGTGTGCACTAGAATTTTTATTGCAGCACCATCTAAAGTTGCCAAAAATTGGAAACAACCCAAATGCCCTGCAGTTGTAGAATGGGTAAATGAGTTGTTGCATAGTCATTTGATTATGCACTATCGAACACAAAGGGTGCAAAAGGACTTACAACTCACACAGTGATATGGTTAAATTTTATACGTTAATGTTGAGTGAGAGAAGGCAGGCATGCATGCGCGCGCACACACACACACACACACACACACATAAAACTTAGGATTCTATTTATATAAAGTACAAAATAGGCAGAACTAATCCATCCTGTTAGAAGTCAGGATAGTGATCATCTTGGTTGAGGGGTAGTGACTGGAAAGAAGCATGAGGAGGATCTTAGGGGGCTGGTCATCTGTTTCTCAGTTCCGGTGCTTTTGCACAGGTGGGTTCACTTTGTGAAAAGTCACAGCACTACATACTTTTGATTTGGGCACTCTTCTGTATATATATTATTCTTCAATAAAATTTTTAAAGTGTGCAGCTGGTACTCTGGAAAGTAGGACAGGCTCTGAATATTTCTACTAATTTTTTCCCTTACATTTTAATATTGATTCATCCAAAGGCACCGAGGGTGTAACATTGAGAGAAATAGAGGAGGCTGGAGTGGAAGCTTACCCTCCAGGTGGCCTGGTTGAGCAGGAGACAGCCTGGGGCACTGATGGAAGGGTTCACTTCAGACAGTGTCTGAACAAATGACTAATCAAACGTTAATTTCAAAGTCAGTATTTAAGAAGGACACTCTTATTGGTCAGTACTGAGTCCAGGGGGACCAGGATGGCTGGTATCTAGAGTAGTCTGCAGCTCCACTGGATGGGATTGAGGAGCTTTTAGGCAGAGGTTTGCCAAGAAGGCAAATGTCAAAAAGTCTAGCTTGTGCCATGATTTTGATTCCTGACCTTATCATCTCTCTTTCTCTTCCTGGCCAAGGAGACAGTGACCATGCTTTGAATTCAGGCTCAATTCTTTTTAATTTTATTTTGTGAATCCTTAGCCATCAAATGGCATTGAGTGTCTGTTAGCTGGTTTTGTTGTTGTTTGTTTGTTTTGTGTGGTTTGCTATGTGATGCCAGGAAATTTTTTTTTCTCTGCTTCAATTTCCTTATCTCTAAAAGGAGGATAAGGTAGCATTGTGAAAGGTAAAATGCTCAGTTTTTACCTGATATTATTACTAATTAACATTAATTCTAATAACTCAAGGAAACTGATTTAATGTGAAATTACAGGATGCCAAGGGAAATTTCCCGAAGTCCCCCTTGATGGCTCTTCACCGAAAAAGCATTTTCTTTTGGCTCTTTATGCTTACTCCGCTTCATGGACCCCTGCTAGGGGAGGGCTTCCTTGGGAGTTCTTAGAGATGGGTAGTTCTGGAGGGAGGCACCTTACCTAGAAGCCATGAGGGAACACAGTATACAGTTTGTAACATTGTACAGTGTTAGTCCTGGCGGCTGGATAGAGGTTGTCATTTTAGCCCTAGAGAAAGGTCCCCCTGTTGAAGGCTAGTGTAGGCAAACAACATATTTTAAATGCTGTGCAGCATATGGAAATTTCTATTACTGCAAACATTTGGTTTGGTTCTGTGCCTGTTCAACATATTGCACATTTCTAAATTAACCATCTTCTAAATGAAGTACAGTTACGATTCGCGTTCGTATTTTCCCTGTGGCGGAAGACTCAGGTAGTTGGTGTACACTCACTTTTCCACAGCTGCATACAGGGATCTAAATCCTGAACATTGATTTCTTGTGCTCAGGCCAGAGCTGAGCCACTAAATGGGAGTGACGACTTGAGCTATTTGTTTAGAATATCTAGCTTGCCAAACTCTGACCCTTCGAGGACCAGGGGGAGGGCAGAGAACTGCAACTCAGAATTTTTCCCCCACTGCCAATTCTCATTTCCTTAATTTGTGAGATTAATCTTCTGGTGGGAAGAACTGGGATGGTTAATTAATTCATGTTATATTTGCTTTGGTGTCTTTATGTAACTTGACAATGCTTGGGGTGCCTGGGTGGCTCAGTCATTAAGCATCTGCCTTCAGCTCAGGTCATGATCCCAGGGTTCTGGGATCGAGCCCCTCATTGGGCTTCTTGCTTGGCGGGAGGCCTGCTTCTCTCTTTCCCTCTGCCTGCTTGCTCCCCCTGCTTGTGTTCCCTCTCTCGCTGTATCTCTCTCTGTCAAATAAAGAAAATCTTTTAAAAAAAACCCAAAAACTTGACAATGCTTGTGTTTGACCTGTTGGCCCTTAAGAAGAAGGGAATAATTTCAAATTTTGTTGGGGATAGGCTTTAAATCCCAAAATGAAAATAAATGAAAAATGTCTAGAATACTAAATTGTTGCAGGGTCATAACCATCTAGCCCAGTGCCTGGTATTCACTAATAAGTGCAGCCTCAATAAATGAGCAGAATTCAGCAATGACATGTTATCAAAGAGTTCTTTGGCCTCCTGTATTAGGAATTCAGAGTGAATCCATGTCAGCCTGAGCTGAGACAGAAGTTTGCTTTTCTTCCTGAGAGCTTTTGAACCTTGAGTTTACATCATGGATGTAGCTATTGATTCTCTCACTGCCCCTTTCATGAATGGAAGGCTGACCATTTCTGGGGGTAGCTTATGTCCTTATCAACTTGTTTGCTTCCTTGCCAAGCCAAGATCTCATTCAGGAACCATACCTGAATCATTGAGAAAGCTGAAAAAGGAAACACATTAATCAGGGTCGCTAACTGAACCTCAGGAGACTACAGAAACCATAATCGTGTTTTGTTTTTTGGCTTTTGGTTTTTGTTTTTTTTTCCTGCTAACTGGAAAGAAAACTTTGCCTTACTAGAGCCATTACTCAAAGATGAAGGAAATGCTGATGCTGTCGAATTATCCATTGAGTTGGTAAATTTTCTTGTAGTATCTTTGGAGGGTTAGAGCAATGTGGTTATTGTATGATGTAGTATAATAGTAAGGACAGTGCATTTGCTGCTGCATTAGCAAATGGATTTGAGATCTGAAAACTCCAGTTGGTTGTGAGTATCACACAGCTTACTTCTTCCACAGTTCATGTACTCGCAAAGAACATATCTTTTGTCTTTGGTACCAAAGTGATTCCACCTAAAGGAATAAATGGCGTTTTGATTATTAAAAGAGTAGGCACAGGACAGTGTATAAGAGAATAAATTTGATATTTGGCTCCCCTACCTTCCCTCAAAAAGCCCAGTTGGCCTCCACTGCTCATAGAGTGCTCTTGTCTCTTTCCCATTCAGGCTTGCCCTCGCTAGGAAAACTGTCCTTTATTGCTGCTTCATTATCTCAAACCTTACCCTCAACACTTTAAGGAGCTTGGGTAGTTATTAAATTGCTGCCCATTTTCCTTCTTTGATGGCCTGGGTAAGAATTCTGATCTGCCAGTTCCTAGATTACCTTGGACAAATTACTGAGCTCAGTTTTCTCTTCTGTAAAATGGGTTAATAATAATAATACTAACTTCAATGCATCATTATAACAAATTAGCTAATACCTGTGTTAGCACTCAGAAAAATATCTGGCATGTAGAAACTAATTGGTATGGTTAGTTCTTATTAAGTTTTTCATTTCCTTGGGGAAGAAATCCTCTTAGAGGCTTGATACAGTTTAACGCTGTGGATTGAACATTGGTCAGGTGTACCTTCTGGCTACTCTGTTAATCCAAACCGGACACCAGATTCCCAGACTTCCAGTCCTATACTGGATAAAACACCATCAAAACACAAGATACTCAGACTGGAAGGAAACAAGTTAATGTGATATTTTCATTTTATAATGACCTTTTTTCAGGTTCGTTCTTTACGCATTGTGCTCCCTATTCCTCCACGTAAGACTGATGCCAGCACTTTGAGAAATTAAAGCAAGCCATTGAGAAAGACATTTGCAAGCATTTAAAACATACTGGATAGGGCACAACCTATTCTGCTTTTGTGTAGTTAGAAGGAGGCAGCGCTGATGCAACACAGAAATGGATTTGACTCTACTTTAGGCCTTTTGCATTCACAATTTGGAGCTTGAACTCTCCCTTACATCCCACATTCTAGACATGTAGAGAAAAGTCAGAGGTCATGACCAAAAAAATATGTTCAGTGCCATTCACGTGGGAAAATACCCAACACACACACACACACACACACACACACACACACACACACACCCCTTATGTGTGATTGTGAGTCCAGGTAATTTCCTCTCTGAGAGTCCAGTGGTCTGTTTGCCTGCAGTGCCAGCTCTGTGCTTTTCTCCTGGAGATTCACCACTGGAATGCTGAGAAAATAGTATAAGCTCCTGATTCCCTCCTGAGATGATTGCCTGGAGGAGGATCATGGAGGGAAAAAAATGAAAACCATTTTCCCTTATTTAAAATGTGTGCTGAAAATACCATTCAGTCCTTTCCCTTTCCAGGAAAGTCATAGGGAGATGTGGAAGATTTGGTACACTCATCACTGTAGAAAAATTTGCCAGTGAACGGTGTATTGACCCAAGTTCTGAGGAGGAAAGGTGCTCAAATATTTACCCAGAGCACTTCACTGAAAGGGTGCCCCACGGGTGCTTGGAGGTGGCCAGCGGCAGGCTCTTGGCACCAAGCACATTTCCTCTGTTCTGAGGAACCATTCATTCCCACCTGGTGCGTCCCCACACCCACTGCCTTCTCCCTTTCCAGTGCCCTTTAGGAAGATGTTTTATGGACTGTGTGTGTGAATATTTTTGTGCCTGCAGCAATAATGTTGTTTTCCTAAAATCAAGAATTAGCACAGGAAGTTCAGGAACCTAGATTATGAAGCTCGGGATTGCGGCTGCTTAGACACTGTCCTGGGAAGAGACTGTCAGAGACACATCATCAGATCTGGAGACATATGCCTCCTTATGACATACAGTACAGTTCATAGCCTCCTGCCCTTCACTCTCTTTCGTTCTGAATTCCTCTTCCCCATAAATAACTATAAATGTTAGTGCAAATAGAAGCACAGGTACCCCAATTTTGCTCCTAATGCTAGATATGAACTTGGTCAAGTCACTACTGCCTTGTTATCTCTGTTTCCTAGTCTAACCCAAATTAATATAGTTTTATGAGACTGGAGAGATTGGTGCTGCTATCAGAATAGAAGCCTGTATCAGTGTATAAATTTTATATGCTGAAATGAGTCCATTTTTAAAGGGTGTTTCTATCGATGCATGGGCTGAGCTGACAAGCCCAAAGGGAAAGCACTACTTACAGTCTGCTCAAGGCATTAGGATAATTTTCAGATAAAATCCACACTGTTTTTCTAAGGATTAAAAATAAAATTTTAATTTCTTAGAATTAAAAATACTGTAAGCTAATGAAAGTCAGGAAGTAACTGGGAATCCATGACAAAATTATATAGAGGAAGATTTTAGTCATTTGATTTAAGTGAAAATTTGATTTGTGACTGGTGATTCTTTCCTCTGTTAGCCCATGTCTCGTTCGAACATATTTTTAAGATTCCTAAAAGGAGAACACCATACAGAACATGTTGGTGATTTACCATTGCTGATCTGCATGCAGATTCTAAGGCAGAAACCTAAAACCAACTTAGCTTTAATGCCACCCGAAGGCTCTGTAGGCATCATTGGTAAGACATTGGTGAGATAGTAATCAGGGGACATGGGCAGAGGTAGAGCAGAGCGCATTATGAGCACAAGGAAAACAGGTAAAAGAACATGAGGAATGGGCAAGACAGTTCCACCACCTCAACCCTAGGGAAGAATTTACTTCAGGAGACACCAATGGCATAGTTACAGGAGAACTGGGGCCTCTCGGTCCTGCTGAATTACAGAAGGAAAGACTGTAAATCTACTGAGTTTCTAGAGTTTACTCAATAATGCAAACAAAAATAAACCAGTGTCAGTATACGTGGTTCAAGCATGCCTAGAAAGGCAGTGGAGCCAGTAATCCCTTGTCACTGTTAATTAAGTATATCCTCTAACAGCCTTGACTCAGGCTGTTAATCTTCACACCTTCCTTTGGGGTCCCTGGGGAGCTGCTTTGGAGGTCTTAATGAATCTCTGACCAATTTGGGCCGTGGTCTAGTCGCAAAAACAACAGCCAGAGGTGTAATAAGATATTTTGTGAAGAATGCATGTTCAATATTATTAGATCAGCTCTGCTGTTGGATAGCTGATATCACAGCTTATATAAAGGTGGTAAATCTACATATGGCATTCCAGCTCATGTACCGAAGGAGAAGTCAAATGTTACCGAGACAGGGTAACTTTACCTGGTCAGACCATCTTGAAGTCACCAAAATCAGAGCAGGAAGAAACAGTTTCTTCCTATAGTCCAATTTAACTAGGATCACTTTTTTTTTTTTGATCATTTTTTTAAAAAGAGCTTTGATTTAGTGTCCAGTTTAGTAATTCCATATTGAGCCTTATGTGTTTTAGGTGGGAAAAACCTCATCTTGGTCAAGCCAGGGTTCCTCTTTCAGCCTTGCCTTGAGTTAATAAACTGCTTCTGGTCTTCCATATTTTCAAGATGGTGAGGGGTATTCTTCAGTTGTCCTTGACCCATGTGGGCATCTATTGAGAAGAAGATCATTTTAACTAGTCCTCAGTGACCACCTACTTTATTATCTGCTGAAATCATCTTCCAGGTTGTGAGGCAATGATAAAGTGCCTTCCAGATTCTTGACACAGAGCAGGGGCCTCAACAAGGGGCATAGGATCAGGCACACTGATCAGGAAAGGATGAGTGTGATGGACACTGTATGATCTTCTTTGAGGATGGGACTCCTAGAAATAATTAGGAGAATGTCATGGGACAGTGTGGGACGTGAGGGTAGAAATCAGTAAAATATGAGTCTGTGATGTTATTATGACCCATTTCAAGCCCCAAACTCTTGTATCCGTGGGAAGTATGGATTACCATAATATTCAGAAAATAAACATGTCTAACTGTAAATTGGCCTCTCTCTCTCTCTCTCACACACACACCTTCTCTGCTTAATTGACATACCCTGCTCTTTTTCTTTTGGATGAACCACTGCACTATGGGGAAACACTTCAGTGTTTTAGGAAGTAGTAAAGGACCAGATGACATTTAAGTAGGACATTTTAACTCTTTGAATGGGAAAAACATGCTTCTAATTTCTGTGAGCATCTGTAGTCAAGGAATAGAAACTTTTCATATATTATTTTATTTATTTATTTGAGAGAGAGAGAATGAGCAGGGGGAGGGGCAAAGGGAGAGGGAGAAGCAGACTCCCCACTGAGCAGGAGCAGGAACGGGGCCTCCACTGACCAGGGAACCTGATGCGGGACTCGATCCCAGGACCCTGAGATCATGACCCGAGCCAAAGGCAGATACTTAACCAACTGAGCCACCCAGGCACCCTGAGGAATACAAATTTCTATTCCGTATGATCATGACCAACAGTAAGGAAGCTGTGAAGAACAGCTTTTTCTCCCCACACACCAGTCAGTGGACACCAAAGAAAGCTTAGACACTCACAAGGAGCATGGTGACCCCACTGTAGTAGGAACACATTTATTGAAATGTGCCTGGATGACAAAAAATAAAAAAACAAAGATATGTGTTCCCATTCCTAGATGGAAAACCCTTGCTCCAAAGAGGAGAAGGAATTCCACGAGGGTTTTGAGTGAATCCAGTCTGCCAAGCCCTCCTGGTGGCTCCAGTTTTTCTACTAGATTACCCTGTGCCCTTCCTACTTGTAACCTATTCCAAGAGCGCCCACAATCCTGTAGCATCCATGCACCTTGACATTTGGCCTTCCAGTTCTTCCCACAAGAAGGGCGGTAGAATATACTTAAATGTTCCCTGATTTTGGGTTTAGTCATGTACCTTGCCTTGGCCAATAGGGGAAGGGGTGCATGACTGGACTCCTCACCTGAGTTGAGTACTTAAGATACCTGGTTTCCATCTTCTCTCTTCCAGCTCTGCCACAGTGGAGGGAAGAACTGTCTTTGCTACCCCCTGGTTAATTGAAGCAGATTCACTTCCACTGGGCACAGTTTTATTATACTGAACTGAGCTAAAATACTCCATAGCTGCATGAGAAATGGCACTAGAAAACCAGTATACTCTCCAATGAGTATATAGACAAACAGAACAGCTTTATTGAGATATAATTTAAATGCCATAACCTGTTTTATGTGTACAACTCAGAAATTTTAGTATCTTTACAGTGCTGCACAACTATCACTGCAATCTAAACTTGGAACATTTTCAGCCCCCTAAGAATAAAGCTTGTGTGCATTTTGAGTCTCTCTCTACCCCTGCCCTCAGCCCTAGGGAACTACAAATCTTCTTGTCTGCTTTTTGGACATAAAAAGGGGATCATATATGTATTCTCTTGTGTCTAGCCTTCATCTTTTTAAAAAGATGGAGAATGGGGGTGCCTGGGTGGCTCAGTTGGTTAAGCATCTGCCTTTGGCTCAGGTCGTGATCCTGGGGTCCTGGGATCGAGCCCCACATAGCTCCATCCCTGGGAGCCTGCTTCTCTCCATCTTTCTGCCAAATAAATAAATAAATAAATAAATAAACAAATAAATAAATAAATAAATATTTTTTAAAAAGGTGGAAAATCCCTGTGTTCTCCTTTAGGGTATTGATGGATTCCTGTCTCACATTTAGGGCTTTCATCCATTTTGAATTAATTTGTGTGTGTGGTGAGGGAAAACTATCCATTTTCATTCTTCTGCATGTGGCTATCCAATTTTCCCAGCACCGTTTGTTGAAGACACAATCTTTTTTCCACTGGACATTCTTTCCTGTTTTGTCAAAGATTAGTTGACCATATTGTTAAGGATCCATTTCTAGGTTGTCTCTTCTGTTCCATTGATCTATGTGTCTGTTTTAGTGCCAATACCATACTGTCTTGATGATTACAGCTTTGTAATACTAATACAGCTTAAAGTCTGGAATTGCGATGCCTCCATCTTTGGTTTTCTTTTCAACATTACTTTAGCTCTTCGGGGTCTTTTCTGGTTCCGTACAAATTTTGGACTTGTTTGTTCCAGCTTTGTGAAAAATGCTGTCCTTATTTTGGTAAGGATTTCATTGAATGTGTAGATTGCTTTGGGTAGTATAGACATTTTAACAATGTTTGTTCTTTCATTCCATGAATGTGGAATGTTTTTCCATTTCTTTGTGTCTTCCTCAGTTTCTTTCATAAGTGTTCTATAGTTTTCAGAGTATGGATCTTTTACTTCTTTGGTTAGGTTTATTCCTAGGTAATCTTATGGTTTTGGGTGCAATTATAAATGGGATCGATTCCTTGATTTCTCTTTCTGCTGCTTCATTATTGGGTATAGAAATGAGGCAGACTTCTGTGCGTTGATTTTTTTATCCTGCAACCTTGCTGAATTCCTGTATCAGCTGTAGCAATTTTTTTGGTGAAGTTTCGTGAGTTTTCTACATAGAGTATCATGTTGTCTGTGAAGAATCAAAGTTTGAATTTTTCCTTGCCAATTTGGATGCCTTTTATTTCTTTCTGTTGTCTGATTGCTGAGGCTAGGATTCCAGTACTTTGTTGAGCAACAGTGGTGAAAATGGACAGCCCTATCGTGTTCCTGACCTTAGGGGAAAAGCTCTCAGTTTTTCCCCATCAAAGATGATAACTAGCTGTGGGTCTTTCATTCATGATGTTGAGATATGTTGCATGTATTCCTACTTTCCTGATGGTTTTTTTTTATCAAGAAAGGATGCTTTATGTTGTCAAGTGCTTTTTCTGCATCTATTGAGAGGATCATATCGTTCTTACCCTTTCTTTTATTAACGTGGTATATTTTGTTGATTGATTCGTGAATACTGAATCACCCCCTGCAACACAGCAAAGGAAACAATCAATAAAACTAAAAGGCAACTTACAGAATGGGAGAAGATATTTGCAAATGACATAGCAGATAAAGGGCTAGTATCCGAAATCTATAAAGAACTTATCAAATTGAACACCCCAAAACCAAAAAATCCAGTCAAGAAATGGGCAGAAGACATGAACAGACATTTCTCCAAAGAAGACACACAAGTGGCTAACAAACACATGAAAAAGTGGTCAATGTCACTCATCATCAGGGAAATCAAATCAAAACCACAGTGAAATACCACCTCACACTGATCAGAACGGCTGAAATTAACAATTTAGGAAACGAGATATTGGTGAGGAAGCAGAGAAAGGGGAAACCTCTTACACTGACGGTGGGAATGCAAACTGGTGCAGCCACTCTGCAAAGCAGTATGGAGGTTCCCAGAAGTTAAAAATAAAGCTACCCTACAACCCAGCAATTACACTACTTGGTACTTATCCAAAGTATACAAACATAGTGACTCGGAGGGGGTACATACACCCCAGTGTTTATAGCAGCAGTATGAACAATAACCAAAATATGGAAGGAGTCCAGATGTCCATTGATGAATGGGTAAAGATGTACACACACACACACACACACACACACACACACACACACACACACTGGAATATTACTCAAACATCAAAAAGAATGAAATCTTGCCATTTGCAATGACATGGATATAACTGGAGCGTAGTATGCTATGTGAAATAAGTCAGGCAGAGAAACACAAATACCATATTATTTAACTCATATGTGGAATTTAAGAAACAATACGTGAACATAGGTGAAGGGAAGGAAAAATAAAATAAGATAAAAGTAGAGTGTGGCAAACCATAAGAGACCCTTAACTGAAGGGAACAAACTGAGGGTTGTTGGCGGGGAGCTGGGTGGGGTGATCAGGTGACTGGGTGATGGGCATTAAGGAGGGCACTTGTAATGAGCACTGGGTGTTCCATGCAACTGATGAATCACTAATACGATATATTACTAATGAAACAAATACAATCTATGTCAACCAGCTTGAATTTAAATAAAATCTTTTTTTTAAAAGTTAGAATCACTGTGACAAAGAGATTTGATATTTCGAAACCTAACAAAAGCTATATAGGCTCATGCATAGGGGTTATTTTCAAAAGGAGGTGAACTTAGTATTATCAGAAAAATTTAACATGGATAAGGGTTCTGTTCCTTTACGTCTAATTCACTGAACCATTTTTGACAGGAAGAAGGTAGAGCAAAATCCATACAAATGCACATCATGCAGAGCTGCGTCGAGATGCAGTTCACGGGTTCACCAAACATACAGCGAATCATCTTTCTACGGGGGCCAGTTTGTGGGTCCCAATGAACGGAGTATAGTCACCTGAGTATGAAACAAGCTGGGAAAGACAGAGACAGTGTCCGTGCCCTTCCAGACTCACTCTGAACTCAGGCTCTGTCTCTCTTACAGCTTCTGTCTAGAGAAGAATATGATGTTTGCTGTCGTGAATAGTTTAGGAAAACCTGTGTGGAGAAAAACACCTAGACGGGGACTCATTCAATATAGATGGGCTTAAACGACCTCACCTTAACTTAAAAGACACCATTTCAAATCATGGGGAAAATATCAGCCATCCCTGTTTTTATGTGACACGAATATGATTTGATCACCAGACTGAAATAATACATGGCAAGGTTATAGGTGATTTGACGGGCTTGAGATATGTGAACATCTTTCTAGAGAGGTCCTATATGTCTTCCCAAATACACTGTGTAATTCCTGAAGCTTACACAGTATAGCCTATTTTTAAAAATAAACAGTTAAAGGAATTTCTGATAAAATATGCCTACAGTTAGGTAAAATAGCCCTCTGAAGTTAGGAGGAAGAGTCGAGAGGAACAAAATAGTTCACCACACTGTGAAAATGTGATAAATCCATATGGAAGTGGAAACCTATATGAAATTATGTGCCAAAAGAATAAGTTGTAGCATTCACGAGCATATTCAAGCTCTACTCATTAAGTAGCCTGTTTAATAGCAGCTCAGAGTGTCTCCAGATGGTGTCAAGTATCTAAGGTCCTGGTAGATATGACCCCTGTAATGACAGACCAAGAGCTTTTCCTTCATTGCTGTGCACCAGTTCAACATGCTGATGAAAGATGCACGTGGAGCTATTTGGCCCATCTGCCCTAATATTTCATCTCCAAGTTCCCTGGTTCAAACTCAAGAGATTCATCCCTGAACTATCCTTTGCTAAGTTAGAGCACCCCAATACTACATTAATTACAGTGCATGTATTGGTATGTTTACATAATATTTAACAGATAAAGGAACCATTGGTAGAAAGTATACATTTATGCTTGCAGTGAAAGAGTGAAGAAAATGATTTTTTTCTTGCTACAACACATATGGTTCCACTTTCATGGTTCTGTCTGTCTCCCGGGTTAATGACATCCCACCATATGCCTAAGAGCAAGGAGTGATGGAACGGACATGCTGCTCAAACAGACTGAAACAAGCTGAATCGTGTGTCTTCGGCCATAAAATGCCATTCAAATGACCCCATGAGTTGACATCTGCCCACATATTGTGGACATTTGGGGCCAAGTTGCCCATTTGTTTCTTTCTGGTCGAAATGTAAATATTATACATGAAAACATTTACAAGTACAGGCTTCTTTCTTTTTTAGAGACTGGGGAAAGGCTAGGTCAGCTGGGTAGCAGTTATAGCCTTATTTTGTGATACTTTCAATGTGTCTTGATAAATTACATGTGTCACCTCAAAACAATTAAGTCCCTGTAATTGACATGAAAACTAGTATGCAATTTTTTCCCCCCTCAAACTACAAAACAACCGTTTGGAAGCATAATATAATTTGAGCATGTCAGTAATCCATTCAATCAGTATTTCTGAATCCTGATTGATCCCAGCTTTTATTTGGTTGAATCTCTCTACCTCGTGGTAGCTAGTGTTACTCCACAGGGCACTTGGAATATGATGACTTTGGAGAGTGGAGATATGCAGCCTCTTCTTTGTTTCAGTAGAATGGTTAAAAAAAAAATCTGTCAAAGTGATGTCACTGGTGTTTTCCTTTATGTTTATTCAAATGCAGCTATTTTCTCATTGTCAAGTAGCAAGATAATCATACCAAAAAATCCCGAATTCAAACACTTCTGCTCCCTGTGACCTTTGGTTTTTATTTACAAAAGAAATCCTGCAATTGATACACACAATTTCTGTACTAAACTTAATTTGCCTTTCTTAGTGCCTTTATATGTTTATGCCTTTAGCACTCAAATGTTCACAGAAGAAAATGTGGTATTAAGTGACAGGAAGTAAGGATATTGAAAGGAAAATGAAACTTGCAAGAAAAATGTGAGTTTCCTCTTCCCCTCTACAACTTCGCGAGACCTTATTGGTTTTTATTTGGGGAATTAATTGTGTTGTGACAAACCTGTTTTTTACTGTTTGTGGAGAAAACACAATTTTAGAGGAAGATGGCTGGTACTGTGTGATTGTAATGCTATGTTCTGAGCATCCTATTGGTGTAGTGAATCAGAATCCACATTATAGGGTAGCTGATCGAAGTGTAGGCTCTGGTTGTTTACGTAAAGACTAGTTTAAATAGACACAGAAATGATCAGACAATTCAGCTGAAATTGTTTTACCGTTGAGTGTATCTGATAGAGCTAAACTTTGAATAACAAGTAATGAAAGAGAAAACTAAAGTTAATAGTTTTTTTTTAAGATCCCTGATTATAGAGTTTTATGGCTTTCTATTGGAATTAGAGTAATATCTGAGTCTTTGCCATGATTTACAAGGTCCTATATAATCTGGCTCCTGACCACTTCTGTGACACCATTTCCTTCCTAGATCCCCTTGCTTATTTCCAGACAGCCGCATGGAATTTCCTTACAGTAATTTGCCTGAACCAAGCCCATTCCAACTTAGGGCTTTGGATGTGCTTGTCTTTTGCTTCCAGTGTTCTATAGGGCTTATTCCCTCTCTCCTCTCTCTCTCTCTCAGTCCTTAATTTAGATGTCACCTTCTCAAATAAGCTTTTTCTTTTGGAGGGAGAGGGAGAGAGTATCTTAAGCAGGCTCCACACCCAACATGCAGTCGAACGTGAGGCTCGATCTCACAAGCCTGAGATCATGACCTGACCCAAAATCAAGAGTCGGTCACTTAACTCACTGAGCCACCCAAGCACCCCTCAAATAGGCTTTTCTTAAGGACTTATCAACAGTAGCATCCTACTTGCCCACTACTCTTTGTCTTCTTAATTTGTTTCTTCTTAAACTGTTTCTTTATAGCACTTACCATTTCCGGACATGTATTACACCTTTATTTGCATATTCTGTCTTCTTTCCCCACTAGGAAGAGAGATTATTATTAAGACATTTTTAAAACTATATTTATTCCTTAATTTGAAAGAAAATGTTTATTAAACATTTACCATAGGCAAGGCATTATACTAGTACATTGATACATCCTTAAATTAACCTTTGAAGGTAGATTCTACTATTACCAGCATTTTATGAAAAATCAATAAAAAGAGAACTACGTGATAATGAGAAGAAGCTTATTTTAAGATATAAGTAACGAGGGTAATAATTTAGGCAAGAGTGGTGGGGGGATTTGAAATCCAGGGCTAGTAGGCGCTGACATTCCACAGCAAGAGGGAAGGGCCTCCCTTTCACAGTACTAGGAAAGGAGGAGGAAGTACTCCGTGTGATTGCAGTTTGTTTGGTTATAAGGCATACCAGACTTCCTCCCGAGCAGAAGGTAATGTTATCTTCTGCGAGTCAGAGAAAATGTTTGAGGAACACAGAGAAGGTTTATAAAAGACTGCAAGCGGAGAAGAGGGACAGCAGGCTAGGGAAACAGACTGGTTAGCAGCACTGAACATCCCATGAGACTGGAGGTTAAATTTTCAAGGGACCTAGTCTGTACATACATGCAATTAATGCGAGTAGTTCTTGGCAACCCAGATGTACACGTAAAAAAATGTTGACTGTTGGATTCATCTAGAGATGGGGTTTCCATGATGGGTGAACCAAAGGAAAACAGGGAAAGGGAATTGAGGATCCTGGTCAATAGTAAAGGGTCTCAAGTAGAAAGAAAAGAAAAGAAAGGTTAGATGGATGCTAGTAAGTAAGAGGAATCAGAGGGGTAAAACTAAAGCACTAATGTCCAATGAAACTTTCTTTAATGATGATGGTGTCCTAGATTTGTTGTCCAGTATGGCAACTGCTAGTGTTGTGTGGCTCTTTGCACTTGAAATCTGACTAGTGAGCCTGAAAAACTGAATTTTTAATTCTATTTATTTTTTATGAATTTAAATCTACTTAAATTTAAATTCTTTTCTTTTTTTAAAGATTTTGTTTATTTGACACAGAGAGACACAGTGAGAGAGGGAACACAAGCAGGGGGAGTGGGAGAGGGAGAAGCAGGCTCTCCGCTGAGCAGGGAGCCCAATGCAGGGCTCGATCCCAGGACTGGGATCTGACCTGAGCTGAAGACAGATGCTTAATGACTGAGCCACCCAGGTGCCCCTAAATTCTATTTATTTTTAATGAACTTAAATCTTTTAAATCTATTAAATGAATTAAATAGGTACATATAGTGGCTACCATCGGGGACTGCTTAAGACTAGAGATCCTCATGAAGATGAAGTTGAGAACAAATTAGTGGAGAGGCAGAAGAATGGGAGGCTATTCAGAAAGTGATGCATAAGCACTGTTGTTACCTGCCCAAACATCCATTTCCCTCCTCTTTTTTAAGGACCTCACTTTTTATTTTGGTATCTACACCTCCCTCATACAGCCTGTACATGATAGGTAGAGGTAATTCTACCCCCGGTTCTGGGGTTTAGATATATATCTTACACTTCTGCTAATCAGCTCATAGTAATCTAATCACGAGCCAGTGTTCCTAGTTCTGGGGTGAACATGGAGCCCAGGGGTTATCAGTGAGAGTGAAGAAGACCTTTTCTGGAAATTTCAGGGAAGGGACTTTCTGTAAACTCCTCCTCTATGGTGTAGCACACAGTGTGAAGCCCAGAACAGTGCATAATTTGCCACCCTGAGGATACTACTGAGGAATTCGGGAGGCAGTGATGGAAAGAAGCTGGGTCCAGTAAAACCATGTCAAGTCACCATATTAATCTGGCCCTAAGATCTGTCCTCTGTAGGGGCATTTCTAGTTCATAAACCAACAAGTGCCCTGTAGCTTAAACCAGTTTTTGTTACCTGTAGTATATAGAGATGGTATGATATGAGCAGTGTGCCTTAATTTACAGTTTCAAAGATGTGAGAGATCCAGGAGTTGAAATATTGATTGTGGTATGGAGTGATGGTGAAGTAGAGTTGAAGGTCAACGGAGATCAAGAGGTCAAGCATTTGAGAGGTCAGACTTTTAAATGCTACCCTTGCCATCCATGTGATAACAGGACTTAGGGTGAAGCAGAACCATGAATTAGGTGACAGATCCTTAGAGAAGTAAGCATTGACTGCTCAGTGATCATTGCAATCAAGGGATGGTGGGCATTGCTTTAAAGTGTCCAGCTTTCTTCATTCCCACTTTACTATCTTTTTTCCTTAATGCATGTTTTCAAAATGATTTAAGAGAGCTTAAACAAAAATATATGTGTATATATATATATATATATGCAGTCTTTAATATGTATATGTATACAATATACGTATGTGTGTGTATATATGTAGAATATATGTGTGTGTATGTGTATTTATATATATATATGTAGCAGTATAAAAGAAATAAAGAGAATCACACTGAAAATGGAGGTAAAGGGAATATAAGGCATTTAAGGCTTGGGAAGATCAGACAAAACCAGGGTTGAGGTTAGTGCACAAGATACGTAATAGAACATCCAGCACTTCTGTTGGAGCTAAGCCACAGTTTGACTCTGAGTTTTTTATTCATTCATGGTCTAGTCTTTCTGTTTTATCTCTACATATGCAAGTTGTATAAAGTCAGGCAGCCATATCTGTTAAGCTCTCCTTTAAATATTAGTTTACGTTATGTACCCAAGGTCACAGAGCTAGTAATGGAGCCCAATTCTTGAAGAAAAAAGCTCCAAATTTCTAGCCCTGCAGGCTTCCCACTAGACCACATTGCATCTCGAACACAGAGTAATTTCACGGCAGACATCCTTTTTCCTGGACTGCAGGGTCACAGGAAAACCAAAGAGCTACTGGGGTATTTTTGTTCGTGACTCTGAACCCTGGTGACTGAGGATGGAAAAGAGTCTGACAGACAGACCAGGCCCCTGATGGACCATGTCTGGACAGCCTGACCTAGGAGAGGAAGTAGTCCAGCTGCTGATCTCCCGGCAGGCACCGTGCTAAGGTAGCAAATGCTCTACATGTCAGGATTGAGGTGGTTTGGCAGAGGCATGGGGGGAAATGCAGTGCGCCAGGCCCTGCCATCCCTGGCACATTTGTGCCCTTGGTGGCTTGAAAGATAAACATCTGGCCACATCCTGTCTATGAGCAGTCTCTTTGCCCACTGCCTCAGTTCACCTCCCTACCCCCTCCTCAGCCTATCGCGAACTCTGAAATCCTTGCAAAATTCAACTCCCATTTTATCCATTAACTCAATATCTGTGTGAGGAAAACATCTCACTGCAGACTGCTTAAAATGCCAGGAATCAAAGCCATCATTTTCCTTCTGATTTGTTCATGGTTGTATTCTTCCATGGAGAGCAGGGGAGTTCTGTGTTGGGGGCTTCTGTGTAGATGCTGAGTTCCTGAGGTGTATCCAAGGTTGTTTCAAGGAAGATGGAGAAAAAACACAAGAGTGCACTGTTTCCTCCTAGTCATATACATCCTCATTAGGGACTCTTGGATAGAAAAATTATGGTGATTCAGTGCAATGGTAGCCTCCCACATTTCTTTAGACAGCTGTTTTTAAACTTCATGGGTTCCAATTCATTTGGTGCAAGTGAAATACCTGCCCCACAGATGAATGCCTATGTGCTCATACCACATCACTTCACATGACATTTCAGAAGGATGTCACAAGCCCCTTGAGAAACTCATACTTGGATCACCAAAGGGAGAATTTTAGTTGTGTGTGGCTGTTTGGACAGCTTGGGCAGCATCAACTAGAGGTTCTAAATATAAATTGTTGAAAAAAGGCACTAACCTTCTATGTGTCCAGAAACTTAGGTTCATGTCCCAACTCCACCATGTACAAGCCGTGTGACTGTGGGCTCTCTATCAGTTTCCTTGGTATAAAATGTGGGTAGTAATATCTGCCCGGCCCATCTAATAGAACGTGAGGATCAAATGAGAAATATATGAGACTTTCTAGATAATCTAGAAGGAACAAAATCTGTATACCAGGAAATGGGATCTGACCTAATCGATTTGTGATGTTCCTCACTGGCATACATTTCTTGTCCTTGTGCTATCCCAGTCTCTTCAGGGCCAGGGTTGAATGCTAACCTCCTGCTGGGTGAGCATCCAGTAAACGTGCCCAGCTCTACATCTCGACTTGCCAATTTCTACCATCTTTATTCCATGGATCCCGAGTCTGTTGCTCGACTCTTGTTCTAAAAAGGGATCATTTGGAGGTAAAAGTCAGAGCTGTTTTGTTAATGATTAGATAACGAACTAGGTTCACCATCAACAGCTGATTTTTTATAAAGGTGTGTGTCAGTGCTAAGTGCGATATTTGTGACTTGTCCGCTTCCTCCTTCCCAACATAAAGACACAAATGCACACAGTGCAGCGATGTGGATCTCCTTGAGCCAGGCAAGGCAGCAGACATTTTTATCCCTTCTTTAGGTCACTGCACGTAGGTGTGGGCCTGGGCACAGACACAAGGCTGCTCTGCTCATTGTATAGGACCTTAGAGTTCATGTACATTGTTCTGTAACCTCCTACAGAAGAATCTCATCTCCACCATTTCATTAGGACCATATTTAAAAATTGGGGGGGGTGGATTCCTTGATGTATTAAAAAAATAAAATGTATAATAATTATTCTTACTATTAAGTAGAAATGGCAATACTTTACATTGTACCTTGCACAGAAAGCCCTTTATATCCATTATTCTGTACATTGCCATGTCAAATATGACAGGATATGTTGGAAGACCTGATGAGTTTATAGGGGGTGAACAGAAGCCAGACTGATGATGGGAAGGGCAGAGGGAGGCAGAGGCTGCATTCCCTATTAGAGAGGAGGAGCTGTGACCCCCCAAGTCAATGGGCCAAGGCCCCTCCATCCCCAAGATGTGAGCTGCCTTCGTAGGGAGTCTGTGATTTATGCGATCCTTCCTGCAGGGATGGAAAGTGACAGGAGCAGCTCAGGGATTTCACGTCTAGACAGGGCGGTGTCCAAGGAAGCCGGTGCTCTCCTCCAATTAATCTGAGAACGCTTTGGCAAATTTTGTTCTTTTTTTACCCTGTGAGGAAATGAGTTTGTTTTTGCCTCTGACAAAACCCATAACCTTTAGGATATTGTTGAACGAGCAGGCCTGGATTATTTTTAGTTCCCGTCTTGAGCCTGTGGCTCACCTCCTGTTTCCATCCCACTCAGGAGGAGCTGACGAGGTCTAATATCAGAAAAGGAGTAAAAACAGTAGTGCATTAGATACTCTTCACAGGGCGACTTTGTTGATGCCCTTGCGTGCCCTGGAGCCTTCCACACCTGGCCTGCAGCCCACAGCGGCAGGAGCACAGAAGAATCACCGCTTTCTCGATCGTCCCCAGGGGCTATGCCTTGGGCCCTATACTACACAGGCATTCACTCTTACTGGTCACTTTAGCAATTTTATTAAATCTTTATTCAATCTTTAACAGCCATTACTGGAGAAGCCAAGTTTTGAGAGCAGAACGTTATTTTTTTTTTCCGTGCGAGGGGCGGGGTGGGGGGGGAGTATCTTATGCAGTAAAAGTGAGGAAATCTGAGGAGCCCCATTTAAGTGTTTTCCTCCTTTCCTCTGGAGCCCCCATCTCTTCCTCCATGGGCAGCAGTAATACCATGACGATGGGGCCAAGAATATTTAAAAACATTTTAAAGTTACCACCGAAAGGAGAAAACGGTACATTTACACTCGTCTTTCTCCACTTAATGGCATTACCAGAGATGCCTTGTCCCCCTTGGGCCATAAATTGAGACATCACTCAACAGTTGTCCTGGCAGATTTCCCCCAAAAAGGCCACTTATGAAGTGACTAATCGTATCGGAGGCTAATTTACTGAACATTTAAAACCATTGGGTTGGGGGAGATTAGGAGACTCTGAACCTGGGATATGATCCATTATGTCCCCAAACTGAGGACTCAGCTCTGCCTCATCCTTGCATCCTCTCCAAGGAGACAAGGCCATTTTTCCTCTCCCATCAAACTGCAGCAATCACTGCCTGGTCGGGTAAAGCCACCGTATTAGGAGCTTTAGGCTAAGACTTGCAAAAGCCCTGGTCTTTCTGGTCTGGAATGGACATTAACTTTTCCCTGGGCAGCTTTAGTAAGAGCACTGGGGTATGCTTGAGGTCAGAGAGGAAATGAAGATTATAAGTGTAATGTAATATTCATTTCCCCAAATTTGGATAACCCAGTGACTTAAATCAAGGAGACCTTAATTCTAAACCCTATACGGAGCCTCCTCATGTTTCAGAGCTCACCTCCTGAGCCACCTCTTTCCCCTATGTACTTTCTGCTCCTGGAAAGGAGCTTGGCTGTAGGGAAAGCTATTAACATTCATGTTCCTCTGGAAGTTGATGTTGTAAAATAAGGGGCCTGACCCTCTTTGGAAGAGGGGAGCTGATGATGGGACTTTCTGGAGAGCTGTGCACATCTCTCCCATCTTGTCTCGTACCAAGTAATGACATAGAACATCCTGCCCTATGTTTGCTCCCCACCTGCATGTGCCAGTATGTTCCCGACCCCCGTGCAGTGCTGTTTTTGTTCAGTTGGCAGCTGTACAGTAATCCAGTTATGATTTTGTCAGGTATATCCTTATTTGATGATTGCATACATAACCGCTTTTTATCTGTTGCAAAACTCTTGGAAATAGTCTAGGAAGGGGGTGCTGGATATCCACTCACAACTTCAGACTTAATGTGGTACAGAGTAAAAGGAACTCAGTTGAAGAGAGCATCCCCCAGGCGCCTGGGCGGCTCAGTGGGTTAAAGCCGCTGTCTTCGGCTCAGGTCATGATCTCAGGGTCCTGGGATGGAAGCCCGCATCGGGCTCCCTGCTCGGCAGGGAGCTTGCTTCCTCCTCTCTCTCTCTGCCTCTCTGACTACTTGTAATCTCTCCTCTATGTCAAATAAATAAATAAAATCTTTAAAAAAAAAAAAAAAGAGAGAGAGAGCATCCCCTCATAGCCATGCCTCACACCTGACATGCACTGACAGTATTGACTGAGGTTCAGCTGACGAGAGCAGTAGTAAATCAGTATCACAGGGTGACTCAGCAAATCTTTGACACCATCTCTTTGGGCATGGACTGCTTTTTAATTTTTTGCCACAGGATAAATTCAGTTTGAGTTGAGGGAAAGTGCAATATGTTCTGTGAGTGAATTCCAGTTACAGAGAAGGGAGAAAAGTGGGGTGTGGGGAAGAGGGAACAGCTAATGTGCTAGAGCGTTTATGAGTGTAAAGTCACGTACTTGAGTGTTCTGCTGCCAAGAAGAATTAAAACCTGCAGATGCCTTTATGCAGAAGTGACCACATTATGCAAGACAACATAACAACACTCCTGTGCTGGTATTAAAAGGTTCTTTGAATGTGAAGTTCCTATAAAATGACTAATCGCAAATGAAGAAAATCTTAAGTGGTTCTGAAGAATTCAATTGATTGTGTGAGCACTGTAGCCTCTGCTTACCTACCTTGATTAAAATTCTTAACCCACTTTTTCTAAAGGCGTTTCCAAAGGCTAAGAAACTTCATCACAAAGTTTTCATTCCTATGTAGAATTAAAAGGTTTATAATGATGATAAAAATTTAAGTTAATATTATATCCCCAAACATGAGGGCCCGCAGAATTAGACGAGTACTTGCATGGTGCCCAGTGGGAAGAAGGAAGTGTTTTTACCCATCTGGAACAATTGTATTTCATTCAGGAAAAGCAGTCGTGAAAGATGTGCTAGTGAGTAAATTCCTATGAAGCTTAGAGTTTACAATAGAGATACGAAACCTCTACAAAGAATGATAGGGCATGACAGAGAAGTTCATCTACTGGGAAAGCACAGAAAAGAGGAAGCTCAGAGCATGGTTTAGTGACATTCTGTTTTAATTCCAGTCATCACCACAATTGTGACCCAAAATTAATTTCAAATGTCAACAAATAAATTACTTACTGATTGTTGACACTGAAGCTAATTCTACCAAGCATGTGATTGATTGATCATGAGGCCGTTCAGAGTATGTTGGGTTTTAGTTTGGTTTCTAACTTGGGACAAACAGAGAATTAATGGCCTAGTTATTACTGCAGTATGATCAGCTCAGCAGAATGTATAATGAATAGTTTCCTACTTTGGATATATAAGAGAACAGCAACAACAGCCAAACCCAGTAAAACTTGATTGAGGTTCTAAAGGTTGATTTGGAATATTAGCAGATCTGAAAAGGGTCTAGTGCATATACGTTGATGAGATATGAATCTTCTGTAATGTATGAGCCCCAGGAAGCCAGGGAAATGTCAGTGGGGGATTTGTCCTTGTCTAAAGAACAGGCCAGTAGCTAAATTATAAAAAAAAAAAAAAAAAAAAAGGACACTTCTCTCCCTTCCCTCTTCCTTCCCACCCCTTTCCTTTTTTATTTTTTTTTTCCTCCTAATTTCCTATGAAAGCATAGGACATGCTTTCAAGGGACCATAGTTATCTAACAGACATGCAAACAAGAAGTTGCCATGCAGAATGAAAAAAACAATGTGTTCTTCTAAGGTGACCAGACAGCAGGGGTGGAGTGAAGGCAGTTTGGGCAGGATTTACAATGGGGTGGGGGTGATGTTTGCGTTGAATCTCAAATGATAAGGAAGCACAACCTTCCATGAAAACAGTGCAGAAAAGATTGATTAGAATAGCCACATCTGTTGAATGTGCTGATATCAATGCAAGCATCAAGCTCTGTTCTTGCATGTAAATGTGACTTTATCATATCACCGTGGACAAGGAAAAGATCGCACTCATCCTAGATAAGTAGGATTGAAGTGATGGCACAGTGTCATTCTCACATTTTAATTCAAAGAGAAATGACACGAGAGAATATTCCTTGGGAATTTCAAGGCAAACTGGAATGCAGCATATTCCTCTGTTTTGTCTACTATCAATTTTGCAACTTCATCTTTGTATTTTATCTGCATAAAGGCTTTTACTTTTTAAAGGGTTATGGTCCCTGTTGGAGATTTATAAGCTGGAAAGAGTTAGGTTCTCTCCAAAACAGACATGAAGAGTTGAAGTATTGAGGGCGGATTGAGTTTAAGTGCTTTTAGTGTTTATTTGAGTAAAACACGTCCACTTTTCGTGCGTTTACCTAATGGCATTTCAGAGAAAGAGTAGAAAGTTTATAGCAGAGAGAAATCTTACTTATTGAGGGATTTGTGTGACAGGCAGTCACTGAATCAGACAAAATAAATTAACAAAAATTTAATTAGCTTGTATCATTCTTGTCAAAACTGACAACTAAAACATGGAGAAAAGATCATGTTTTCTCCAGAAATTTTTTTTTTCGTCTGAAGAGAAACTTTGATTTCTACAACTATTTATAGATTTCACATGGACTGCTGTTTCCTACATTTTGGAAAGATTCAAGAGTTAAGTCACCAATGACCAGGAGACTTTCTCCCCACTCCCCACCGAAGATCTAGAGAGCCACTTGCCTACTTCTATGCATTTCAGCTGCAGAGTTTGCTTGGTATCTGACCCACTCTCTTTTTTATGGGGTTTATGAATAAGAACACAAGGACTTTCACCTAGTCAAGCTCTGTCCACCAACTCAGCAGTTACCACAGCATCCATATTCTTTCTTGTTGGTGCAGTGAGCCCACCAGAGAGTATCAGCAAGATGATTCAAAAGCAAGTCATTACAACCTATCAATTATTGGACTTGGGGATTTTGTCCACCTATGGGACCACTCAGGGGAGCTGCTCCCTCCCCTTCCTTCACCCTTCCCTATCACGTAGATGTGACAGTATCAGTAGAGTTCGGGGATGCCTACAAAAAGTGGAACTGTGAAGGCCCAGAGTGAGTTTCAGAAACAAAGTTTTTATGTCTGTACGAACTGTAGCAGCAGTGGCACCCCCAGCTGCTCTGGGCCTCACCAGACCCTTACAAGAGCCTATAGATGGCTCTTGCAACTCTGCTTACCCTTTCTCTCCCAGAGTGCCTGCCTCTACTTCTCTACTTGTCCTCACATAAAACACTCCTGTTCTCTCTTGGGTCCCTTGCTTCCAGCAGAGAGTACTCTGTGTGTGTGTGTGTGTGTGTGTGTGTGTGTGTGTGTGTGTGTGTGTGTGTGTGTATAAAGCAAAGAGAAGTAGACAGTCACCTGCTTATAGTGGGTTACCTCTCTGCCCAGAGTGAAGATGAATCCTAGATTCTGTATTTGGAATTTTAATAAAGCATTTTCTTATAGGAAAATCACACATTTCTATACATCTTTAGTCTTATGGATCAACAAACATTTGTAACTGGTCTGGAAGTCATTCTTTGAAACAGAGTGAAGCAAGAAGTTAAAATATTTATTCTCATAAAAATAAATCTGTATAGAAGAAAACATGCTAGAATATTTTCCCAAACTCTGCTGAGTATAGTATGCAGACAGAGGGTGAGCCATTTGGCTTCAAGAAAATCATGGCAATAAAAATTAGGATTTGCAAATTGCTTGCATACTGTTAGGCATTTCTAAGTGTTTTATATAAAGTAGTCTTGGGGCATAAATCCTATGGTCCTTATTTCACGGATGAGGGAACAGGAGTTTAGAGCCCTTCAGTAACTTTCCCAAGTCACACAGAAAGTGGTAGAATGTAGATACTTCTAATCTCTATCCTACTTTCCTCCCAGTTCTTGTTTGAGTTGATCATATAGGATATATTTAGATACAGAAATGAGACACTTAGGAAGAACTTCTCTGCTTGGATTCCCCCATCTTATATAGGGGAAAATGTATTTTTTATAATCACTCCATAATCAGTGGTTCTCTGATGTGTTTGTCACCCCCACCCCCTGCCCCCAGGGGACATTTGGCAAGGTCTGGAGAACTTTGGGTTGTCACAAATGCATCAGGGATGCTACTGACATCTACTGGGTAGAGGCCATGAATGCTATTAAATGTTCTTCAGTGCACAGAACAGCCTTCCACAGCAAGGGATTATCTGATCCAAATATCAATAGCAATGAAATTTTGAAACCCTGATATAAGTGAAAGTATGACACAGTATTCAACATATAAAACCTTGAAAGAAAGTTAGGTTCTAAATGAATTACTTTTATTATATCCTTGCATGCTTTCTTGATTATACTAAATTCATCACTTACTTTATGTGTTTTCTTACTGTATACACAGTTTGGCACCAGCACACCTGTTAGTAAGATTTGCCTCCCAAGAGGGAAAGGCCCAGACATTCTATTTGCTCGTGTCCACCATGAGTCCAAAAGAGTCTCAGAAGATCCATAATCAGCACTTGTGGTTGGCAACAGAACTTATTTCCAATCAGAGGTAAAGCAGTCATGGTTTATACACTGTCAAGGGGATTTTGAAAACCACGTCTTTCGGCGAATACTACTGAGTAGAAAGGCATCTCATTTATATGATGGGGAGGAGGGTAAGATGTGTGATTGGGGGTGCATGTGACATTTTCATCAGAAGTCCTAGAAACACGGAGAGTATTCTGTTTAATAAATTTATCAATTTTATACACAGGCATGTTCATTTCCAGCCTAAGAACGTACCTAGAATATGTATTTTCTCTGAACAAAATGACACATGCTCTCTCGCACTTTTTCTTCACTCACTATTTTTGTCTCTTTCTCCCCTTTATGGAGAAATATTGAGTGAACATTTACTTAGCAATTAGGACTTCATGGCAAAACTTTCAAAGCTGTACTGGGCAGAGAGTCAAAACCTACATTTGGTGGTGAGGTTTTAAGTGCCCACAATGAACAGGAGTCTGTATAGTTTTTCTGTCCCTCGCTGGGTGGCTTTAATGCCATTTCTAGAAACAAAAGGATGAATATGTGGGATATGCTGGGAGAACCTGCCTGGGAGGAGAATTTTGCTCTCAGATTTTATTAGAATTTCCATCATTTTTGGTCAGTCAGCATTTCCATTATTTAGAGACGCCCCCACATGGGTGGTGATTATATGGAAAACAGTAGCAAATGCCAAATAAATTCAAAACTCCGGGTATATTTCTAGACAGGGATCGCTGCTTCAGGGATTTCCTTTCTCCACTTCAATCTGAATTTTCATGCTGAGCAAGAGAGGTGGTTTTTCTATTTCTGTTTTTATTTTTGTTGATGGCTTGACTCTCTTGACCATCTGCATATGTTTTATTTACCTTATGGATTAGCCAGAGAACATTAAGTCCTAGGTTGTTACATATCTCTATATGTATATCTATGTATGTACCTGGCCTCCCTCACTTAAACTTTGTATGTTCTAGAAATGCAAATTGATTTCGAAGCATTCCCAGGTAGCCAGTCCCCAGATAAAACTTTGAAGAGAGTAAAGTTCCCCCTGCCTTTTTTTTTTTTTAAAAGATTTTGTTTATTTATTTGAGAGAGAGGGAGAGCCTGACAGAGAGACAGAGAGAGAGAGGGAGGGAGAAGGAGGAGGGGGAGGGGCAAAGGGAGAGGGTGAAGCAGACTCCCTGATGAGTAGGGAGCAGAATTGATCCCGGGATTCCTGGGTCATGACCTGAGCCAAAGGCAGATGCTTAACCAACGGAACCACCCAGGCGCCCCATGAAGAGAGTAAAGTTTCAGAATTCCTTTTTCATGCTTGCCACTTCACTCCAGAAATCTTTGAGGCTGTTGCGATCTTGAGCTACGACACACCATCTATCCATACTTATCAGTTAATAGCTGAGGAAACTGAGGTCTAGATCTGTCCAAGGTGAGCAACAAACCAGCAGTAGGACTGACATCAAATTCTTGTTCCATGGCTCCTGCCAGAGCTGTTACAAGAGCTGGGCGATGACTGTTTCTTAGGGATGCATTTGCAAATGTGCATTCTTTAGGTAGGGGGTCCTTCTAAGTCCAAGATACTGGGACTCTGGTAAATAACTTCTGGCCCCCTTTCCCCACTGCAGAGTTCTCACTCCTTAATTGATCAGCTTTTGGCTGCTGAAAAACAGTAGCCTGTAGGAGTCACTCTTCATGACAAATCCCTGAAAACATCTCATTGATTCACCGAACAGTCAGCCAGGCACTAGTGATTAATCAGTGAATAAAACAGACAGGACCCCTAGACTTCCTGGAGTTTAATAGACCTTTTTAGCTCGATTTAAAGGACAATTAGTTAAGCTGTCAAATCCAGAGTCCATGTGACTGCCTCTATCAAGGTGGGATTTTTATGTTTTAAAAAATCCTCACAGTAGTTTATGTGAATACATGCCTGTGTTCTTAGTCAAGTGGTTCCACATATAATAGTTGACTTCTGGTTAATTGAAGTTTTATGATAATATAAGGAGACGTGATTGGAATATTAGTATATTTTAAAGAAAAATGTGGAAATCTTTTAATTTCATTTTTTAAAAAAGATCTTGTGATGGTATAAAAGAGAAATGATACTGTGACAACTCCAACAGTTACTCAGCATTTGAATAAAAGAATAATCTCTGACATGGGGAGGGAAGAATGGAATGTGTGAGTAGGGAGAGAGGGCTGTGTGAACATTGCCATTAACACATTAATTCACTTTACGCTCGCTTTCAAGGACAAGCTCCGGAATTCTGTTCGAGAGCTGACAGCCACCAAATATGAGAGGAAATGTATTCTCCGCCTAGCTGGGTTAAGTCAACTTTTTATACCTTTAACGTGACAGATTTAGTCAAAGACTAAATACAAAGACTGGATGAGAGAGAGAAAGTCAGAGATGAGCAGCAAAATGAGAGAGAGAGAGCGAG
Source organism: Ailurus styani (assembly GCA_002007465.1). Taxonomy (NCBI): domain Eukaryota; kingdom Metazoa; phylum Chordata; class Mammalia; order Carnivora; family Ailuridae; genus Ailurus; species Ailurus styani. The sequence continues at coordinate 2,227,171 of LNAC01000098.1, read as the reverse complement.
AGCAAGGAGAGGTCTATTTTCAGGTGGCTGTTGAATTTCAAGAGATAGGAGAGTGTAACTACCAGATGGTACAAAGACTGCAAAGATGCCTGACAGCCAGCAAACGTTGAGTGTTGGGTCTGTTTTCTTCTCCTTTCTGTCAGCCATCACAGACAGGGTGAAGGTAGCTAGAGGTCCAAGAAATGTGACCACTTTTGTCTAACAAGCAAACTTCTTTGACTCTTAACTCTCCCCCTCCTTCCCTCTCCCTCTCTCTCCTCTCCTGTTCTCTTCTAAAATGTAACTGGTCTTGCTTTTAGGTGTCTCCATTTTCACGGAGAGAATCCGGGGATCCATTAAAAAATTGAACTTAATGTTTGTGGACCACAGAGAAACAGACATACTTTAGCTTCAAATTTGATAGTAAGAAAATAGACGTTTTCTATTTTGTTTCAGATTTTCTGCTTGTATCAAGAATATATCTTACCGATGTGTTTTATCTACATCTATGTTTTATTTAAAGTGAACAAAAAAATTCAGATTTGAACTTTCTGAAGAATCTATAGCTCATGATTAGTAGGCCACATTGTGTTCTATAAACTAGCTGTTTTATCATGTATCTGAGGTGGAAAATAAAGATGGGGGAGTGGGTGAAGAGAATGAATATAATGCACCCACATCCTACACAATGTGGAAGCCACACACCACACTGTAAAACTCAGTGGAATGTTAATCTCTCTGATAAGGTCTTTATAAATTCTAAAATGGACCAAGGTCCCTTTAATAACAAACGTATCTCAAAATGCCCTTAATACCCTGTGTCTAGTCCTCGGTGCAACATTGTTGCTGTTGGGAGCCCCTGTTCTCTCAAGGCTGTTTCTGCCTGAACAAAGTGCGCACCACGCAGAAGTGACCCACCTCAAGGCATTCTGGAACTTGCAGGCAGATGTTGCTTTTCAGTGTCTAGTACACTTTTGAAATAACTCAGGAGAAGAACAGTGTATTATATGTACCCAGATATTTACTGTTTTGTTGCACTTCATTCTTTTTTTTTAAAGGGAGGTAGTTATATTTGCAATTTTTTATTATTATTTGCCCCAGGGGTACAGGTCTGTGAATCATCAGGCTTACACCTTTCACAGCACACACCATAGCACAAACCCTCCCCGGTGTCCATCACCCAGCCACCCTATCCCTACCCTCCCACCCCCCAGTAACGCTCAGTTTGTTTCGTGAGATTAAGAGTCTCTTATGGTTTGTCTCCTTCCTGATCCCACCTTGTTTCACTTTCCCCCCCACCCCCCACAAACCCCTGCTCTGCCCCTCAAGTTCCTCCATCAGAGAGACCATATGATAATTGTCTTTCTCCGATTGACTTATTTCACTCAGCATAATATCTTCTAGTTCCATCCACGTCGTTGCAAATGGCAAGATTTCACTTCTTTCGTTTTTGTTTTTGTTTTTTTTAAGATTTTATTTATTTATTTGACAGAGAGATTATAAGTAGGCAGAGAGGCAGGCAAAGAGAGAGGAAGAAGCAGGTTCCCTGCTGAGCGGGAAGCCCGATGCGGGGCTTAATCCCAGGACCCTGAGATCATGACCTGAGCAGAAGGCAGAGGCTTTAACCCACCGAGCACCCAGGTGCCCCAAGATTTCATTTCTTTTGATGGCTGTATAGTCTTCCATTGTATATATATACCATATCTTCTTTATCCATTTATCTGTGGATGGGCATCTAGATTCTTTCCATAGTTTGGCTATTGTGGGCATTGCTGCTATAAACATTCAGGTGCACGTGCCCCTGAGGATCACTGCATTTGTATCTTTAGGGTAAATACCCAGTAGTGCAATTGCTGGATGGTAGGGTAACTCTATTTTCAACTTTTTAGGAGCCTCCATACTGTTTTCCAGAGTGGCTGCACCAGTTCGCATTCCCACCAACAGTGTAGGAGGGTTCCCCTTTCTCCGCAACCTCGCCAACATCTCTCCTTTCCGTACTTGTTAATTTTAGCCATTCTGACTGCCATGAGCTGGTATCTCACTGTGGTTTTGATTTGTATTTCCCTGATGCTGAGTGATATTGAGTGCTTTCTCATGTGTCTGTTAACCATTTGGATGTCTTCTTTGGAGAAATGTCTGTTCATGTCTTCTGCCCATTTCTTGACGGTTATTTGTTCTATGGGTGTTGAGTTTGATAAATTCTTTATAGATTTTGGATACAAGCCCTTTATCTGATATGTCATTGCTGCACTTTATTCTTGATGTTTTACACCCTCTCCCCCATGCCCTGAGACTTCTAGCCCCTTTTCTAGCCACTTTTTTGGTAGAGTTTACTCTCAGGGAGTGTAAATACATGACAAAATTTGTCCACTTGGGTTATTTGAAGATATATCCTTCTAGGAACAAGGATCCAGGTAAATCAGGTTTACTTCACTAGGTAGAAATAAAATCTTCTGATTATCTCTACAATCATTTTTATTATGTTTATTCAGACTTGCTTACTTGCTTGATTTTTTTTTTCCAGATTAAAATAAAGGCACAAGGATCTATTTCTAGAGCCCTGCCTAGTATTTAATAAATATTTGCTAAATGAGTGAATATATGAATGATATATAAAATAGCTTTAATTTTTGGTGACAGTAGGTAAATTTGCCCAAAGTTTATTGTCCCATCCACTTTCTATTTTTGGTAATAGTGTCTGTAGTGACTGGGAAAATGGAGAAGAACCCTTATCCTACCATTTTCTTCTCAGGTGGCTCATTTGCTAGATAATAAAGAATAAGTTTTAAGACCTAGTAAGTCAGAGGAACATTTATTAATGTTTTTGACAATTTGCCAGATTTTTAACCACATTTTCCTTCTTTTATCAATAAAATAATTATATAAAATGTGCATGTAACATGTATTTACTATTTTCCACCATGTATAAGCAGTTGAAAATTTAGAAAGTAATTAAATATCCAGTGAAATATTTGAATAGTTTTGTATAATTGGAGTTAATTCAAATATGGCTCTCAGAGTTTTGAATATAATAAATAACATTCTGGGAGGGAAAAACACATTTAAACTTAATTATAGGACTGGCTTATGCTCACTTTTCATTCATTTAAGTTTCTCCATTAAGATTAAAACAAAACATTTGCTTGAATTTTCACAGAAAATAGTCACCAGAATGTTATGAACATTTCTAATTTTTATAGACCACATCTCTTTGTTTTCCTTTGATTTCAAGGATTAATGGTCAGTTTCTATGTCAACTTCGAATGACATGATGAGATGGTCAGGTTTTTTTTTTTTTAATTATTTGCCCAAGGGGTACAGGTCTGTGATTCACCAGGCTTACACCTTTCACAGCATTGCACAAACTGTCCCCAGTAACCCTCAGTTTGTTTCGTGAGATTAAGAGTCTCTTATGGTTTTTCTCCTTCCCAATCCCATCTTGTTTCATTTTTTCCCTCCCTACCCCCCATGACCCCCCGCCCTGCCCCTCAAGTTCCTCATATCAGAGAGATCATCTGATAATTGTCTTTCTCTGATTG